>JAACJT020000002.1:21474829-21510293 GCA_009936485.2 Gymnarchus niloticus
GGGAGGGAGAGTGGGGAGGGAGCGGGGGGGGGGGCGATGGGGGGTTTTTACAAATTACAAGTTGGACTAGTTTTGTACTCCCCATAAACTGTTTGCTTTTCCTTCTTCATTGACTCAAGACCAGCATACAGGAGCCAGCTACTGCTGACATGTACTGCATAGACTGAAACGCACACATGAAAACTACTACACAAGTTTCTTGGCCTCAAAGAAGCACTTGAGATGCCTCATTTGCCAGAAACCGATGGCCACCAGGATCAGAGTCTGGACAATGGACCACCAGAGGACCCTCTGGTTGGTGCTTTCGCTGGTTTGTCTGAAGCGCTCCTCGCGGAACTAGAAAACAAGACAACAGTTTAGTGAAACACCATGACAGCATAGCTGCTAGATCATCCCACACATGGAGAGCACCAAGAATTCTGAACCAATCTTGCTTTTATGCTAAGGAAGGAGCACTTCCTGAGCCGTCAGTGTGATGTGCAACGATGGATTGTTCCTCTCTCAAAACCAAGAAGAGTTCTCAGTGCATTAAGCTTTTCAGCAGATAGAGCCACTGCAGTCACATTGAACACATTGAGATTTAGGGCTTTTACTGTCAGTCAGTCAGTCAGTCAGACAGACACACACACACAGTAGCAGCATAGCATCTAAAAAAAAGAAATAAGCAAGGAGAGACTGGTGAGAAGAGCCAATATTTAGGTTTCCCCTGGAGACCATAGGGCAAAACAAAACTGAAATGACAAAGAGCTACTGAACATATTAAGAGTGAATGGCATACAGAAGGTCCTGAAGCACAGAGCAGAAACCGTTCACAAAGAACCTGCATTCCTCAAAACATTTAAGGGTGCGGGTTGGGTAACGAAGGTCCATTCTGAGGCACAATCACAGCACACATTCAGTTCAACCAAACAGACTATTCACCCTCTGGTAGTTCTGTTCCTTCTGGATCTGGTCCACCTGCTCGACAAGCTGTCGAACCCGTAACTGCAGCTCCGTCAGCTTGTCTTTGGCTGCGATCTCAGCATAGTTATTTGTGTGCTCCCCAACTTGGATGTCCAGATGAACTCTCTGGAAGGCAGATGAGCAACACCAGTCATTTTCCTCCGATTCTTATTAGCCATGCGCAAATACAAAGGAGGCCAACGAGAACAAGCCAGTTACTGGTCTTTCCATCAAAACCTGAACACTGCCTGCAATATTCAATCAGTTACTCAAAGCAAGTAGTAACACGCAGATTCCTGATGAAATGCTCACCAGCATTCCCCCAGCAAAGAGGGCAAACTTCGACGAGTTGGAGTGAAGGCAGATCTGATGTTCCCCAGGTGTGTGGGACGTGAAAGTGAATCTGCCCTCTGAACCATACTGACGAGACAGGATCACCTGGGCACAGACAGAGTGACCATCTGCTCAGGGACTAACAACACACGCAGACCACTGGACGCCAGCTCTCTCCAATGCAGACATCATACCTTTTCATCCGGATCTTTCACTTCCACAAACATGCCAAGTCCCTGCGTGGCGGGTAAATACTCCTCTCTCTGCTTGTCATACAGCTGCGTTCTGTAGTTCCCTAGAAGAGGAAGATTTAACAACAGGTTAAAGGATCAGTGATCGTGAGCGACGTTTCTCCCATCACTCACTAAAGGTGGTGCTTTTAAAGGATCGATTTAATCCTGCTTCCAGTGCGAAGAAGAATTAATTACACGTCGATAATCACACGTAAGACAACCAGTCCGGCGTGCAAATGGGAGAACGAAGATCGGCCGCGGCCGAGACAACATAGCGTGCAGCCATTTATGCCCGTCTGGTTTACCAAAGCCAAGCTGACAGCCTGCACAGGCTGCTACAGCACCAGGTCAAAAGCAGCTCTCAGCAGATAGAGCTCGGCCATGGTGAGGACCGTCTAACCTGGCCGCTCGTCTTAAGCTACAGCTGCAGGAAGTGGCATCACAGCAGCAGTAAAGCAGGGCCAAGAAACAGCAGTGACATCTCCAGCGGTCTCCGGTCTCAGACAGCGACCCAAGACCGAAACTAAGCGACAGGCAGCGCCACATCTACCGGCCAGACCAGGCAGAAGTTCAGAGCCACAGGCACCGAGACCTTTCTGGCTTGGGTACAACTCAGCCACATAGTTACGCCGCAACTAAGAAGTTACCTATAATCATGGTTTCGTCAGGAATTTCTTCTATGAAGCATTTCTTTTCTGTTTCCCCAATATGAAAATATAAGGCGTACGTGAAATTACACAGGAAGCTAAATATCAACGCGAGCACCATGCCAGCCTGCATTTTTGAAGCCACCATCTTACTACCGGTGCCTGAGTGCATGGCTATAACGGCGCATGCGCAAAGCACCAAACGCCACGTAACCTGTTACCAGGACCTGTCCAATCACCGCGGGCAACGTTTCCAACGAGAGGATTATGGTCTCTGTAGTTTTTAACGGCACACTGCCGTTCCAGCGGGACATCGTGTGCATTGACTGGGGCCAATCTTCCCTGAATGGAAACGATTCACACTGCTCCCAAATAACCACAATTTTTAAAAATGAGGCCATATTTATAGCGTGGTATTTGCGAATGCGATATGGTTGAAGTACCTTTCATATGAAAATTTCCTGACAAGTCCAAGGTGGAGGACTGGCCGTTAGAATTGGCTGGTTAATGTTGGCTTGTCTTGAGCATAGCTGACGGCATCGGGCCAAAGGCAAAATAATACAAGACCCTAAAATCCAAAACAGAGCCCTCCCCAGCAGGCGATCACTTCGTATAAAAACGGTCTGGCAATAATACGCTTAAAATGAGGAGCAACGTCCCCAGCAGTGTAATCTCAGAAAAGAGGATTTAGTCACCCATTTTTAAAACGGCGTGGTGCAAACAAAACAAATCCAAATCTCGCGTCGTAAAAAAGACAATAGAATGAATCAGACATGGTACTTTATTACATCGGAACCCAACGATGGAAGAGGTATTGAGTATAACAGTGGGATGTGACACAAGCTTTCCAGCACTCATATAGGTACTGTGGAAAACCTTTGATTTCACTATGTTTTTGGTCAAACGCGGTTTCAAAACTATACGTTTTAAGTGACTTAACTCCTATAAACTAAGGTAAAATGCCTGTTATTATGATTCCTCATAAAAGTTTGATGCGTTGAAAAGCAACTAAACCCTTTGGCAACAGCTCATTTTCCACCTGTATATTAGTTTGCAAATTGGCCTCTGGTTCATTATTCCTTTAAAAATAAAATCAGAGAAGCTATAGCGGAGAAAAATGATCATCTTCAATACTGAACATCTTGAAAGGGTTTAAAACAAACTGCCACCTGTCATATCATGAAGGAATATTGTGTGTTAGTGAACCAGCCTCATCACCTACAGCAAAAGACAGACACTTGCATGAGCAGTGTCTGGAAAGATGTCCCACCACCTGCCACATGGGTTGGATGAAACCGATGGACTCATACAGTGTTCATAAGGAAAGCTGTACTCCAGCAGTGAGGTCAGCAAACAGGACAACACTGTCCCAGACAACAAACTCCTCTGAATGCATGTTGAGACTTCGGCTCCTCCAGTACCACTAACACAGAAACATGTTCACGTCTGTTTTCACTACCCCCTGCAGTACATCATCCTGGTTTTACTACTCCTCCCTCTTCACAAACCCAAATATGAAAAAACAAGACTTCGATTAGAATGAGTGTTTACACTCTCCCAAAGTAAACAAAATAGAGCAATCTTATTTAAAGCCTAAGATAAATCAGAAACAAAACCGCTTGTGAACAAGCACAACCAGGAAGCAGAGATTAGAAAATATAAAAAATTACATTCTTTATGCAACTAATTTGTGTTTCTCCCCAATGATCAGGTAGAAAGTTTCCTTTAAACTTTTGCTTTCGTATTTAAGTTTGACTTACTTGTCACTGTGATCATTAGAAAGAGGGAAAAAAAAAAAGATATAAAAATAAAGCCCATCTTTCACACGCCTAGGTTTGTGGCATTGCTCGGCTCTGTAGTTCCACAAGGGCCCACCAGAGCTTGGTGAGCACAGTATATACCACAGCCACTGTTTCCACCCAGGACGATCAGAGATAAAAATGTTGGGAATTCACATCATCTCCAGATATTCATACTGATTTCTGGGACATGCTCTCCCTGAGGAGAGCCATCCTCTAGTAGAAGCGCTTGTTCCTTTCCTGGCGTTTCTGGAACACCACGGCTCCCACGACAGCACAAACCACGATGCCCAGCAGCGCACACAGCAGGAGCAGGAACACCTTCCATCCAGTCAGAGGAGTACCACGGAAATTTCCGGTCGGGTCATCGATGTTGTCTGTTTACAGAGAAGGAAACACTGCAGTGGAATTTGAGAATGAAAATCCCTGACATTTCATTCAAGTTTGGTTTCATTTGTTACCTTCTTGAACCTTTTCAAAATGTGGGCATATGCTCCCATCTTGGTGAACCATAACAATTCACCATATACATGTCTGCAGCAGATGGTTTAAGGGTCATCCCAGTTTCTCATCCATTAACAATGCATGGTGACGTGTGAATTCCTATGACCCCGTAACCCTAACACATTCCCCACATGTTTATGCTCCCGACCACACGAAGAGCCACCTTTGGGTGACTTCAGCAAGCTGACACTGGGCTCTATCTTGGTCCAGTCCTGGCTGTCCTCCTCTGGGGTATGCTCCACCATCAGCTGGTACAGTTTCATGGAAAGGATGTCGTGGTTATCTGGGAGGGCATATACAGCCCGTTAGGAGGGTACCAGGGCAACCAGATAGGGTGGGTTGTACTGCTGGTGACAAACAGGCAGGCTTACCAGCCAGGTCGCCTGTGGCTGCAGAAGCCCCGAAGAAGTATCCCGTGGGCAGGCGAACGCCTGCGATGTCTATGCACTCTTTCCATTCGTTCTTGTCGTCAATGTCGATCATTATCTAATTTACGAGACAAAAGGCGACGAAGTTTTTGAAAACCAAAAACGGGCAAAAGGCCAGGTCAGAAGCAGCAGGCACATGTAAAGGCGGCATGCTGACCGTGAGCCTCCCCTTGGAGTAGCGGATGGCCAGGTATGTGTCATGGTCTTTGTTGCGGATCTCCACGGAGCAGCCCCCAAGTTCAGTCGGCCGGCCATCCTTGCTGTGATCATAGGGCAGGGAGCCATTGTTCACCATGGCCGAAATGTAGGGGAAGGTGCGCTGTGGGTGAAGATAAAATATTACTGCAGTGGTAGGGTTTCGCATCATGCTGAACCAAAAAAGTCACTCCATCAAAGCAGCGAACAGACTCAGTGATGAGAAACATAAAATGCTTCCACTGGTACAGTAATTAGATACGTACATAGGGACTTCAGGGGACTAAAAATATATCGTGAGTTACTATGACCTGGAATGAAAACCACTCAAGCAGCAGAGCACAAGTTAACTAGCATTTTGTAGGGTAGCATGTAGCATGGTAGTTAAAGACAGACTTTACATATGCAGAGAAAGAATCAGTTAAAGATTATTGAAGTGTTAGACATGAGGAAAGGGCCATCAATAAGCAGACATGGACAGACATTACAGTATCATCCTAGAGAGAAAATCATTCTGACATGGAACATCTAGGTCCTGTGGTAGAGAAAAATCTGGTATCACAGTCCCAATGCATGACCCGTTACAAGGAAAAAGTTACATACATATAAACACACTATATTAGTGCATATCTATTTCTTCTACATATATAAAATATACATTAAATACAAAAACCTATTTGATTTCCAAGAACACAAAGGTAAGTTGAAGCAATTGCACAGAAACCCAGGAGGAATCGAAGGC
Source organism: Gymnarchus niloticus (assembly GCA_009936485.2). Classification (NCBI taxonomy): domain Eukaryota; kingdom Metazoa; phylum Chordata; class Actinopteri; order Osteoglossiformes; family Gymnarchidae; genus Gymnarchus; species Gymnarchus niloticus. Next base: position 21,480,653 of record JAACJT020000002.1, read on the forward strand.
TTTATGCTCCGTTCAAGTCATATAGGATGGATGGGAAGGATTCCCATCTTTACAATTTGTAAGTGTTAACATCACTGGGTAATTCAAGATGGCGGCTACCAGCCACCTTGTGCCAATCCTATTAACTAATTACTGGAGATTCTTGCTGTCTTACTACCACCTTCTGCTGCAGTTGGAGGATTTGTTTTGATCCCAAATGAGAGCCATATTAGTATCAATGAACAGAAAAAAAAAAAAAAAGCCTAAGCCTTAGCTACATTTCTTCAAAGAACGCTGTACTACCAAACAAGCAAACTGTATCCTAAACACAATACTTAATAACATAATGGCCACTATACAAGAGTGTAATTTGAACAAAGTGAATAAGGTTGAGTGACCTTTGTTGGTTGTTTTACTGCAGAGTTGAATGTGTGAAGTTTTAAAATATAGTGCTTAATTAACATAACGCTATATCTATTGAATTTCAACGTGTCTTAACTACAGACTTTGGCTGATGAGATATGTCTGTTTTTGTTCTCACTTCTGTACTTTTTAACAGCCAAGACTGATATATCGAAGCTTTCAAAGAAATTAGACTTTTCCAGTAGTAATTACAACTTGAATGTTGATGTGAACAACAAGTGGGAAACTGGCAATTACAGTGACTCTGATACGACATGAACATGCCATTATATTTCCTTATGTCTGTTCTGATGATGTCATGTTTGCATTGTAAACTTGAAAGTCAATGTAAACTAGTCCTACAAGATGAAGTTTAAGCTGAACTGCCATATTTAAGCAGTACGCTTACTGGTACAATAGAATTCTTAGATCTCTCATACACTGATAACATATAGTGCAAACTGGCCACACAGAAGGCAGAATGTTAGGAAATCTGTGGCTTTAGATGGGCAACTACGAAACCTGAAACGCAGCATTCACAATAGCTGCCTCCTCTCGTACAGACCAGATGGTTTAGTCCAAAAATACACCGGTGGCTCCCGCCAGTAATGCTGACATTTACTCTCCTCCTTCAATGACAGGAGCTCAGACTGAGCACCCGGGACACATAAAAGTAAGGCAAACAGCACCACCATTTCAGCCACAAGAGGAACTGCTTTTGCCAGGTCAAGGTATGGTGCAGAGGTCACAAGAAGAAAACTGACTGGTGGCAGTCTACAGAGACCCAAAAGGCAATCCCGGCGACTGCAGTACTTTGGAGTCATAGCATGTGTCAACAATTGCATTTTCTTTTTACTTAAACAATAAATGCAACCTGGAATACGTCTATCTTGTTAGGATCGAAACAGAAACCACTTTATTAACAACAGTATCTACTTGTCAGTTAAAGAATTAAGACTCCATATAAAGGACCACCACAAGTGCAGCATAACTGTAGGGAGCAAGAAAAACAGGAAGTGAAAGTCAACCAATGAACTCACATCAGAAGCTTCATCATTAGGATACGTGTCTATAAAAACAGCCAACCCATGGAAGTTAGCAGTGCTTCCAAACACAGGCCCTGCAGAAACAGAACAGTGAGTGAGACAGCATTTAACGCACTTACATCCATCCCATGCAGGTCATTCCGGAAGGTATCCACAAACACAGCCAGGCCAATAAAGTGGTCTTGGTTTCCAAAGACAGGCCCTGAATCGAGGCAGAAACAGGGTTACCGCACTGCCACACAGTACGTTTTTCATGTCGCAAAGAGACAAGCAGTACAACGTGAGAGCACCAGCAGTGAATAACATCAAAAGTTAGAACAGGCTTTCAGCATTTCCTTATTAGATTACCCGGCTGCAGTCTGTCTTTTGTGTACCAAATTGCAATGCCGTCTCCATGGAGATTTTTCTTCCCCGATCCGTGCACTCTGAACTGTACGTGCATCTCCCAGTCTTTGAGAAAGCAAGGCTACAAAGCAGAGAAGCTCAGATTGAACAGACAAAACCGCAAAAAAAAAAAAAAAAAATATCCCCTCAGGCAAAATGGGCGCAACTGGGACGATTTAGGTGGAGTGTCTAAAGCGTATCGCTCACCACCGTGTTCCAGATGGAGCCCTGCTTGCTGGGCTCGTCCGGTGTGAGGCGGACATACTGGCTAGTGACCAGCGTGCTGCCCCAAAAGTCCCACTGACTTGACGGACTCGTTCCGACACCTACAGAAATATAACAGGGTTAGTTTAAAGCCCACCTCCATGACAACGCATGTGCGTTACAAACAGGATCCACCCTCTTGTTCTGAGAATAACAATCGAGGATTTGTTAGAAAACGACTTCCAACTCCCCACTGGTTCATTCCACCATAACTATCCTCGTTAGAAATGAGTGCAACCCGCACATGCGAAGAGCCGGAAAATTGTTTTAAACATCTCAGCCAAAACCCAGCGGAGCTACGACCGCGTCGACGAATACAACGCGGCAAGCGGATCATTTAAAAACAGAGCATACAGACGTCTGACTGAAACGACTTACCCAGGTACGGTTTGGTCAGCGAGTGCTCCCGCTTCATGTGTTCGCTGTTCCCGTCCGTGATATCAGCACGGGCCGACAAAGCTCCAGTATAAACGAGAACCACAACCGCACAGCGCAGAACCGCCATGGTCTTCTTAAAACCGCTCTGCACCTGAGCACGAGCCACCCCGCCGTTCTTTGCCGACGCCATCTTTCAGCTCCAACGTCGCGTAGATTTCCGGCGTGTGTCCCTCCACGTACTCGCCCTCAGGATACAGCAACAGCGAGAGGAAGGTTCCTACGCTTAACCCGCCTGTTGTCCAGTAAGACCGGTGTCACTACAGACAAGAACATAATCATGTAAATTAATGAAGAGAAGCAAAAATTAACTGATTATGGGACAGATATGTTCAGAAAATTGTATGATGTGGAAATGACATATCGCAGTAACAGGAATAAATATCCTGAAACACTGAAACTTTCCAGCCAAATGTGTCGAAAAGTGGCTCAGTTCTCGAATCTTTTATGCTCACTAGAGCCACCTGCTGGTCAAAAACGCTTAGCGTAGGAAATGGTGCCATACATAGGCCAATGTCTTTAGTTGACATTTTCATATATGTTTAATATAATTGTAGTATTTCGAATTCTAAATTTGTTTGACTGTTGTTTAGTTCTGCGTATATGGTCGTATTCTTTTTAGTTTAGTTGTACTAAACACTGAATTGTGTTTTTTTGTTAAACTACTTAGAATTTCATAATATTTCAGTTGGTATATTTGGAACTCCAAATGTCTTGTTTTTTTATTAAGAGAATGGGTGATTAACAATAAAAATGCTGTTGCTGCTAGTGTTTCAGTTGTGTTAGTAAGTAGTAGGAAACAATGTGCTTTTGGAATGAGTCAGATGTAGAACTTCATTTATATTAAGAAACAAAAATTGTTCTGCAGTATTGGTGCTAAGACGGTTTCTGTTATTGGAAACAATTTAACCTGCCTTTGAAAAAACACGTTTATGGGGAAGAGACAAGCCTGGGGTACATAAAAACCTTAAAGCAAACATATAATTGTTGCCATATAGGCAAATATCTTCTTATTGGAGCTGGCTCCATCTCAGACTATCACAGCTGTTACGCAGCGCAATCTCAACAGTCTTTTTATTACCCAAATGAGCAACCAGTGTACTTGTGAAAACAAGCCAAAAACATTCTGGAAGTGATTTTATTTATTAATAGGGGGGCACAGTGGTTAGCACTGTTGTCTCCCACCTCAGGGGTTGAGGGTTCAATTTCCAGCTCTGTGTGTGTGTGGAATTTGCATGTTTTCCCTGTGCTTCATGGGTTTCCCCCTGCAGTCTATGGACTTGCATTGTAGGCAGTTCGCTATGGCTAAATTGTCCATAGTGTGCGTTTGACTGTGTGAGTGTATGTGTGTGTGACTCTGCCCTGCAATGGGTTGGCACTCCATCCAGGGTGTCCCCAGCCGTGCGCCCTCAGGCTGCTTGGGATAGGCTCCAGTCCCCCTGTGATCCTGGGTAGGATTAAGCTGTTTGGAAAATGGATGGATAGATAACATTTATTAGCAGTTAACTTTATGGAAAAGATGTCCCATGTTACTTATAAATGCAACTGGGGACACTAAACCTAGTCTATCCTTATAGTCCGCAAATGAGGCTACAAATGGACTCTGTCGATACAAAACACGTTTTGATGCATTAAAATTTGTGTCCGTTGATCGGTGGGAAACAAAGTGCTGCATCCATCCCTGGAGTTTGATCTCGAAATAACGCGGAATCAGCTGAATCCCAAGCCTGCTTGTCGCTGTGGAGAGATGATGTATCGTCGTAAAGATGTAGATAATTTCTTATGACGTGCTCGACGAGCTTCTCCTGGAAAGTTTCAGACATGTTGAACAGTTTGTCTGTACTGAGACCACGATTTTTGCTAGTAGTGCGACTCGCGCAGGCGTAGCGTTTATCTCGAGCGACCTGCACAAACGACGCATCAAACGAAAATAACGTCAACTGCCACCCATACAGCAACGTTTTAAACCATTAAGCCATTTTAAAATAATAATTAAGAAAAAAAAACCAAAAAAAACACAAACTGTCAATTCGTCCAGTAGGTGGCAGTTAAGTCAAAAAGATATTTGGTAAAGCAATGTTTTTGAAATTTTGTGAATATGAAAAATGAAAAGATGGCTGTGGAACAATACAAGGGGTCCCGTAAAATAGGAACGCGCTAAATACAGTTTACATCATCAAATGGGATTTCAAATAATAGTGCTGGCAATAAGCAGTTGTACTTGTAGCTGAATTTGGCATTTTTGAACAGACATTAACACTCTTCACAAATACATAATACCAATCGATATTGATTACACTTCCCCCCCATTGCCCCTCTTCTAAGCCTGCCAGACACTTTTTCCATTTAAACCTGAATAAATATTTAACCCATCAAGGAAATAGATATTACATATTTCCAAAGCTTAAAGCCATCCAGGAACCAACATCTCAGACTAAAATTTTATTTCCTACAATTTAAATTTATTCTTCGGCCTAATAAAAATAATAACAAGCCATTCATTTGCAGTTCTATATTTTACATTAGACATCATCATCATCAGCAACATTATACTGATCTGGTTCCTATTTTTTACAATCCTATGACTATATTCAAAACAGAAGAACTAAACTAAAAAATGTGAAGGATAACGACTGCCTGATGGTTGCAAGCCTGATTCAAACACAATGAATGGCACCGACAGAGTCTTGGTAAACGGTGATTTCTGAGGTGTCTGTTGCATACCGTCAGTGCTGCATGCCAGCATTCTGAGGTGCTGAGACCTAACCAAGTTACTGGATGGTTCTGGAGACTCAGGGGTGATCCGGGAATTAACAAGGACAGCAGGAGATAGCTACGCAGTGTCATCTCCTTACCAAATCAACCACAAGCCCCTACAAAGGTGGAGCTGCTGCACCTTCTACACGGTTTCTTTGGTGGGTATCTCTCATCATTAATGTTGCCATATCACTGCTCGCCTTGGCCGGCGGCCTTGACCAGTGTGACAGGCCGTGTTAAGCCGCAGACTCTCTGCTTTTAGCAAAACCAAAAAAAAAAAGGAATGGCTCTGCTATTAACAAATGGAAGCAAAGATGTGTTTTAATGGGTATAGCTGCTGATCAAATAACCTGCAGAATGAGAAAGAAGGTCAACAAAATGAACCTGTGATGTACAAGTTACTGTTGGGTGCTTTTAACACTGGACCACCGAGTGGCATGGTTTGACCCAAGTAATGCCCCAAATGAATTCAGTCTTTGCTGGCTGTATCATGAGTCAGAGTCATTTTTAAAGTGATGCACAGTATACAAGAAACATTTGTAGCCCAAGCAAAAACGATGCAAAATAAAAGCTTTGTGAGTGAATGATGTTACATTTAAGCATGAATTAGACATACTTGCGATGCACAAAAAACACAGTCAATAAATACTAAATGTGCACAGCCACCCATGACAGATCCATCCATCCATCCATCCATCCATCCATCCATCCATCCATCCATCCATTTTCCAATCCGCTTTATCCTATACAGGGTCACAGGAGAGGGGCCTGCAGCCTATCCCAGGCAGCTAAGGGCACAAGATGGGGGACACCCTGGACGGGGTGCCAACCCACATCACAGATGGGACAAGTGAGGCTTCAAAAACCCATGATGGGTAGGAGTATCCTGAAATAACCAATTAATGCTGGTGCTAAATGAGGCATCACAATCCATGATGGGTGGGAGTATCCCAAACTACAAATCAGTGCTGGCCAGGAAAGCTATTGGCAGCGTTGATTGGTAATTTGGGATACTCCCACCCACGACTGATCTGAAGCCTCATTTGTCCCATCAACAACAGATGAATTTCCAAAAAATCACAAGTATTTATACACTTTGCAAAAAGGAAGCAATGAGATCCCCTGTTTATAGACAAATATACTTCTGGACTATGCATCAGGTGTGTTAGCTTTCCTGGCTAACAAGCAAAGTTTCAGAAGAAATGGAATATTGCAGCATCACAGTTTACATCATTCCTTTACCCAAGATGTTGAAGGCCCTGCTGAGTCTGAATGATGTAGCTCATAACGTGACATTGAGGAAAGATTTAAAACAACATATCATGACTGAACCCATTGGATGGACTCCACCAGAAAGCTGGAGGTCACGTAAAAATATTATATTTCCTTCTCTAGTTTCAGATAAACTGGATGCCTGTGCCATAAGCTTTAATTAAGGCTATATGGACCCGCTTTACCTAAGGCCCATCTTAACATAAATGGCGCTGTAGATAGTTTGCTATTAAGAGGTGTCCAGTCAGAATGTCAACAAGTGGATTCTGTTAACAGCTTCCCGGAGGAGTTTAAAGTGGCTGATGGTTCAAGCTTCCAAGTCATTCTAATTTTCCTCTTCATTTGCGACTGGATTAATGTTTTCAGCATTAAGAATCCTGAATTTCACAATGGAAAAATGGTTTTGATCATTTTGGAAAGAACAGCAACAGATATCCAATCATATACATTTTCCTACATCAAGGAAGTTTTGAGCAAAGTTGTTTTCCAATGAAAATATCTGGTTTATTTTTTTACATTCTTTAAGAAGAAAGCATTTGTGGAGTGAGTAGGTAATGTATCATAAAGATGTATGGCTTGTGTTGACTGAGGTCTTCAGCAGTCACTTCAAAAAGTTATGTACAACCTGGGACTTTGAGTGGAAGCAAAATGACTTAAGTATCCACTGCACTGTAGTGTCTGCATGCATTACTTCAAACATGTGGCATGAATAAATAAATACACGTCACCATGGCATGAAACACGGGGACGCCACGCAGTGACAAATTTGACCTAGCTCTCAGCACAGAACAAAAATCTAGTGTCAGATTACTACAAGTCAGTGTGGATGATTTCACAAAATAAGTTTAAATGGGCAGCCTGTGTGGGTTCAAATCCTACACATGCTGTCCATGGATTCTATATGCATGGATGTCCTCTGGGTGCAAACTGGCATCACTCCATTGTCTGCAGTGTGTGCCCCGTGATGGACTGGCATCCCCTCCACTGGTATCTCCTGCCCTGTGCCCTACCCTTCCTGGGATGAGCTCCAGGCTCAAGACAGCTCTGTATGGAAGAAGCAGTTATGGAAGCTGGATGGATGGATTATTCTATATGGTTTAGCATGAGCTGGTAGTGTAGACAGCTTCATATAAAAACTGCAGTAGCTTCAACATATTTTTAATAATTACCTCTTTCTTAAGTGTTATATTCAGTTTTCAACTTTGCGACATTCACTGTGGCCCACTGATGATATGCGTAATGCACAGCATCTCATGGGCTGGATTAGAGGAAGCGTCACCAAACCATGATAATGACTTAGTTCAGTAACTGGAATAGGTAAGAGGTCTAGAGGGTATACTGTGTGTGTGTATTTGCAGGGAAGGCAGGACTAGGTAAACTTTGAGAATTAAGGCATCTGTTACAGACCCTCAGTGCTGCATGCCGGCGTTCTGAGGTGCTGAAACCAAACATGTTATTGGATGGCTCAGGAGACACAGGGGTGGTCTGGGGATTAATGAGGACAGCAGCAGGCAGTCCAACAAATCAACTGCAAGCCCCCACAAAGGTAGAGCTGTACTGCACCTTCAAAAACAATTTGGTTTTCTTTGGAGGGCAGTTCTAGTCATGTTTATGGTGCTCTGCCTCTCCTCACCTCATCAGTGGTTTTGATAGATAAGTAAAGGCTGGTTTAATATGCCAGCTACGTCACATCTGCTTTTCGAATTAAATGTCGGTGTGCTGAAATGATTAGTGCATGAGCAGTGCTAGAGCAGGGGGCCTCATGCCAGAGACCGTGAGTAAGAGGGTCAGCTGGGGCTGTTCAGAGGATGGACAGGCCTCCTGAAAGGTATAGGTCGTGAAAAAGTGGGCAAAAGGCCTTGACTCGCAAACCCTGACATGCATCAGACTCAGTGCTTTCTCTGTGTATCCTTCACAGGACCGTCAAAACCTCACCCCATGAGGAGTACAATCAGGAGCACAAGAATGTTCTAGCAGCACATCACTGACTGGCCACTCTTTAATTAGGACTGTTAGAACATTGGCTGATTTATTCCATGAGAGCTTGGATGGCAGTTAATGAGCGAGAGAAGCTAGAAACGCGACCTGACCCATAGGTGATAACACAAAAAATAAGAAAAAAATGCAAATGATGATGTTTTTTCCCCTCTTAATATCTTTACCATAATTGGGCCCAAGCAAGAGCATTGCTGGCATATGAAATCAGAGCCACTGGTTTGCTTTTAGTTCCTGTAAGTTCCACAGAGAGCAGTTTATGATACTGATTTATTGCAGACAACACATCCTTTTTGAGTTCGGGGTGAAAACTCAACATTTTACTGTTTCACCATTTTGGCCTAATAAAATCACTTGGGAGAGTAAAATAAATACTATACCACTTTCTGGAAAAAGCATTTAATGTTCATAAAACTTCATATAAATCTCCCCAGGTCAGTGACATGTCCAATCACCATTTTATATATGACAATCAACCCCGTGTCCACGTAAGGGGTCTACACACTGAACAAATCGCCCATTTAGAAAGGCATTACTTCATGGATCAGTCTTACATGGTTTCAGTGAGCGTCCTTCATGGGTAATGATTATACTTCCCTCTTGGGACTGATCTGCAGCACAACCTACCGCTTTCCTTTAGTTTAACCATTACTGTCTGCCTGCTGAGCACTAGGTGGCGCTGTTTCAAATAGCTCAAAAGGCTCACATTTGGCAGCTGCACAAAACAGTTCTTGGATGGCTCTCAAGATATGTTTGGCCATAGAGGAAGACAATATTTTATTTTCACGACATGACAAAAATAAACTGTTAAAGAGATAATGGTAAAGATTCAGAAATGAAAAAAATCCTATCAGCGTATGTGGAAGGCTGAGCAGTAACCTGTACTGGCAAGCCTCCATTGTAGACCTAAATGTCCACCTTGGTGTCTGAACTCAGGAGTTCCAAACATTTTCTCTGTCCATGTCATAACAGAGAACCTGGTGGAGGCGATTGTGGGGGTGCAGATATGCCACTAACTGGACAGATTATACTGCAAGCCACAGATGCCTGGTATAACTATTTCCCCCAACAGTGGCAATTTCACAGATTTATTTTTTCTTTTTTGCAAACTGAAAAATAAGAATTCCTAGAAGCCATATTAGGTGTGGAATGTATACACTGAATACTTTGACTTCGGAGCACAGTTCCAGCCCCAGTCCAAACAGGGTTTGGCTCCCAAGGTGTGCTGTGACAGAACACCAAGTTTGTGGTGTGCTACAGTTGTTTAGCTGGGCTGTGCCACATATGCCCTGTAAACCTCGACCTGCTTGTCCCTGGTCTGTACCGTGGTGGTGCAAAAATGAGACTTTTGAACTAGATCCTGGAGGCTTTTGGCACTCTGAAAAACACATTTGGTTCAATTAGTACTGAATTTGGTGAATATGCAGATTTTGTTAAAAGAAAGGTTTTTATGCATTTCTTTGAAAAAAGTAGGAAGAGACTGTGCAGTTGTTAAAACACATACTAGCAAAGCCCAACAATTTACAATGTTAAAACAGCAAGACGTTATCAGTCTCCTCACAGATAAGTGGGATGGTGGAAAGCATATTTGAATCACTTATTTTTTTGGGAATTTTTCAAGGCTAACTTATCACCCTGCAGAGTTAGGCAAGTGTGTCATTTTTATCATTCAGCTCAATCAAGCCGTTCAGGAGCCGTTATCAGCCTACCGAGCTCCTTCAACCAGACTAGACTCGTTCAGACATTTAAAATCAATACCTTTGACTCCTGTTGAAGAAGGAGAGTGAAGACTGCTCAGATCAAAGTGCAGACCCTTCAACTCAGCAAGTATTTCTACAAGTCAATCAAGGGAGTTGATTACTGAGCACTTCCATATAAATCCAGCCAGGGTGCAGAACACAACATTTAAATCAAAACTAAATCTGGCAATCAGCTGGCTGCAGGGGAAATGCAGTAATTTAAAGGACAATTCGAGGAGATTAATTACTTTACATGTGGGCTCAAGAAGGCTGTTGGGTATAGCTAGGGAAATGTTAGCCTATTGCTTTTCTGCAGTAGTACCAAAAGCTTTCACAATCAAAATAATGCTATTTAATTAAACTATTGTGGGACTGTTATAGTGGGACCCATGGATGCTATGCAGACTTGGCACAGCACCAGTGTACACAGTTGTGAATTTGTGTTGCAAATAAGCGTGTTAGATTTGCTCACCTGTGTTACCCTGTATGTAAACTTCAATACATAGGATGTCTTCTTACAACCATCCTTTGATGGTAGCAGCCTTGGCCAGGGGAGGTAAAGGTCATCAGGTAGTGCCAAACCTTCACTGAGTGTTTCGACCCTTAACCATAAACACTCTCCGCTTGGTGGGTCTGTAGTGGTGGCTAAGTCACTGCATTGCCACTCCTGGCTTCTAGCTTATTTCATCCCTTTTGTTCCAGAGCCAGCATGAAGCTCCATTTTCTGCCTCAGCCTACCTACGTACGGCTACTTTCCTTTTACGACCACTCATTTCCACCTTCTTTAAGAGGCTCCACATGGATTGAGCATGGAAACCCCAACATCCGACCTTCACTGTAAACAACCATCTCTGCCACCCTTGTCTTTACAATCCTGATCCTGCTGTTGGTGCTTGCTGGTCATTCTCTCTGCTGCCTCTTCACACACCTCCTCCTATGGTACAGTCAGTACTACCAGAATGATCTTTCTTTTTTCTGATGACTAAATGACAACTGGCCTCAAAATGGTGGAGAGTGCAGCTTCAGGGACCTGGGGTCTCATTTATAAAACTTTGCATGGGTTCTATAATGAAACGTGTACGTAAAACGCAAAAAAAGTCAAATATATACACAAGAGAAAAACCCCATCAATAAAACTTGGCACACGCCAGTGTTTATGTGGTTTTGGTTTTCTAAACTCATCTTGTAAACGTGCGTACCTGAGCAAGCCTCAGCGCCTGCCAAGTTGCCGCCCACAAATAACCATACATGGTCGATGCTAATGAACTTCCTGTTCATTTAATATGCAAGTAAAGCCTTTCTGGTTGATCCAACAATGGTAACTACAGAGAAAAAAAACGAACAGAATGTTTATCGTGATAAGCAGAGGCAAGATAAAATGTTATATTTGAGAGTCTAACCACAGGTCTCACCAACAAAAAGTGCATTAAATCGCAAGACATTGCTGCCACAGTAAATTCTGTCAGCTCAAAAGAAAGCATTATATACCTGAAATAAAAAAGTGATCGTTAGGGAGAAAAATCATTGGTTTCGCTTACATGCATAAACTAATGCAAGATATTGTAACTGAGGCATGTTCAAGGTCATTACATGAGATACATTTAGAGATTTTGTTTAACTTTGAACTGTTTCTTAAATAAGCAGCCGGGATGCTCAGCCTAGAAGTATTTTGCACTAAGTATTTAGACAAATACATCTTACTCTTTTAGGAAATACACAAATGTATGCCCACTTCTTGAGATTTACTTTGTCACAGTAGACATCCTGTATACAGAAGTTCAGAGGCCTCTCTTTATTAAACAGTATCTTGTCTATTATTAACTTGCTGCTGATTAATACAATAAACAACTTGGATGCATAAAGGCTACTTTTGTCAACTCATGATGTTGCTCACTACTGCGCAGTTGCATGCTTTATTACTAATAAATATTAACCTGTATATTGATCAGCTATTTAAGACTTGGTTTATTTTCCATGGCAAATCCACATCCGTGCTGTCAAACTTCAACATGCATAACGCATCTATAATAGGGGATGAGATATTAAGCAGTTGTGCTTTCAGTTGGGAGATACTGATGAGGTACATGAAACCACTGCAAAACAACCGAGGCACTTCACTTCCGAAAGACAGATACAAATAACCACGCATTAACAAAAGTTATTTGCCAAACTACTCTATGTAATGAAATCCGCCGCTTGTCTGAAGTTCCATTTTTCCGTTACCTCCCCACGTATCCGCCCTTTACACGTGAAAACGCACAGACTCGGATTAAGAAACTCCGGCTCAATTTAACGAGTTGATAACCAGGATCACGACAATGGTTAACCTGGAATGGCAATGTTTGGTTTTGTCGAACCAGCTAGCTCTGACAAACCCTGGGTTTGTTGAACTTGCTTCGTAATACTGGCCCCTGGAGTTTTCTCCCTAGATCTACTCTCATCTCCCACTTGTTGGCTGACTGCAATATATTTGGTTTGGCTGTGATTTTGATAAAAGGCCTTTCTCCATCCTTCACGAAACGTATAGTGTTCACCGGTCTACTTCTTGACTTTGTGTTTCTTCCATCTTTCCTGATCCAGATGTCAGCAAGTGTCTTTAGCATCCTGTAATGATCTGTCTTAAGTGTTGTACTCTTGTTGAGTCCCCTCTGTAAGTGTCATTATTTATCTATCCAAAGTGTTGTGCTATGTACAGCGAGTCCCAGCATGGACTATTGCTGTGTAATTGTTGGTTGGAGCTAGTAAGTAAAAACATATTGAGCTCTGAGTCCTGTGTTTGTTGTTATGGCCTGTTATATTACCACAATATTTACATTTTTACTAGTATTGCAGTCAAACATACCTGAAATTACAGACACTGTAGATAAACTGAAATATGTACTGGGGTACTCAAGCTTGCTTGAAAGGTTACACCTTTTGAATATTTTGAGAATTACAAATTGGGTACATTTCCGATTTGAGACGGCCAGCTCGTCTACAGTTCCTCCAGCCTTGTATTTCCTGGGGTAGACTCTGTACTCATGACGATCTAGTACTAGCTACGGTCATGGGTGCATGCGGAGTTCATTTGATTTAGTAGCTGATTTGTTACTATATTTTGATATATATTTATTGTATGAAAATGAGGATCGATGTGCACTGTGTTACTAAAAGGTTTACCATCAGGGACCGTGGCTTCGAAGCACTCAGAGACCACAGCGATGTCGGTTTACGACTACACGTGCAGGATCGCTGCCTGTACACTGATAGCTAAATACTCCTTCGGGGAGTCGCACATTGTGAGGTGGATGCACACGTTACATTTCATTACGAATTTGCTTGTCCATTCCTGTATATGCGCTGGGTTTCTTCGCAGCCTAAAGACATGCTGTTCAGGTTAACCGGAGAGCGGCTAAACACGTGTGTATATCTGTGCTCCATCACAGCCGGACTTCCAGCTGCAGGGTCTGCATTGCTGCCATGCTAATTGGGTAATTGGTGAAAATGCACGGTTTGATTTTATGCGATTAACTAACACTTGTATTTAGAATGACTCAATGGTATTTATTTTCTTAACTGATGCTTTCATCCAAAGCAAATTACGTAGTGTGTGTTTAAATGTGTTTATACAGCTGGACGTTTGCTGAGGCCGTTTAAATGAAGCACAACCTGAAGGACTCCCGGTTCTGGAAATGGAACCCAAAGTCCTGGGGAATATTCAAAAATAAAAATGAATGAATGCACAAGTACATTTTCTGTGTAATGTATGTGAGAAAGTTAGTGCCTGCGAGATTTGTTGTTCGGCGGATGTGTACTATTGTTATACGTGGCGTAATTAAGCATGGAAGACAAAAGTAGTTCTGCTAAGTAAAGAATAAGAGGTAAAGAACCCAGGCTGCAACTCCATGTGTCTCCACATCATTCTTTATGTTCGTGTATAAGAAAGGTGCATACACAACATAATAATTGGTGACGAGGTGGACCTTAGTATCTCTGTCGAACACGGATGGTTGGCAACTCCATGTGAGGAGGAGAAGTTTTCAGCACCAGTGACAAGGCTAAAGCTATCTACGGGATGTGTGAGTAATTTAGTGACATGGACTTCAAGTCCAATACAAATGTCCATGATTCTAAGTGTTACTGCATTTGATAAAACTGAGGATTGGGCAAGTTACACTGAAAGAGTAGAACTTCATGTCATTTGCCACCTCGTTTGCATTGCAAAGAAAATTGCTGTTCTGCTGAGTGTAATGGGCGCAAAGACGTGCGGTCTACTCCTTAGCTTAATAACTCCACAAAAACCAGCAGATAAAACGTTTAAGGAAATCGCTGATATATTACAAGAGCATCTATGCCCAAAACCTCTGGTAATAGCGGAAAGGTTCAGATTCCACAAAAGGAATCAAAGTAAAGGTGAAAACATTACCGAATGTATCGCAGAGCTGCGCAGGCTGTCTGAACATTGTCAGTTTGGGCCAGGACTGTCAGATGCACTAAGGGACAGACTAATGTGTGGATTGCATAGCGAAAGCATACAAAGAAGATTAACAGAAAAAGACTTGACCCTTGAGAAGCCATTGAATAGTGCTATCTCTATGGAAACTGCAGCAAAGGATGCATGGGAATTGCAGCAAAAAACGGTTGAATGCACAACCAATAAAATGACTGTTCAATCCAAATTTAAGCGAAAATGCTATCGCTGTGGGAAGTCATCTCATAATGGAAATGATTGTTGGTTTAAAGACAAGGAGTGTAGGAAGTGCTAAAACAAGGGCCATATAGAGAGAGTGTGTAGACCAAGGAAAACGAGTACACCCAGCAAAGACAAAGCACGCGTGGAGAAGGGTAAAAACACAAATGTGCACAAAATGACAGAAAGTGAATCAGATGGACATCCAAGCAAATCTCTCTCTGACAATGATGATGTCTCATGTCTTGAATTGTACAGTATTAGTGAGGCAGATCGTAAAATAATATGGATTACCCCTCAAGTGTCAGGAGTAAAACTCAAATGGAGTTGGACCCTGGATCTGCTTTCTCTGTCATTTCTGCAGCTGATTACAAAAGAGTTTTCACAAATACCATTGGAGAAAAGAAAACATATACTGGTGAAAGGGTGTCCACAGAAGGAAAATTGAGAGTGAACGTCAAATACAGAAATAAAAAGCACCAGTTACATCTGTATGTACTGCACAGTGCAGGACCAGCTTTATTTGGACGTGAGTGGTTAAGGAAGATACAGCTAGACTGAAATGAAATAAAGGCATTGCGTGTGCTTCCCCATGACACTGATAAGATACTGAGACCACTGCTAACAGACTTTGAGGAGGTGTTTGAGAAGAGAACTGGAACATTAAAAGGGATTATGGCAAACCGTGAACTGAAAGGGAACACGACTCCAAAATTCCACAAGGCTTGACCAGTGCCTTATGCAATTCGACTTAAAGTACAGGCAGAGTTGGAGAAATTGGAAAAATTGGGAATTTTGTCAAAAGTAGAGTGGAGTGAGTGGGCTACCCCCACAGTTCAAATAAAGAAGAAAGGCAGTGAGGGAAATGTCCGCATTTGTGGAGACTTTAAGGTGACTGTAAACCCATCACTCCACACTGTACAATATCCTTTGCCATGTATTGAAGATTTATTTGCTTTGTTGTCTGGAGGAGAGTGTTTCACAAAAATTGATTTGGCACAAGCTTCTCTTCAAATGGTGGTGGAAGATACGTCGAAGCAATATTTGACAATCAATACCCACAAAGGGCTATACCAGTACAGCTGCCTTCTGTTTGGAATTGCTTCAGCACCTGCTCTTTGGCAGAGAGCAATGGATCAGGTGTTGAGTGGTATTCCTGGAACACAGTGCTATTTGGACGATATCATTGTGACTGGAAAGAACGATGAAGATTATCTCAACAATTTGAGACAAGTGTTGTCCAGACTGCATAAGTATGGGCTCAAAGCCAATAAGCACAAGTGTGTTTTTTTTTTAAATCGAAAATTGCCTACTGTGGTTATGTCATTGACAAAGATGGGCTTCATAAGTCCCAAGATAAAACTGAAGCCGTGCTTAAGGCACCACGGCCTGAGAATGTCTCTCAGCTTCGTTTATACCTTGGATTGGTGAATTACTATTACAAGTTTTTACCTAATCTGTCTACAGTGTTACACCCACTGAACTCATTGTTACAGTTAGGGGCATGTTGGAAGTGGACAGATAGCTGTGTGCAAACCTTCCAGGAAACCAAATGGCCCAACACATCTGATAATGTACTTGCACACTTTAACCCAACCTTACCTGTCAGACTGGCATGTGACGCTTCCCCTTATGGAATCGGTGCCATTTTATGGCAAAAGTACCCTGATGGCTCAGAAAGGCCGATTGCTTTTGCTTCTAGATCACTGACGACTGCTGAGCATGGCTACACACAAATACACCATGAGGCTCTTAGTCTGGTATAGGGTATGAAAAAGTTTCTTCATAATCTGTACAGGAAGAGATTCACATTGGTAACAGACCATCAGCCCCTAGTGTCAATCTTCAACCCGAAGAAGGGCATTTTAGTGATGACAGCCTCCCACCTGCAATGTTGGTCATTCTTTTTAGGTGCACATCAATATGATACTGAGTACAGAGGAACCAAATGTCATGGTAATGCGGATGGGTTATCACGCTTACCCCTGGCAACGACAGAAACACCACCTTTTGTAGATCCAGCAGACATGTTTCATGCAGCGATCATTAACCTTAACCAGATGCCTGTAACGAATGCCTTGACTCAGAAAGAGACTCGCAACGATCCTGTGTCATCTAAGGTGTATGACATCACCGTAAAAGGATGGCCAGCACATGTGGACTCTGTCTATCCTGCATTTTATGCAAGAAGAGAACAACTTTCTGTTTGTCAAGGTACGTTATTATGTGGGTCCAGAGTTGTTATCCCTGCACAGTTACACAGTAGATTGCTAGATACACTGCATGAAGGTCATTTGGGTACGGTGAAGATGAAAAGTCTTGCCCGGACCTATATGTGGCGGCCAGGGATTGACAAGCAGATTGAAGACCTTACAAAGGCTTGCCCTGGGTGCCAGGAAGTACAAAAGGAACCGCCATCAGCTTCCCTTCACCCATGGTAGTGGCCTTCAGCACCATGGCAAAGAGTGCATATTGACTTTGCTGGACCATTTAAGAACACCATGTTTCTGATTGCTGTTGACGCACATTCAAAGTGGCCTGAAGTAATTAGAATGACATCAATCACATCCGACAAAACAGTTGCGGTGCTTAGGACTGTTTTCCAGGATTGGGTTTCCAGAGCGAATTTGCACTGATAATAGGCGCCAATTTGTTTCTGAGGAATTCCAGACATTTCTGAAGGGAAATGGTATCAAGCACATCACTACTGCTCCATATCATCCTGCTAGTAATGGACTGGCGGAGAGATTTGTTCAGATATTCAAGAAATCAATCAAGGTGATGGACAATGAAAACATCACAATGCAACACCAAATAGACAATTTCCTGTTCAAGTATAGAAATGTAGTTCATGCTACAACCACCCAGAGTCCAGCAATGATGTTTTTTGGGAGAAACCTGAGGTCTCGCATGGATCGCATCAAGCCAGATGTCAGGAGAGAGGTGCAGAATAAACAATTTGCACACATGCATGACCGACCTGTTAGAACCTTTAAGGTTGGACAGGATGTTTTAGCTAGAGACTATTGGAAGGACAAGTGGCAGTCAGGTGTAACAGCTACCCGAACCGGACCACTGACATACACAGTGAATGTTGGACAAACAACATGGGGATGACATGCAGACCAGCTACTGGATACACAGGTGAAAACTACCCCTGCTGAGTCAAAAGACAAGGCCAAAAGTGTTTCTGCGATCAGCTCCTCAGTACTACTCCGAGCTCAGATACCATCACAACTGACAACTCGCCTAATGTGACTGCAGCTGATACAACTCAGACCCCCAGTTTCATAACTGCAGTGCAACGTTACCCTGAGAGGCACAGAAAACCTCCTCAGACACTTGTACATAATTGTGTGTTGAGAGTGTCTTGCTGATTACTGATGACTTATGTAAAGAAAAAAAATTGGGTACTACTATGTTATGTGTTATACTTGCAATGTAATAATTTTGTTGTAAGGTTCAGCTAAGAGGGGAGGAATTGTAATGCATGCAAGAAAGTTAGTGCCTGCAAGATTTGTTGTTCCACAGATGTCTACTATTGTTATAAGTTGTCACAGCACTGGGGGACACATGGCACACAATCACACCCGGCAAGGCAGAAACTGCTTCTTTGAGCAGTGCAACGCTTTTAAGGCCCAAAGGGCGGGGAGGCTCGTACATCACCAGAAAGTCCAGAAGACACAAGGCCGGCAAAAAAATATGGCATGAAGACATGGACAAGGCATGGCAGGGCACAGGTACAGAGTTCCAGGGGGACGCAGGCACACAGGAACAAGGGAACCCACAACAGGGGAAGGCTTGTCCATCCTTAGGCATGGGATATCCATAGATTAGGGTACCCCTACCTCCATAGGGTGAATCACTCTTGGCTACTCACATATAGTAATACCAGGCAGGCAGGCAGGGCCTAAGCATCCAAGGGAGCTAGGAGCTGGCTCAGACTGCTTCATGAGGCAGTATGATCAAGCAGAACTCACCAGGCACTCCTCCAGATCAAGACTCCCCCAAACCAACTGGGCTGACACAGGGAAATAGGCTTGGGAACCAGGCAACCACGTGCTTAACGAGGCAACCAGCACCAGGTGCATAACAATGCAATTAGCATCACCACAGCAACCAGGTGCAGCACGAGAAAACCAGGCAGCAGGAGGGAAGAGACGGGGAACAGGAGCGAGAGGGCGTGACATAAGTGGTGTAATTAAGCATGAAAGACAAAAGTAGTTCTGCTAAGTAAAGAACAAGAGGTAAAGAACTCAGGGCGTGTCTCCACATCATTCTTTATGTTTGTGTATAAGAAAGGTGCATACACAACATTCTGAAACAACGATATTATTTTCCGAACAATAACGGTTCTTGCAATAACATGAAGCATAGGTGTACACATGACCAGTTTGGCCAAAAATGTTTTTAAATCATGTGATTAAATTAAATTCAGCACATTATGAAAAGGTGGAAAGGAAAACAAATCAAGTACAACAGATAATGTGGTTATTGAGTTTGTCTTAAAACGAGGGGCCCTGATGTCGGACCTTTAGACCAATGAAATGTCTGGCAGTAGGTTATATACGTATCTGTAAAAACTCACTTACTTCATTAATAGATGTGCTAAACACTACTTACTCATTTTACAGGCAACACAACTATGTTGTATGCACTAGAAAAAATTGCTGAGATTTTCTCTCAATGGACTTCACAACGCATACAGATACCTTGATATGATTTTTCAGTTGACTGAATAAATCAGAAGGTCATTGTGTGTATGTGTTGGGTGGGATAGGTGGGCGTTTCATGCAGTTTGGTGCATTAGAGTCATCCCATCCAGGGTTTGCTGGGCCTCTTGGAATAGGAACCCAATAAAAGATAACCAGTTACAGAAAATGGATGGATAACATCATTAACGATGAATAGCTTCATCTAAACCGAGTCTGCCTTTTTTTACTCAGGCATCCTTTACGTCCCACTTTTGACACGGAAACCAAGTAGTGTCCTTTATAAAGAAGAAATAATTATCCAGTCATTGGGAATGTGGCCCTGTGTTTTTGCTGGTGCATTTCAGCGATGCAGACACGGTATCTTAAAAATAAGGAGACAGGAGACAGGTGTCTGGGGGGTGACACATTTTTGGAGACAAAACCAGCCAGAATGCATTTGTTTCATGCGTATTATGAATCATCACGGCGGCAGCGACATGCTGTTGGGTGGCGTTTCCATCAGGGCAAAGCAGAAGGTTTCCATGCCAAATGCCCGTCATGCATGATTTTCTGCAGGTGTCCCATTACAAGCCTTGCTTCCTGTGGCTTTCGCCACACAGCCACCAAAGGTGGCACCCACATTCCACTGTGTCTTCAAGCCTACGAAACCAAAAGGGGGCCCGTTCTGGCTCCGTGAGTCACGAGTTGCTTTACACGGGCACATCCGCCTGGCCTGCGGTCTGCAGCTCACATGGATATTGGGTTCCATAAAATCAACAGAGCTGGGATGAACACTGATAGACCTGGCTGGCTGTGGGGATTAACCGGGTCGATGGGACGGGCAGCAGCTGCACTCTGGGGATGGGAGCCTGCAGGCAGCGCTGAATAGCGAAGA
Organism: Gymnarchus niloticus; assembly: GCA_009936485.2. NCBI lineage: Eukaryota > Metazoa > Chordata > Actinopteri > Osteoglossiformes > Gymnarchidae > Gymnarchus > Gymnarchus niloticus. The sequence goes on from JAACJT020000002.1 coordinate 21,501,184, forward strand.
TTTATGGCTAAGGGGAGGGTCTTCAGCAGAGAATGTTGCCCCACCCTCCAAAAACGGCTAGTTTCTAAGACAAAACAGCAGCTGTGCGCTGGTGTTAAATCTAAAGATTGAAAAGCATGAGAGACTTTTTCATTCTTTCCATTCTTTCTTGGATTAGCAATACAACTTTCTCATTCCTGGCAGGACATTTTAATGAGTCTTGTCACTTTCAAAAGCTTATAAAGTGGGTCTTGTGAAGCACGCAATCTGTCATTTAGGTCAGACAGATCATCCCATAAGGTAAGGTAAGTAACTTGAAAATATTAAAGTTACTTATGTGTTGCTCCTTGCTGTCAAAATATCAGACATAGTAGTGAAGCCCAGCGATACAAAATGAAGTGAGAAACCGTGGTTGTTTACATTTATGCTTTAATTATCATCATTTATTAGAGCTGTCACATAGCAACAGAAAAAAGTAATACATAAAGCTCCCTGAAAGAGAAGCTGTACAAGATACCTTATTCCAACAAATAAATACTGAGCACTTTACAAAAGTTCCTGTACAATTTCTTGGGGTTTTATACACGGTGCCCAGGCTGTGGATTCCTGTCCTCTGAGGGGAGAAGGTGGAGAGCAAAGGTGTGGGCACTGAGCTTCAATGGTCACATGATATCAACGGACAGGAGTGGCCGTGTTAACATACACATCAGCTAACACGTTCAATACATGACTGTGCTGACCTACACGAGTGCCAGCGATTAGAACAACTGTGAGCCTGCAGACATTCACACTGGGCTGGGAAACACTGACTCCTATGAGGACACTCTTAGAAAGAATGGCTACACTTTGTTGGTAATGGCAAAATAACCACTTATACATCCCTGACTGAATGTATTTCAATAGGTAGAGAGAGTTCATTTTGATTTTTACTGCTGTCTAAAATTTTAAGGTCTCTTCCAAGCCCATCTGCCATCTGGACTCTTCTGAGGTCCAACGAACACTTAGATCAGAGGTACCACAGAAGAAACAGCAGCAGAGGGCAGCAGCCAGGTGCACTGCCTACCTGCCCCCTCGCCGTCTCCCCCCTGGGAGTCAGGAAAGGCTGTTCATTAGAGGAGATACTACAAAATGGGTGAGGAGAGGGTGCTGTCCTCCATAATCTGGAACTCCTTGCACAAGCACCAAGCACAAAAAAACAGCAACTTTAACAGATTCATTTAACTTGGCACAGCACAAAAAGCTAACTGGAAGAAGTGTCTGACAATGTTGCTTTTAAGTTCTGTTTTGGGATTTTTTTTCAGAGAACAATTACTGCAAAAAGCCAATAAACAAGTAAAATAAATTAGCCTTGCACAGCCATGGATTCTGTTTGCTTGAGTATATTGCATTGTATAGTGTCATAAAATGAACACAGTTTCTGCTTAAGATCTACTCATAAAACACAGGACGCATTTTACATGAAAATATTTCAGTACGTACACAGAAAATACCAAGGATTCCTATATGGAGTATCTCAGTTTTATACAGCATTAAAATAATTAAATGGCATATTGAAGATTTTCAGCTAAAAGGGACAGAAGTCAGAAAGGGAAAAAAATAAGCTGAAACATGGAAACCTTTACATTTCCATGATTTTGGCAGGCAATCACGTGGGACTGTGTTGCCAGGGGAATGATGGAGCATCGCTGGTAGTGCCTGCTCACCCTAACGGGTGCTACCATTACAGGGGGCTTCAACCTTTTTATCGATGTCTGCAGACAATTGTTTCCATGTGATCTGACTGATCCGAGCACTTCAGCTTGTGAGCTGTAAGTATAAGCGAGGATGCACTCTGCACGTCAGGTCAAAATGTAGAGGTATCTCAATATCGCGGAGAAATAAGGAGCTCCTCGGCGAGCGGAATACGTGTTTGAAAAGACTGACCTGAATTACGTGATGATGGCAAATGAAATGTCAAAGCAAACCAACAGAGAGCGATGGAGAAACAGACCCTGCGGAAATATCTGTCAGATGGAGCGAAGAAGAAAATGCATGTACTGTCCTTACATGTACAAGCAGGAAATGCAGTTAAACACCACACAGCATACAAAAGCAGAAACCTTTTAAGTCATTTTAATTCCTAAATCAGGCCCTGTTTAGTAGTGTAGGTCTTTTTGATGGCCACTTGCTGACAGGCAGTCTATCGTTTCCAGAATTTTATCTAGCATCAAAATCAGAGACAACTATTAATTTACATTATCTGATTACCAAGATTATTTGCATAGCCTGCAAATATGACAGATGAGGACTTATTATTAAGCAGCGATTGTAATAAACCAGGTGAGCTTTATCCCTAATTTGAAATGGAACTGATCCAAGTCAGGGGATTGGGCCTTGAGGACACTTACGAAAAGTGAACTTTAATGAATGGTAATTAACGAGCAAAAAGATACATGAAGAATAGCTTAAGAAAACCAAATCTGATACCAGACTATACAGAGCAGAAATTTTCTGGTCCACACCTGTACTGCATTTTATGATATAAGGATTATTCCTGACTAGAAGATTGATTTGACCCAGAATGATTAACCAATTATAATACTGACGTCAGTTCAATTTCCCCACACAGATATGTTTCGGAGAAGAAATTAATGAGGCATCGATTATGCTAAAAAAACAAGTGCAATTAAGTGTAATCACAGCTGAGTGTTTTTCACAAGAAGAAACTGTGAACTTGCCTCAGGGTAAAATTTTCACATCTATTTATGGTAGGCCAACAGCGGAATTCATTCCCTCGGTGAGGTGGAAGTTCAGGCAGAGCCAGACAATGACATTGCAGCCCCTTGCTGTTCCAGCACAGCATGCAGACTCAGCTATAGGTGGTCCTCAGTCGGGCTTTCAAAACAAAACTGGAGTCTTTTTTTTCAGGTGGGATGCTAGCCACAGAGAACTAGCAAATTGCCGTAGATCATTCTTCAAAACGAATTGCCTGTCTGTCAAATCTGACATATGAGTTTGGTAATTTTGAGAGATCGCTTTATTTGTCGCATAATTCGAATGCTGAAATGCTGGAATGCTGGCACCGTACTTCAGCTGCATGCGTGATCAGCAGAGAAAGAAAATCAGTTCATTTGTTAATCTTTCTAAACCGTAGCAGCTGAATCGGTGGCTCAAGACTGGGGAACCTCGTTGTAATTCCATGCCACGTCACCATGAGATTTGGATTTTTCAGGTCTACCTGCCTTTTTGGGAAGGAGTTTTCCAAAGGGACTGTCCCTATGATTCCTCATGTAGGATAAAGGGATTACAAGAAGCATTTCTTAAGTACAGGGATGAGCTGGATCTTGGAAGAAGATGAGTTAGGTTACCACTTCACTGATCTGCTTTCCCATAACATTTATTTTATCTGGGCTTAAACGGGATAGAAATTAGGCTTTTGCAGTGAGAGACCAATCTGTAAGCCTTTGCATTTTGCTGTAACAGTGTTGGCACTGGGTGGTGATACTCTGGGACACTCACTGGACCATATCTGGGGCCAGGGTCACAATGGACGCCTATTTGGGTCACATGACATTTGGAAAGTGGTAAAAACTATATCACAAATCTGTGAGGTGCCCAGGCAGCCCCAAGTCCGTTTTCACTGTGTTGTCCCTGTCCTATGTCCTCTTTGTCCCACTGCCACCCTGCATCTTATAAACTGTCTGAGTAACCAGAGAATGCTAAGCAAGAGTAACATGGATTGAAATGAACACTGGATCCTGTAATTCTGGAACATTCATCAAAGAGACGTCTGCTGCAGGTCAGTTCCAGCTGAAAGGGAAGTGGCAAGTGTAACACTTTCACAGGACAAAAGTGGCAAGAAGCTCCGGTGGATGGAAATCACCTTAGTATGTGATGGAATGAGCTTGTGTGAGACCATCAGTGAGCTGAGGGGGTCGGTAGGAGAAACTGCATCAGCAGGGCATCCTCAAAAAACTGTACACAAGGAGACAGATTTCTGGTCCTCCTGGGTGGAATTAATTTAACGGTCATTAAAATACTCTTGTAGAAGGATGTGGATAAAGACTAAAGCATAGTGCTATTTCCAGGGAGCTTTAGATTGTATTGGAGCTGAAATGAACTGGCTTTGGACAGTCTTCTGGGTACATGTCAAGGAGTCACAAAGCCTTTTAAAGACGCCTCCTGTCTACAGCAACGTCATGAAGGACAGAGACATGGAAAGACATATGGGATATGTGCCTTTGTTGTGTAATTTTCACACACAGAACCAACAAACGAAAACAATAATACAGTAAATCTTAATTTTGAAACCAAGTTTGTTTTTCTCATGATAGGCCCCAATACTTTTCTGTAGTGATGGAGTAAATGACGCTTCAAAATCCATGGTAGGTGGGACTGTCCGGAACTAACGAGGATCACCAGCATTGACTGGTTGTTTGGGACACTCCCACCCACCACAGGTTTTCAAGCCTCGTTTATCCCATCACTACTTTTCACTAGGCAGTGTTATGACATGATTGGTCATGTGACTTCCCACCAAAAGAGGCATAAACACTGGTCAGGATTTGCATGCGTGCCGAGCTAAGTACGATTACCCTCATAAGGTAAATACGCTCCTATTTCACATAACTGAGCTTGATTGATCGGAATGTTTAGATGTCACTAGTTTGGAATGGACGGCATTTTGTCTGAAATACCAAGAGTTACATCAGGCAACGGAATGAGTTTGAAAACCTTAAAGCTTTTGAGTGTTGATGCAGACGTGAGGTGTAGTCATGATTACTACATTCTGACATGTCACCCTTGCACTGATTTTGCCCAATCTGGCTCATTCAATATGTCAATTTTAATGGCGTAAGTCAGTCTGTTTCATGAGCTTTCCTTCATAGTGGAACAGTCTTAGCCACGTGCTGACCAGCAGAACAAACAGACTGTGTGGTGCAGGCCACTTCATCTACCTTTTCTGTTTAGCTTTCTCCATAAAGCAAACCCCTGTAACTACTTAAGCTGCCTCAGTCATTCGTAAGCCAGCTTATAATGTTAAATAGGTTTGGCAGTGTGCTGAGTCTTCAGATACATTTCTCCTCAGGAAGGATAAGATCCAACGTTATTCTGGGCAGGTTCATTCCGGGTTCAAGGGACGTTTCTGTGGCATGCTTTGGGAGGTGAGTGATGGTTCTGACCTGGCCCACTTCTTCGGGGTCAGAAGCAGGACTCCTGTGACTCTGTGTCGTTCTGTACTGATGGTCCCTCATGTTCTGTGTGATTCCCATTCTTCAGGACGGAATACCTGAAAACAGACATGGATAGGCCTGGTGTCATTTGTATTCCTGTGACTATAAGGAACCCAAACTTTCATTTTACTCAATTTAAGCTTGAAAAGCAATATTTGACTCAAAGTTTAAATCAATGAATTGTTTAGGTATTGCTCAAAAAATGCTTTTTTGTGATGACCCCACTCTTTTTCAGGTCTTATACCTTCATGGAGACAATTTCTCATTATTTTTCTCATTATTAGGATAACAAAACTATCACACAAGAGTGACACATAAACAGATGCCACCATCCACTAAACAACCAGCTGGTTTACCAGTGGATAGGAAGCTATATTTGTAATCTAGTCCTAGTGATGGGGGGACTGTGCTTTTTAACCTTTCTTTAGTTCCATACCTCACCACACGAAGAACTGAATTTGTCACATTTCTGGTGAAAGGCAGTTGCTACTCAACTCCCACATTGGGGTTTGAATTCTGCTCCCACGATGTACGTATGTGGAGCTGGACTCTTCAGACTTTATTTCAAGAATTGATGCATGTTCTACCTTCATAAAAAATGCCAACAACCGTTCTGCCTTCACAAATGCTGACAACCACTTTGCCTTCACAACAAACGCTAATGACCGCTCTGCCTTTTAAACTATGACAACCATTCTGACTTCATCACAAACACTGATGACCACTCTACCTTCATCACAAACACTGATGACCATTCTACCTTCAGCACAAACACTGATGACCACTCTACCTTCATCACAAACATTGATGACCATTCTACCTTCATCACAAACACTGATGACCATTCTACCTTCAGCACAAACACTGATGACCATTCTACCTTCAGCACAAACACTGATGACCACTCTACCTTCATCACAAACACTGATGACCACTCTACCTTCAGCACAAACACTGATGACTGCTCTACCTTCATCACTAATTCTGATTACCCTTCTGCATCCCTTCACCACAAAGTGTTGTGCTCTAGCTCACCCTCCTTCATTCATCCAAGGTGATCCTGGGTACTTAGGCCTACTACAGAAATGGAGTAAAACACCATAAATGTATCATTTTTGTTGATCTGTTTCTGTCTCTCCAACATCTGTGCTTTTAAAGGCACCTGTCTGGTGGCCAAATGACTCCATAATACAGACTGTAATAAAAACAGCTGGAGTCATCCAACTGACTCCTCTGAACGTGAACAGCTCATTTCTGCTGTTAAAGCCTTAAGCAGGCAAATGTTTTTTTTCCACAGAAATAAAAAACCTGGGCATAATTTTTCCAAAGCACCGTTTTACCTCAGTGGAGCAATTGCAAATCTTGCAAATGGTGTGTTTAGTAAGGAAAGGGTCTTAATTTTTTCATTTCCCATTTCTTTAGGCTCCCTTCCCTCATCATAATCACCTACATTAAAATAAACAATGTGAAAGCTGGGCATTTGCAGGCCAGAAGCTGCATTCAGGTACGTGACATTTCAGTGTGTATTTGCACACCAAGCACTTAAAGGCAGTCTCACACTGTGATGTTAAATTGTTCAGTCCTTCTGAATAGCCATGATGTTTATCCAAGCTCTTTAGGATGTGTCCTTATTGAAGGTACGAATGATTTACAGCACAAAGGCTAAAAATAACTGGAAGATTCACTGATTTCCGCAGACAGCTGACATCGTCAGTATTTTACAAAGAATACTGAAAGGGGTGCTTAATGTTTCTGGTGGAGTTTTCTTACACGGAGACTTAAGGGGGGATAATTATGACCTCATGTGGAGACGAGTCACCAAAAATCATATGAAAAATACAGCAGAGAAATTGGAAATCCATTAACAGTTCTTATGTGACCATCTAAAGCTCTTTTCATTCCTAACAAGTTCGTGAACATCACTGTTTTAAATGCTTAATATCAGCCTGCATTTTCCAGCACGTTAACAATCGTTGTGATGGAAGCATTTAGACAGTTATTTCATGGTCAGACAATGGCCTTGGGTTTCCTTAATGCTGTGACTCCTACTGGCCAACTGACAATCATCATGGCCAGAGAGAAGAGCGCCCCCTATAGGCCCAGGTCTCCAGTATGAATCTATCAAATTAAGCTCTCTTGGGCAATAGGGGTGACTGCTGAAAGAAAACTAACATTCCCAATGTTTTCTTTTCAGTTTTAGGGCAAGCTTAATACTGATTCGGTGATAAAACAGCTATTGTTCCCCAGAGATTACTTTCTTGAAGCAACACAGCAACGTTTACTCAGGCTGGCTGTATTTCTCAAGTGGGTGGAAATATAGACATTATTATTTCAACTTGGAAACCCTGGACACTTCAAGTGGATTATCATCTGTCGAACACAGGTCGTAAAGTGAAGGATCATGGGATGGTAAGGCCAGCATGTAAGATGTGACGTCTAAAACGCTTTAGAGTAAACTTCATTAACAGGGGTCATGGGAACCAATCTGGTGCCCAGTTTAGCTAAGCTCGTATTTAATCAGCCTTGACAGCAATATTACTTTTTTCCAAGATTCACATATTTGGTACAAAAGAGACACCCATCCATATAAACTGCATTGTCTTTACTGTACATCATGCGAGAAAACCCATGTGACCATGGAAAGAACCTGCAAGCTCCGCCCACAATGTGTCGGCATCAAACCCACAACCCTGGAGCTGTGAACTGTCGTATGGCTTCATTTACCTTATTGTAAGCTCCCAATTATAATTTATATTATACTTTATTTTGCTGTTAAAATGTTTTATTATTTAAGAAATGGCTACAGGCTTTTAACCTGCCCTCTTTTTGGTGTAAGTTTTGTAAACGGTCAAGAGTTGCGCATATTTATACTATAATGTGCAGTCTGCATGTTTCTTTGGAAACGACAAATTAAGAGGTGAGCTGTAATGGTAATGGTGCACTCTCGAGCTTATTTCTACCTCAGAGATTTCATTCCCATCCCCTCAGAGATTATATTCCTGTTGCCTGAAGGATTTCATTCCCCTTGCCCCATACATTTCATTTCCATCGCCTCAGAGTTATTATCCCCATTGGCTGAAGGATTTCATTCCTGTTGCTCAGAGATTTTTTCTCCATCGCCTGAAGGATTTCATTCCCCTTGCCTCATACATTTTATTCCCGTCGCCTCAGGAATTTCATTCCCGTCACCTCAGGGACTCACTGCCATTGCTGCCTTGATTTCATTCATCCCAAATATCTGTTAATTATTAATTAGGCATTTAACAGCAGATCAAAAACAGTCAGAGGATTTAGGTAAAACCACATTTAAATAATAACCGATTCACAGTAGAAAAGAAAAGCAGAGTTTTCCGTGTGATTTAAGAGGCTGGTTTCTTGTATGGGGACTGTGCTCGCTCGGTGTGTTGTGGCAAACACAGCCTCTCAGTGTGCCTGTTTTCTATGACCAGGGCAGTAGTCAGTGCTGCCAGTCATGCACTAAAACCATTAGAACTGTTTACATGAAGAGGCACAGCATGGGCAATTCCTGCCAGGAAATTGACCCTGAAATTGACCCTGAGAAAAATGCTAGCACCCTGCATGGAATGGGGTGCACTGGGCCAAATTGGTGCCACATGGCAGCAGGTCTAAAGAGCACAGCACTGCAACAGGCACAAAACCTAAAGACTAAACCGAAAATGAGGACTAAACCTGCTGTGAGGATTAAACACACTATACACTCTGAGGATGAAACACACTGGTACAAGGTGAATCGACTAAACCTGCTGTGTGGATTAAACACACTATACACTCTGAGGATGAAACACACTGGTACAAGGTGAATCGACTAAACCTGCTGTGTGGATTAAACACACTATACACTCTGAGGATGAAACACACTGGTACAAGGTGAATCGACTAAACCTGCTGTGTGGATTA
>JAACJT020000002.1:21510393-21538954 GCA_009936485.2 Gymnarchus niloticus
TTAAACACACTATACACTCTGAGGATGAAACACACTGGTACAAGGTGAATCGACTAAACCTGCTGTGTGGATTAAACTTAGTGTGACAACTAAATGTGATGAGCAACTGTCTTTTTCCCCACACTGCCTAAGTTGCCCCAAATAATTGCCCCCTCCCCATATTTCTCTTTGGACTGCACACCATACACCAGCACAGCGCTGCCACAGTGTGAACTATATATACTGTGATGATAAATACGCTGTGAAGACTAGACTCATTAAGTCATTCACTTAGACATTCAGTTAATGACGTTTTCTGAAGCAATCCTCAGAGTGTATAGTTACTTTTAGCACAACCGCTGTTTTCATTATTAAAAAAGGTAAAAATATTTTCTTTCACCTACTGTACAAATTCTAGATATTTTTAACTTACAAACTGTGGTCAGAGTTCAGTATGCAACTCAACCAACATGGAAGAGAGCTGTGAGCTCAATGCCTCTTTTGGACCAGATCCAACAAGCACTAAAGACTATAATTCACTCTAGTTGTAGGATCTGTCTGAGAGATTAAGGGTAGAGTCAGCCCATGGTTTAGCCACAACTCTTATCACCCAGAGATTGAGCCTAGCTCCGCCTAACATGTATATGTATGTCCAGGGTCTGCCATCTGGTCTTGGTCAGGCTAACTGGCTATACTTGGCATGGCCTGCTCGCCGTCCAGGGGTCCCCTCAGGAATTCAGGGGACCTCATCACCTGCATGGCAGCATGGTCCCATTGCCGCCCAAGGAGACCCCAGCATGTACCACTGCATCCTGGGCCCCAACACCTCACATCTCGTTTTGCCTTCCAGCCTAGTGCTTGGTCACACAGGGATGTCAGTTCCAAGCGTCTCATTATTGGACCATTCAATGACCTCCTTCGGTGGCTTGAGCAGACCGGCGTGACACAATCATGCAGAGATAAGCAGCTGAGGTGAATACAGCGGAGCGTGATGCCCCCACTGCATGGGGGATAAGGGAATCCCAAGCAGCGATTACAAACGACAGCGGAAGATCACGAGGGCAGTGAAAGGCCCCCGTCTTGCCATCTTCAGAGGTGCAGCCAAACTAGATCAGGGCAGGTCTTTTCTTCAGAGACACTGTAGTCCTGATCGAGAAGCAGCTCATGAAAAACTGAGGTAAAGCAAGGACTCCCCGTAAACGCTATATCACTTCACAATAGGTACCAAATTCAGCAGGATACCGATTTACATAGGTGCTGAATCACTCTGGTATTCAATTTCCACAAAAGTGTACCTATTCCACTAAAGTGGAGAGACTTTAAAGGACCCTCTCAGAGCCACAATTAGGGGTTTAATGGTGGAGAATTACATCTGTGTCATTTCAAACAACATGCCTACCTCACCATACTACCATCATGAGCTGTAAAATGCTCCCAAAAAATACAGCCCATTACAAAAAAAAATACAATCCATACATTTTTGATGGCCTGACTGACCCCAGATGGCTTTCATCACTTCTCAACATACATTTAGTCTGTAAGGTAGAGAGAGGTACAGATGTGTTTCAGAAACAAACGTGATATGCCAGTGCCTCAGTGACATATCGTTCTGTGCTGCTTTGTGAAAACCCAGGGTGTTGGCGAACACCTTCTTTTCATAAATGTTCTCAGGTTTTAAGAAAACACGTTTGAGAAGCCAAGAACGTTAAAAAGCTTTACATTTTTTTTGCGATTGTGGCTCATGAGATGTCAGACAACACTGATACGCTCTCCTTAGACAACACTGATACGCTCTCCTTAGACAACACTGATACGCTCTCCTTAGACAAGCTTTGGAAGTCTTTGGGAGTAGTGGTTTCCTTTGCCACTTTTATGCTTCACAATGACCACGTGAAACCTTCTGCGTCCACAGCAGCACTGATGTACCTGTGGGGCAGACGTGATGAGGTACTGATGCCGGTCCTTTGGGGTTCACACCACTCCCCAAAATACAGGCCAGTCTCAAGCACTTACAGTTCGGCACAAAGCCTGGAGGCAGTGCCATTCTGCAACTCTGTATTAATGAAAAGCGATACCAGCATTTCAACAAGGGATAACACTGGCGCCAAAACCCAGTATCACACAACCTGAGCTGTATCTAAATGGCTAACACTGGAAATGTGCTGCCACTCCACTAGGAGGATCCCACAACACGAGCTAACTTACCCCTTGCAGCCCCTGAATGGAAAACCCGGCTGTCAGGACTGGAGACGTGCCCCATTTGCAGCCTGTTCATGGCAATGCCTTAACTGCTCTGTATTTGGTCCCACCGGTTGAGAAAAACAGAAGTTGGGCAAAAAGGATTTTCACATTCAGTTTGATCTTGGGCAATGTAAACACGGCCATGAGAGATTACAAGGACTCTGACCTTGATCAATTGTAGGGTGCATGACAGAAGCTTAGTCCCAGCCTGCCAGAATTCAGTCTGTTAACTGCCAGCAAACTGCACATGCTCAGCCCGTTACAGACGCCACATGGACTGTGATGACGTAGCGAAGTGACTGATGTTCTGCAAAGCCATCTGGAAATAGCTGGTGAAGCTAAGCAAGGAAAATCACCTTTGGCCCCCGATACCATCTGCAATTTCAGGCTTGTATAGTAGGGGGAGATGGAATCTCTGAGGGAGCCGTCTCCACGGCGATGCTGAACAAAGCTGGTGGCGCAGAGTGACCCTCTGCGCTGATGCTCCCTGGATTCGGCTGGGCCATGTTTTTTTGCGGAATTCGAGTCCCTGGCAGCACAGCCACCCTGGAATTCTGGGAGATTAAACTGCACTTGAACCATAACTAGGCTTCCACAGATAACGACAACTGCACGTCCATCCATCTACTGAAACGCAGATGAATGAATAATCCATGTGGTGATAATGCTGGAGGAATCGGTCCATATTAATTAGTGGCATTAACTCCACTTATACAATCAGCTCAAGAATGATTACGTGTACCTGATCTGTGTAGGTCTGTCTCTTTTCCATTGCAAGCTCATTCGTTTTCCTCATTTCCACAGAGATTTTACATTCACGTAAACTCCATGCACGTATTTATACCCTAGGGACTTAGTTCAATTTTATTTCAGATATTTTTTGAGGGGTGCAGAAAATTTTGAAACCTGTGTATTGGAGAAACATACTACTCAATAAAATGTTTTGTATTTGAAAAACAGTTGTATTAAATAAACGTATATAGCGTCACCAAGAACAGAACATTAGAATCATTATGCAATTTATTTTTTATCATTTATATCCATTTTCATGAAGAATGAGATTATTTGTTGAGCTGACTGCAGGGCTGGTCTTGGAACCCAAATGAAGGTCAGCATATTGGGTAAGCGTATGCAGGATATATCACCTGTACGAGTGTATGAATTGTGCAGTAAGGTTTCTGTTATTATGAGGGAATTCGGATCATATTTACAAACAACTGCATAACTGCCTAAATCTACGTTAGGAAGCTTTTGAAAAATATGCTGAGAAACGGGCTATGGGCACAAACTGGTATTAGACACCGGTATGAGGTTTCAGACCCTGTTGTGTTGTACTGGGAACTGATATGAAGTTTTTGGTTCTGCCAGTACACCATTATGTGGAGCCACACTGCAGGTCAGGGGACAGGCTCAGCCTGTCAGACCACCCATAAAGTAGGAGGTGTCTGGCACCAAACCAGTCTGTCAGAACTCTGAGCAGGTTTTGTTGGCCTGAGCAGTATCATAGATGGAGCAGGATGCCAATCATAAACACAGGGCCATAGTTACAAAGACTATGCTCTCAGAACACATATGCCTGCAATCAGGTTCAGAAAGCCATGAGAATTGTGAGGGCTCTGAGGCTAATGGTTCCAGTAAGTCAGCTAAAGGCAGGCTGGTGTCTAATGAACAACCAGGGTGGAAGATGTACGTCTGCTGAAGGTTTGCTGTTTTCACTGTTAACAATGTAGCCAGAAAATAGTGAAGTTAGACAGCTGGTGATCATCTATTATGAATGTCCCCGTTAAGAATTATTCATGCATGTCTGCAATTTTTTGAAAACATCTAAGACGTCTAAAAAACCGCACAACTGTAAATGTGCACGGGAGGATGTCTCTGGACCTCTGTTTGGCCGAGAGACTTTGCACGTGCTTAACATGGTCCAAAAACAGATAATTTACATTAGCAAAACGACTCAACATTTTAACACAAAAAACGCAACTACAGGTAAAGAATGCTTTTAACTTTGGTTCTGTGGTTCTGTCATGTCAGTTCAGTCATTATTATTATGGTATGTCTCTTGTAGGTAACATCATCATCATCATCAAATTCCTGCCACTCCTCCCGGAATAGGTAATAATGTTGTGAAGAGTAGTACACAGAATCACGACACAACACAAGTTGTTGGAAATGGGACTTTCAGACGAATGCATGCAGCCCACACTGAACCTCTCTGACAGCCAAACTCCTGCTTTTTGGACATCTTCACCACCCTAACACGTCTGGCAGGGAATCATGACAAGCTGTCACACATCCCACTATCCCAAGCCTACGCCTATTGGTAAATACAGCTAAAACAGAAGGCTCACTCAGAAATCTACTCTCATTACTTTTCATCACCAAAAAAACCATCCCTATCAATTTGTCAATATACTCGCAAATCTGCCTCAGAAAACAGCCATACTGCAACATTTAACAAAGACACTCTTTAAAATTTTCAAAACTGGCAACGAAGCCTATCAAAAAGAATGATTAAGAGTTTGGCATTAGCCCAATATAGCAAAGAGCAATACAAGACATAACATACTACCCACAATGCACCTGGAAAAGGACGTCGCTTCTTATGTGTGCAGACTGTATTTATAAAGGCTTCGACAGAAGAAAACAAACAAGCCTGAATCCCATGTTAGATGATCAAAGGCGAACCACATTGTGAAGCGGAAACGTCTGGCGACGAGCAGCTTTAGCGCCTGTGGGACCAGCCGGATCGCCGGTGTGACCTGAAGTGCTTCTTGGTCTCCGTCAGGAGACAGGCAAGCTGTCTGACTCACTTTAGACATCATTCAGACACTTAAGAACATACAGGTCCACAACAGTTGAGTTTATATGTGCCATCACAATGATAGAACTGTAAAATGGTGCGTTAATGTGTATTGAAAATAATTCACTCGTTTGTTTTAACTCTAACTTGGAGTTAAAGACACCAGATGTGCTGCATCCTGCTCCTTGCTAAACTTTATTCAGTGTACATGTGTCTAATCCTATTATTGTTTGTGCAGTTAACTGACAGCGGAAGGCAGCCAAGTGAGCATCTCATTGTATGAAATACAGAACGACGAACTCAAAGTTGACGTCATATCATGTACTGGGTTTGAACTGCGGATACTAATGTCCCAGTGAAGGTTCTTACTGTGAAGTTCTCTTTCCACACCTGGGGGGCAATACATCTATGGGATGTTTAAAGTCCTGATGGAAGAAATACACACAAGAAATTCAAAATACATGTCTACTTGTGCACCGTCAAACATGTTTGAACACCCTCATTCATACATGAAGGAAAATGGGAAAGTATAAAGCATAAATGTTGGCAAATAAAAGTAGAAAAGTTTAGAGAATTTCGTAAAGAAAGGCTGCAATGATATAATTACATAATAATCTGAGTGCTTCTGTAGATGGATGGTGCGAAGCTGAGTTCCAGCTGCTGATTCTCTGAATGAGACACTAAGTATATATAGTACAGGCCTCAACGATGCAGTGCTTGGAATGAAATCCACACCCAGAGTTTTGGTGCAACTAACTTGGCCAACGCACACAGGACAAATAGGAGTACTATGGCTTAGCATCATGAAGCACCGTGGCTTGCAGACAGGAAGTACTATGGCTTCGCTTAGTGACTTGCATAATGCTGTGGCTTAGCTTAGCAACAAGTAGCACTATAGCTTAGGTTAGCAACAAGTAGCGCTATGACTTAGTGACAAGCAGCAATACAGCGGTGTGGCTTAGCTTAGTGACATGGAATGATGTGGCTAAGCATAGTGACATGGAGTACTAGGGCTTAGCTTAGCAAAGAGGAGTGTTATAGCTTAGGATAGCAACATGGAGTGTTACGGCTTGTTAACACGTTTGATGGCAGCTTGGTCCACCTCTGTATAGCTGCAGGTTTTCTCCTACACATTTTACACTAGTCTTTATAGACAATTATTGAAGTTTCCAGTCAAAATTTCTTTTAGAAAAATAATTTTTAAAAAATTCACATTAACTCTAGCTGCAGCTATAAAAGTCAAGGGAGATCTTTCAGTACAGGCCTATGCCTGGGTTTCAGTGTGTGACTGAGTCCAGACTGTCCAGGCCTGAGATGAGTCACCTGGAAACTGCAGGCTGATATATTGTACTTCACCAGGCAGTCAGGACTCACCAATGCAAACTAAAAGAACATATTCCAGCTGAATTATTATTTCCCAGAATTTGTTAATCCTGAATCATTTACACAGCTATCCTGTTTGTTATCCAGCAGTGCCCCCCCCGCTAAAAATGATGGCAGTTATGCATAATAGCTATCACACAATAGTAATACTGATGCCTTAGACCCCCACAAACAACACAGTCTCGAAGACCAAATTTTCCCTTCTTTCAGATCTGGCAAAAAGCAGCCGTTCGACCCACGCCTTCTAACGGCCTGCCATCGTGGCCCAGTCACTTCATACCCCATGCTCCCAGTTGCAGGGCACCAACAGAAATGTTTAACATCTACTGCCTTAATGAATACTAATTTCTGTTAATCAAATACTTAAAACAGTTTTGATCTTTCTAAATGACTTCATGAGCATCAGCCTGATACTAAGTTGAATTCCACTCAGTCTTGCAAGTTATATATTAAGGGTTTAATTTAAATAAGGTACCTTCCTTAAGGGTAATTCTCTGTAGTAATATGGCTAATTCCCTCCTCCTGCATGGTTATTTGTGCACTTTTCTAAATATATCCGAATGATGTAGCACAGCAGTCAGTGCTGCTGAACTTCTGTACCATCAGGAGACTGTTACCACACTCATTTTGGATCAATAAAGCAGAACAGAAATGGGGCATTTGTAGACCTTTAAAAGCCATAACGGCAGGCAGAGAACAAAGCCGATGACGCACTCAACGCTGACCCAAAAGGCCGTGGACCCAACTGCTCTTACACAACCTGCTGCTAATAATAGGACTGGCATTCCGTGCAAGACCTTACGAGACATCGAGTCCCTTTAAACAAACTCGTCATGCTGCTTTGTTGCATTTCCATGCTAGCTCCAGGTGGGTGATGTTCTGCTGTGGTTAAGACTTCTCTTACTTCATGGCATTACACGTCTACTCAGCATGGCCCTTCATGTTTACATGTTTTACTGTTTATACAGCTTGCTTAGTAGATATTTACTCAGGCAGATATCGTGTTTTAGGGTATAAAGGATTCAAATAAACACCCGTCCTGCGCCTTAACTGCTGTAGCTCACGTTGGGCCACTTTCCACCCTGCCTTTGACTTGATAATGCCAGCATGCTGATGTAACTAAGGCTGTGACCTGCGAGGGTCATTTCTTAGAGCTGTCCTAGAATCCCAACTTGAGTGAGGATCTGAAAGGCAGTCATCCTTGTGGAGGGTGGAACTTCAGCACGTATGGCAGTACCATTCAAAGAGCTATGACAACCATGATGCTTATAGCTCTATAAATGGCGCTGCTATCTGTGCCACAGATGATCCTGGGTGAAGTCACCGGGGCCCCACTCTCCTTGGACTCCTGCTTGGTGGAGTCCTGTCTCATTCCATTTGTCGCAAGAGGGCCAGACTGCTGGGTTGAAAGAGGCGTCAAGTAAATGGAATTGCAGTTTGGCAGATAGAGTGCTACCAGCACCCTAGTGATCCATCAAACCTTAAAACCATCAAAATGTCAAACCCTCAATTCATCAGCCTGTCGAGCTTTCAATCTGTCAACCCATCAGTAATTCCATTGTTCACCTCATGCACTCGTAAAATCATCATCCTACAATCCTTCAGTCCAACGATGCATCAAGCCACCCGTCCATTAAATTGTCAACCCATGAAACCTTCAACTCATCAAACCATCAATTCATCAAACCCTAAAACTGAAACCACCTGCTGCCATAATACTGCCCAATGTCAGACAAGAAAAATATACAGTAGCATCTTCACTTAATATACAGACAACGAGCAACAGAATACTGTTTCTTCATGTGCTTTCTAAAACACAGCAGTTGGAGATTCTCCTATACTGTTAACATTTACAGCCACTGTTAATTCAGTTGAGTTTCATGGGAAAAATCTACAAAACAGTCTGTAGTGAGTCTGTAGTGAGGGAACCCTGCATGGCCCCTGAAATTCAAACTATCAGGATGAAGAGAACACCAGTGAAATGAACGGTACCACAGGGTGGACAGTTAACTTCTTCACTGAGTACAAACTTCTGTGCTAATGGGAACACTACTGAAACAGCAATAATTATTGCTGCTCACGTGGGATTCCAATGGCCATCAAAAATCCTTTCAGTTCCTTCGTCTGCTTGTAAACAGGACAGTACTGTGCATGGAAATTCATGCATATTCAAGAAACAGTTAATGGATATTAATATAAGTATCATTTTTAATAGTCAGTGAAGATAATTATTGTATTTGAAAAGCAAAAACGTAATTTATGGTCAGTTCAGGTTGCACTGTAATCAATTATGGGTATAAACAGTAATAAAAATAAATAATGCATAATTCCATACTTTGTAAGTAGTCTAACAGATGCATAATGCACCTAACTTTCAGAGAAAGTCTGAAAATGTTGGTTAAGCAAATGGATTTGCCTTTAACCAGCTCACCTCATTGTATTTAGATTGTACTGGATATGACTGACAATGTTACCAACTTCACAACACAACATGGTTTAAAACTAATGTTAGTCTGTTAAATAGGCAGACAAAGTGCAGAAAAGATTGCTACAGATGGTCAAGAGCAAATATGGTATATGGGTGAGCAATGAGAGCTTCAAAAGGAGATCAATGCTCAAGTTCACAAGCTTACTCTGTTTCTCTACAGGTATCTTCCAATGATCTGCGAGACAAGAACAAATGGCAGCGACAGAGAATGATGCCGATGTGTTGGAAAAGAGAAAGAATCCAGAGTCAATCTAGAGTCCTTCATAATCCCTATCACTATTTCAATATACCGGAGTCACACACATGCCTACAGGCTGGGAAAGATACACACTCGGTGAAGACACACACAACCTCATACAGAACTCTGCATGCTCAACCGCATCAAGTGCCTTTGATAACTAGTCTAAAGCACACAGGTTCATAGGGTGAGAATGGACAGGAAGCTGGCGGTATGGAAGGAGGAAGGGGTCCGAACTCACTTGCAAGCAACACTACACTGGAACTGGCCCGGTGTTGCAGAACCAGAGCAGGAGTTTGGAGACAGAGGAGCAGCCACTGGACCCAGGACCAGGATGAGCAGGGGGAAGGAGAGTTGGGGGGATGGAGAGTCCAAAGAGATGCAGAAAAAGGGAGGAGGATAGGGGGGAAGTGGAGAGAGAAGAGAAGAAGTTAATCCACTAGTACACATATTGACTAATGCAAGACTCACTGTGTGTAGGTAGCTGAGATGGAGGACCTGGAGCTAAAAGTAGGAGATGCCTCCAGACTGCATGTTAATCATCATTAGTTGTGAATTTCAGTGCATATATTTCAATACTGAATTACAAAGACAGAGAGTTATCCAGGCAGGGAAATATGGAGGTAATGCACCTCCATGGAAAGAAGTGGTTTCAATAAGTGTGTTGGTGCTTCAGCAGGTCAGGTCAAACCCGAGCTTTGCATTTACACTTAGGGCACATGGGCTAAAGCTGTACTTTACATTTAATGTACATTCTTTAGTCTTTCCTATGTGGCCCATTGTCTGAACTCCTCTTGCTTAAAAGCACATTTTGTTTTCCAATGTTTGTGACCAACTGAGCAGAGTCTGATTCTGTCAGATAAACAAAATGCCATATATGTGGGGTACGAGCAACTGCAGGAGCAGCTGGAAAATTTCAGGCACGAGACAGGTCTGCAAGAGTCACTTACGCGTGACACCTCCAGGCTCTGGGGCATCACTCCTCCCTGTGTGGCGGAACAATGCTCGATGTGTTTTTGCGAGCGTTCTCTGATGGTGGTTTGTGAGGTTTGGCATAGGAAATTGAAGAAAACCACAGAGCTTCCAGCTGGTCTCTCTAAAAGAACCACATGTTTTCCCAGCCAAAAGCTACCTAAAGATGGGATAGACTCTACGGTAATGTGCTTGATCCAGTAGGGCTTTGTGTCCAAGAGGATTGGCTCCATCAGTCATCCAAAGATTGGTGCTGCATATATCGAACGCTGAAAACAACCATAATAAGCTTTACTAAAAAAAACCATATTGAACTTTGTCGAGGAACTCAGATTGGAAATAAAAGAGCTGGTCCAGTCTGTAAACATGCTGTTCACACCAGGGTTTAAAGGGTTAAACGAGCTTTGCCTTTAATAACAATATAATCTGAGAGAACCATCCCATAATTCAACCAAGGACTGTCTGGGGACCACTTCCATTCCTCATTTGCCTCCATAGCCCCCAGCAGTTGTCTTCAGCAATTCCATGGCCTCATCAAAGATATAAATTAGGCATGATATGAATTGCTAGGCTTTAATTAAGTACTAATAAATAAACTACCAAGACGAAAAAATCAATATAGTCATGACTAAGCATAAAGATTTACATTCTGACACAAAATACATGATCTCACTGTGCTTACACTCCTTCCATGTTAACAAGCCTGTTTCAGCCTCAGCTGACCAACTTGCATTGAACAAAATACTTTCTCACAATGTCGAGGAATCTGTGAGTCCAGAAGTCTGGGGTTCTGACTGCTCATAAGGCCAGTATTCCAAAAGGCAGGGAGTCTGGGAGTCTAAAAGCCCAAAAACCCAGGAGTTCAAAAGCCCAGAAGTCTGGGAGTCTACAAGCTTGGGAGTCATGGAGTCCACAACCTTGGGAGTCAGAGAGTCCAAAAACCTGGGTATCTGAAAGCTCAAAAGTGTGAGAGTCCACAAGCTTGAGAGTCATGAAGTCCAAAAGGCAGAGTCCAGAATTCTTGGAGTCCAGGTGCCCAGAATGCTGTTTTAAAAACAGCGACTGCCTGTCCTTTTAGGGGATTTACTGTTAAATGCCGCAAAATGCCCCCCGTTCAGGGTGTACCCCTGCCTTGTGCCCTAAGCTGCCTGGGATAGGCTCCGGGCCCCCAACGACCCTGCACAGGATAAGCAGCTTAGAAAATGAATGGAAATCAGCAAAATGCTGGTCAAGGCGAGCTCCTTCCTGCTTGCCCAATAAAAAATGTATCTCTCTGGAGAAAGGAGGCCATTTGCAATTTAAATTCAGTCTATATTGTCTCACTGGTTAAATAATGGGTCCTATAATAGAAAGGGAGTCACTTTCAATGTTTGAAAACAAGCTGGCTTTCTGCCTATCGGTGGCTCTAGCAACCTCTGCTGAGGTGTTTACTGACGGCAGTCCTGCTCCAATTCCAGACAACATCCCCTGAAAATCCGGGGCTGCCGTCAAATGCTAGTATGTTAGCAGAAGTGTGCAGCTTGCCAGTATTCTCACAGGTGCACCCACACGCTGTGTGTGTTGTCTCACCTATAAAATGTCCTCATGTTTATTTGTCCCTTTTATTGCTGGCCTGTTGGTTTGACAGCAGGCTAATTTCACAGTGAAATTTTCCCAGAGTCCGTTGTTTAATGCAGCTGTCCTTTTCGCCCTCATCCTACAAATATTTACCCGCTGCCAAACCTTATTACCTCGAGCACTTCCTGCTTGCCCCCTCCTGTTACACAGTGACACACTGATGCTGTTTATTTGGTGACTGGCGAGGAAAAATAACACAATTAAAGGAGAATCCGAGACGGAACAAAGCCACCGGCAAAAGCTGGGATACACACATTTGCAGCATGGGGCTGAGGGCCTCGAGTGCAGATATGGGACTGACCACAAGAGCTCCATGGTAATGCAGGGCAGCTAGTTGGGGGAACGCTGTTACGTGATGGGTAGCTAAATACTGCACATCTGTAACACAAGGGCAGCTTAATGATTATTTGTTTAGAAGGCCGCAGACAGAGGTGGTGTCAGGTGAAGATGTGGAACGTGTGGCCCTGAAACAGAAATGCTGTCATAAATCACACACTCAAATGGACCAGAACCAGACTCCTGGGAGACTACAGATTGCAGAACAGGAGTAGCCTGACCAGGCAGAATAACCCACCACCACTGGGTGTTCAACGATGATGCCGCAACAGGGCTGTTTATCACCAAGGAGCGCCATCACGGCAATTCCATTTCACCCTGGCAGTAGCAATCTGATTGGCTGTTACAGGACTTGCTCTGGTGCCACCTTACACCTCTGCTTTCCCATTCATCTGTCTCCGGGCCGGATGGCAAGGCGCATGGGACACTTCAAATGGCGCCTTCCTACTCAGGGATCGGCTGGGGCTCCTCACTGCAGGATGAAATTTTAATCAGAAATAAGCTGGGCTTCATCAGCAACCTAGACCGATGAAACAGAGTTGGTGAATCAGCCACAGATTCCAAACAGCTCTGTCAGTTTATCAGGCAGAGCATCCCTGATATTGTTCTGTTGTGCACCGTGGACGTCTTTTGCCTGGGGAGTCCTCACTTCCAGAGTCCCAAAATGCCATTTACACTGTCATAGTGGGAAGTGTCATACAGAGCTACAGTCTCTTATGACAACTGGGCAGAGAGCCCATCACAGAGCAAAAAACTGCCCCTATAAGAGTCCAGGGAACTCACAGAGATTAGGAGTCCCTCTCCGATTTCCGAAACAGCCACACCTACGTAGATAGAAGGTATTCCCTTCCCTCCAATAACTACTCATGCAGTCAGAGGCACAGTGACTTTGGGACTGTTCTGCGGGGGCACAGGTGCAAAGCAGAGTGCTCCACAGCTGGGCTGGAGGCCAGATCCGCATTTGTAACCCACTGCATCGGCATGCTGGCTAAGCTTTGTCCAAGGGCTTGTTGACTTACTCAAACACAGATCAGCATGTCAATGAGACGTTCTCAGACACACTCTCTGCAGCTTCATTAAAGCTGAGCAGGCTGCTTACTGATACACTTATGAAACCGAACAACGCAGGAGAGAAAGAAGTAAACGGCCAGGCAGAGAAGTGTCATGGCCGAATCGGCCTCCATGTTTGGGCAAAATTCAGCGCTTTGAATAAAAACCTTGAGACGTGTCGTTTAGAGCATGCCCAGAGGAACCAGCTCCACGACCAACACAAACAGCCCTCTCCTAAGTCTCAGACATTATGCTGAGCCGTGAGTCTGACTTACCGCACATCACTGGCCCTGCTGTCTGGAGATGCGTTCCTGGGTCAGGTGACTGGGGCGTGCTTACAGGTAATGATGTGCTTTGAGGGACCGAATGAAAGAGAGCACAAAGCGAGCAAACCATATTCATCAATCGTTTAAGCCAGGGACAGTTTGAATGCTCTTTCAGATTTTCATTTGCCATTTTCAAATAGGTTTCACAATCCTTTATCCTCACTTCCAACATGAGCACAGCTGGTTATTATCAAGACAGAAGGTCAAATAGCTTCTTTGGCGTTTAGATGTGCAAATCTAGCTTTCATCAGCGGCTATGTCAAGGAGCTCCGACATATTAATAAATGAAAACTGCCTCCTTTTCTGAGAGAAACCTTCCAGCAGGCCAAACCCATCACCGTGTCACCACGGGCCGGTTGGGTGGCATCACATGCATGCATGCTGAATTATAAACAAGGAATGAATGCCTGAACCAAAGAGCAGTAAGCATTTTAAAATGAACCATGAAAACCTGAACTAGACTTGTTCACAGATAAAAACTCCCCAGGACAGCTGACGTTGATGCTGGCTTAACTGGACCCACTGACTCCTGAGCAAAAATCCGTCCGACCCAGAGGCCAGCAGCCCCTCTTTATGTTTACAAGCGAGTTTACAGCATGGAATGACTTGGACTGCTCCAGGGTCCACCCTGTCAGCTTTAAGGCCTTAGGGTGGAGAGTTTAACTTCACTGCCTGACACTAATAAATCTGCACAAGTGGAATTAACTCATTTGGATGTTTGGTTAATGAGATGAGACAGATGCTAAATATAAGCTTTGCGATGTTTCTATATTTGGTCGAATGTTTTCTGAAGAGGCCACAGGGGTAAATCTTAGCTAAAGAACGGCCCGCCAGAGTCTGCGGCAGCCTCACAGTTATGCTGGAACTGGAACCGGAAGCAGATAAAGTAAATGGTTTCCTGGCTTTGCTAACCGTCCCACAGGATGGCTGCCGATTGACGGGGCCCTGTCCGCGTCGCTCACTGAACTATGTAAACACAGTCACCCAGTGAAGAGTGCAAATGAGCGGGGAGCAGCGCTACTGGCAGGGGCCAAAGGGACCAATGGGGCATCAGAGCGAGGTGAGCACAGAGCAGATGTGTGACTGGGGAAAAGGCATGTAAAGCATGGTGCAGTATCAGCTTTGTCATCACAGAGTAGGCTAAATCAGAGACTTGGGAAAAGCCTGAAGCAGGTGGCAGGGAAAGGGG
Source organism: Gymnarchus niloticus (assembly GCA_009936485.2). NCBI lineage: Eukaryota > Metazoa > Chordata > Actinopteri > Osteoglossiformes > Gymnarchidae > Gymnarchus > Gymnarchus niloticus. The sequence continues at coordinate 21,525,013 of JAACJT020000002.1, forward strand.
GCACCAAGCTCTGGGGCCAGGGCCACCCCTGCTGAGGCTCTTCTGACTCTGCAGGGTGTGGGCCAATAGACAGTTATGGGCTCTTCATGGGGCAACACATACTCACTTGGCCAGCTGGGGAGCACCTCGGAGTTTATTCAACAGGTGAGAAAGGGGAAGACACCTACAGGTCATGTCAGCCCCATGCAGTCTGGGTCATCCATCCCCCTACCCCGCAGACGTGGGGAGGACCAGAGTTCATCTGCTGTTGTTTTCTTCACCACCTGGTGCTTTGGCTGGGATAGATTATTAATGCCTGACCTCCTCCTAGCTCTGAGACCCTGCCAAGAAAAATACTCACAGCTAAAGCCTGTAATTCACACTGCATAGAAGCCCTTTAAGGGAAGTAGCCTATGAGAGTCTCAATACTTAGGCCATTTTCCCTTTAAGGGAAGTGGTCTATGACAGTCTCAATATGGGGGCTTTTTCTCACTTGCTCTGTTCTAGCACAAAGAGAACCCACCAAAGGCTTCTTCTTTACACTGCCTTCTTCATTTAGCCCTTTAAGGTGCCTTTAGCCCTTTACCGCCTGGTCTCCGTTGCTTCTCCACTCAGAGGAGGAAGCTGCAAAGTGTGGTGCAAAGAGATGCCATCTTCAACACACGCAGTCAAGCCCAATGAGGCTGCAAACAGCAGTATGGAGGGTGGGCTGCTAATTAACTGAGGAAGTAAGCCTTGGTCTTAGTCATGGCCCCTTTGGGCCACCTACTGGGGCACATTCGACTCTGCAACTCCCCCAACAATTCACCACTGTTTAATAGCCCCATTGGAGTGCGGACAATCTTAAAGGCTGTCAAGGAGACGTTTGGGGGAGAGCTCCATGTAGTTTTGCCCTTTTCAGCTTGGACTGCTTGTCAGAAATTACGGTTTACACAACAGCATCCGGTGGCCAATGGACGGCTGTGTGCCATGCAGTATTAGTCAGTCCGTCCAGACCTACACTCGAGCTCATCCTGCCACGCCTCATGGATAATCTCATTTTGTTCTGAGCTAATTACACAGTTTAACTGATCACTGCAGGAATCACAAAGCAAGCTGGCCACAAATCTGATGTCACCTAACCGGCAGAGCAACACGCAGGCCCTCCGCTGTGATCAGCTTGAAAGCTCTGTGGCAGCATCCCCTGCCTCACAGCACAAGTTCCAGCACTGTAATTACCGAAGGAGCGAATTCTCTGGGAAATGGGTGAAGATGTCAGGCCTCCGATGAGTCTGCGGCAAGCCACAGTGGTACATAATGTGCCTGGAGCGGTAGGCCTCACTAGCTCTGGCTGGCAGTGTGATCTTGAGATAATTAACACCACGTCTGATACAACTTTACACACGCATTTTGTGCCAAGAGTAGATACACCCTGAGGACTGTTTACAGCCGAAAGAGCGGATAACATTCTGCAGGACAGCATCGGAGAAGCTGCTATTGCCAGCAGCTATCAACATTTCTTGATACGTTCCATCCATATTGCCAACTTGGATCTGTTTAGCGTCAGGACATTTTTCACATGTTGTTTTATTTAGTTGAGGTTGGGAAATACGTTGCATTCAGAAACGTAAAGAGGGCCATGACTTGCGATGTGTTCATGAGCTCTTGCTGAAGTCAGCCCATGGAGCCACATTCGCATTTTTTTGGACCGTAATAGTATTTGCTTCCATGATCATTTTACCAGACTGTAATTTCATTAATTTGGCTTGAAAAGCTGCAGAGAGGCAATGGCTGAGAGCTAATATGGAAAAAAAATAAAATAAAATACACCTGGGACATCTGCATGACGATCTGTGTATGACCGTTTGGACGCATGGAAAGGTACCACTGGGCTTAACTGGGGCATGTCTGGAAGGGCACTGAAATGGCCTATACTGGTGGACCCTCAGCAGCCCCGTTCATTTTACATGACCATCTCAGCGTTGGGAGGTCTGTGCTGCAGGATCTCCTTGTAGAGATAACAGTGAACAAGCTGACTCTCCCCATTGCATACTTTTAAGCTGGCCTCAAGCAGCGTAGTACACACAATGCACTTAGCCTTAACCCTACTTGGCTCCTTTGTCTGTCAGCAGCTGCAAAACTTCTCCTTTGATTAGACCAAGAAACAAAAACTGAATTTAATGAATATTTAAGTAGAGGTTTAAATAAGCTCAGTAAGAAGCCAAAAGCAAAACATTTTACTTTGACTTAGTCACATTGCAGGATGCCACCTTAAAATCAGCTCAACGGGAGAGAAGAGAGAAATGATGATGGGTGGGTGGGGGCCATGCCTGTAACAAGTTTACTGCGAACACGTAGCATACAGGGTACTCTCTCTGTAAGAAGCTCAGTATGATCATTTAACACATGGGGGGCTGTCTCTGTAACAAGCTCACTGTGAAGCCACTCCTAGGCACATTTTGACAGTCAGCTTTGACAAAGCATCACTCACAAGACAGCAGGAGACAGAAATACAGGAAAAGAAAGGAGGAAAGAAAAGGGAGAATTATTTGCTCCTGGGGGCACCGACAAGGGACCTAAAGATCCCCAAGACAAGAAAGGACTGCACACCGAGTTTGAGTACAGCGTTTGCCCTGCATGTCACCGCACAGCTGGGTTTGTCTCATTTCACTGCTCAGTGGTCACCCTGCACAGCTGGTGTGGCAGTGGTGAAGGCCGACCAGACTTGAGCTGCCCGGTCTCATTGCTTCCTCATACTCAGTCCTACTTCACCCAAAAATGAAACGGTGTCTTCAGCACGTTAAAAAACCTTCACATGGAGAAATAATCAGATTTAACATCACACTGCTTAATCAACTTCCACGGAGGCATGGCAGCCATCTTCATGAGAACACGACTCTCAGAGGCTTTCAGCTTCAAAGGCTGAGGGTGCAAAGCGACCACAGAGGAGCCTGCTTTCATCCCAGGCTTTGTGAGGATGTAATACATGAGGCAATGCAGCAAAAAGTCTTGGACAAATCTGTGCAAACACACCATGCCTTAGTACGCAGCTTTGGCGAATGGTCAAATGCAAAGCATCATGACAATGAATATCCCATAATAAACATTTCAGTCATTAAATTAAAAATGCTGTATGCAAGATTTGCTGAGTGCAGACATTTAACTAAGGAATCACGAATAATAACAGCATCCATTTACAGAAGAAAAAAATTTATGTACTGACAGTTAAGCTACAAAGCGATTTTCGTACCTGAACATTAAACAGGCTAACAAAAGCAGTAAGTCGATCTGATCTTTAGAAACCTTCTATGATTAATCCAATGCTTGTAGACCGGCAGGTCTTTCAGATCAGCCCCACAGGGTATCCTGTAGACTGGAGCAGAAGGAGAGGATACCTACTTGAGTACATGTGTGGACCCGTTGATCTGGGTGGTGGCACAGGGGACACCGGGGCCCATGATGGAAGGCCGACGGTAACGCCTGTGGCCACAGCAGAGAATGATGAGGAAGGCACGCCGGAAGGATTTGTTGAGGAAGGCGTAGAGGATGGGGTTGAGCATGGAGTTGATGTAGCCCAACCACAAGCAGGCGGCCCACAGCTGCTCCGGCACAGTGTAGTGAATGAAGGGGTCCACCACGTTAGTGATGAAGAAGGGAGCCCAGCAGAGGCAGAAGCAGCCCATGATGATGCACAGTGTTTTAGCTGCCTTGGTCTCTGTGCGCATGCGGTGGTTCCGCTGGGAGTCAGCGCTGTCTGCAGAGGTGGCAGCGGCTGTGCCAGCCCCACCGGCCCGCTGCAGCATGCTGATCTGCCGCGCGTGCTCCCGCGCTGTCACGTAGATGCGCTGGTAGGCAAGCACCATGAGTCCCAGGGGGATGTAGAATGCCACCACGGAACAGGTGAGAGCGTACGGCTTGTTCACCATGAAGATGCAGGCCGTCGAGTTGCTGTCGCCGCTGGACTTCCGCTGCTCTATCTACAGAAGAGATGGGGTCAACAACACACACACACAACATAAACGTTAGTGAAGGGTAAAAGTGTTGATTCACACTCCACTGTGGTCGCTCTGGTTGTGTTTGCTGTAAAGCATCCAATTTAAGCCAGCCTCTCCAAACAGCTTTGTTTGAAAGCCCTCCAGGGTTAATACATCCATAATGTAATTTCTTCTCTTGATATTCAAATCACCTGAGTGTCTTTTTCCCATATGGCATTTTACTAAATTATCTGTTGATAGTCATTGTCATTTGATTATGTCTGCCTGATGTCTGTGCTCAAAAAAACAGCTCCATTAATTCAGCAGTGCAGCATGTGTCCTGACAATGTCCATGTCCTTGGTAGTGCTCACGACCCTCTCTGATTTTCAGGGACTCTGTAAAGCCCCATTTTGCGGAGCCTCAGTGAAGCCCCATTTGCAGGGCCACAGTAAAGCCTGATCTGTGGTCCTGGGGAACGACTAGCCATCTTCAGTGCTGTCACATCACAACATGTTTGCTCCGTGCTCATGCTAGCATCTCATTGTGTCAAGCTAAATTGTACCTCAACCCAAGCAGGACCTGTCCTAACACGGATCTCAGGGTCTTTAGTGAAAAGCATCATGTCACCTGCATGATAAATTTACTAGTCCATAAAGTGCCCCTGTTTCTTGGAGACCACTGTACCATAAGGCTAATTTCTCCATTGACATCACTTCATTTCACGTCCATTGATATTTTTAAGGTTTTTAAAGAAATGTCCTTGACTTTTGTGAAGATGAAAGGTTAACAGACATAACATAATTCTCAGCTTTCACAGAGGTCTTTGAGCCCCACCGATCTATCATGAGCTTTAGACAAATCCCATTTTTGACAGTTTGCTTTACTTCAGATCACAATGCTGGTAATGCTCTCTTTTAGAAACTCCTTAGCATCTTTATGAAAACCTCAAAGCCTCATGACTGATTGCCTGGCGTATTTTGAAAATTAAGCCTTTCATTGATGTTTCTGTCTCACCGTAAATGTGCACTCTGAGAAGTGCCGCCATCTTGTTTTTACTGTGTTGACAGTAGACTGCAGAACAGAGGTGAATTACAGAGCTGTCCTGCGATGGCCACCCGACAGATAGGAGCCTGAGTACAGCACTAATGTGGGAGGGCTGAGGCTCCTTGGGACCTCTCGCAGTGTCACTCAATGGTCTTCCCAATGTATACGCCACCAGAAGCCATTCAATCATTCAGCACCAAAACAGAAAGGAAATTCCAGTCACTAGGAGGGTAGGTCAGTGAGACAGAAGATCATTCTTGATTCCTGTCAGTAAAATGTGAAACCCATGAGGACTGTCTGATTGTTACCTTCCATTTGCAGGCACCGGTGACATTTAAAATTAGTGGTCATTTATCTTCCAAAACTGTCTTTGACTTGACATGACTTCCTTTTTTAAGGCACTATTGTGATTGCTACTAACAGAAGTAAGCATTGCCACTGTGCTGGATTTTAGTGAGGTCACAATGTCATTCATCAGAAAAGCCGAGTTTGCCTTATACATTTTAATTCAGGTACATTGTATGAAACCTAGCACAGTGGTGGGGGAGACTAACCTCAATACAGGCTACAAACGTAAATAAAATGTAACCAAATTTTTAAGAAGAGTGAGTGCTTCAAATTTATATCATAATTTATCATTTCACTATATAGATTTTTCTGGAAAGAACACTTCCTTCTCCACGAGACCCAAGCAGTTCGACATGATGCATTGTAATGGCTTCTGACTACAACAATGATAATACAGTCAGCTCTCACCTAGGTAACACCGACTTACATAAATCCGGACTTATGCAAAAAAGCTGGGACACAAAAAGCCATCGTATGTAATGTGCAAGCCATCTAAGGCTGGGCTATACTCTGCAAAGGCAACATCCCGCAGATTCACAAGTGTACAGCAATTGATTCAGAATTTAGTATATGTTTGGCTTACATGTTTTTCGTTATAAGATTTCTTGAATGGTATGGGGGGGGTAAATCTGATTTAAGTAAAATTCGACTCACCTAAGGGCTTATGGAATGGATGACTTACTGTTTACAGGCAGTTCTCGACTAAAGTATTTGTTAATGAAGAGCGCCTGAAGGTAAACAAGGTTAACAGTATGACAGAGAGCTTGCTTCTTTTCCTATACTCACCAAATCATTTATTCCAATACTGTTCCAGCCCTGCATGATGGGTAGAAAGGATATGAAGCTTGGGATGACCCAGCATCCTCCCAACATTAGAGCAACTCTCATGGGTGTCATCTTATTCCTGTACACCAGGGGCTGACAGCAAATGGCATAGTATCTGTAAAAAAAGAGTGCCACGTCACATTATCAGTACATGTACAAAGTGCTAGGTGAAGAGAATGGGCTCAGTAGGAAATACCAGGATCACAGCTAAATGCTAAGGGGCTATGATACACTCCACATGGATACTAAGGGGCTATGGTACACTCCACATGGATACTAAGGGGCTATGATACACTCCGCATAATTGCTAAGGGGCTATGATACACTCTACAGGGATGCTAAGGGGCTATGATAGATTCCACAGGGATGCTAAGGGGCTATGGTACATTCCACGTAGATACTAAGGGACTATGATACACTCCGCATAATTGCTAAGGGGCTATGATACACTCTACAGGGATGCTAAGGGGCTATGATAGATTCCACAGGGATGCTAAGGGGCTATGATACATTCCACTGGGATGCTATGGGGCTATGATACATTCCACTGGGATGCTATGGGGCTATGATACATTCCACTGGGATGCTATGGGGCTATGATACATTCCACTGGGATGCTAAGGGGCTCTGATACACTCCACATGGCCAAATACTGGGGGGCTATATCACTTTAGATAAAAGCACTGGCTCAATAAAAATGAATCTTTCTCCCTGCCATTCTCTGTCTGTCTGTCTGGTGATTAATGTGGTTGAATTTACATTTTTGTGATATTACTGGACCACAATGCTTTCCCATTATATTCTTTCTTAATTTACATGCTAAAGGCCTTTAAAACATCAATGGCTTTTACATTCTATCACAAACAATACAGTCAGTTGGTGCTGAGAAATGTCATAAAATGTCAGTGTTTCCTTTTACAGGCCCAGCAAAATCATAAGACCTACGTGACCCCAGATGTCTGCGCTACATCACTGACACATTCCTCTGACTCTCACCACTTCAGGTTTTTGCCTCCCTCTTAAATGAGGAGTCCGTGCAGAACATGGCCAATGGCTCAGATTACTTCGGATGGCCCAGTTTTGTTTTGCATTCATTACAAATACTGCAGAATTTTGTAATGAAGTACCAATACAATGTGTTTGCTGAAATGTCAACAGCTTTTTATAATTAGCAAGCCCACAGAAAAACAAATGACTAGGAAGTTGCTCTCTAGCTCCTCTCGAAGAAGGTACTCTATAATTCGATCTAACCCTGACGTTCATTCATAAGCTTTGCAGGTTCATCAGCTTAATGGTCAACATTCGGTCTTGCCAGCTGCCCTAGTCAACAAAGTGTAAGATTATGTGCAGGGCTCATCAAAATGTCCGAGGTCCCGTCGCGTCCTCCTTCGAACCCAATCTTCAAGCACTGCTGGGGACCTCAGGTTTCCATGACAATGTGACCATGGCAACGGGCAGGAGATGCTCACCCTAGTGTTAAAATTCTGGTGGCATGTTCAAGCGTGTAATTAATGTGTTCAGGCACGCAGTGAAGTATTGGGGATTTTCAGCCTAAAAAAAAATTTAAAACAGTGCTGTACAGTTAGTATGATAGTGAAAGAACTTCACAACATTTTATAACAGTCTGCGTAGTTTGAAAAACATCAGTACAAGATAATTTATAATTGTTAATTTAAGGCTTCAGGCCCCAGCAACCTTAACCAGGATTAGCACTTAGAAGGTGAATGGATAGATTAGTCATTTAAAATAATTTTATTTAAATATTTGCATAATGTAAAGGAAAATGTGAAGTTTATGGAAGCTTGCTATTACATAAACTGTTTTCCACTTTGGTTTAAGAGAACATTTCTATCCATCCTCTATCTACAAATCCTGGTCAGGGTCAACTGAGAACTCAGAGCCTGTTCCAGGCATCACAGGGTACAAGGCTGGGGTACACCCTGGATGGGATGCCAGTCCATCACAGGGTATATACACAAACACTACAAAGACGTCAGTTAGACTAACTGAATGTCTTTGGACTGCAAATGTGAACCGGCATACCCAGAAAAAACCTATATGACACAGGGAGAATGTGCCATCTCATCACACTCACAGTAGAGGTGGGACTCAAACCACCAACGCTGTAGAGGTGAGGCAACGGTGATACCCACTGAGCCAACCCAGAGCACTGAGTGTTTCTGAATAATAGCAAATCATTCTTTTTCATTGCTGATTACCTTTAAATTGGTGTCAAATGGACCAAACAAACAGTAATTTATTGATTCTTTATTCAGTAGACAGAATCACTTGAATATGTAATGAAAAACAATGCTGCATAATTCATTATTCAGCGAACTTGTCCAGATTAAATGTTGAAGTAGTTGATTCTCACTGGACTGCATGCAGAAATCCTCACCCAGCACTTTTTAAGCATGAGTACAATTAATAAATCCAGGCACACTGACCACTGTGTAGCTGATCCTCTGTAGTGCACACAGCTGACCTACTCACACAGGCATACAAGTGTTGGTGTAAGCACACACACACGGCTGTTTCTGTTACGTTGTCAGGATGTTCTATTCATTTCTATTGTCCTAACCGTAATCCTAGCTAACCTTAACCACAGGTAACCCAAAAATAAAGCAAACAAAAACTCAACAAAAGACTTTTGGCTATTTAGGTTTTTTGATTGCATTCACAGAGTTTTACAGAATTTTGTTTTCCCTTGTGGAGGTCATGTCTCTTGTGGGGGTCATGTCCTCACAAGGAAAGAAGTAACAGGTTTTAATTCGTCCAGGGGACATTATGTCCCCACAATGTGACAAGAAACATGTCCATAGACACACACACACACACACACACACACACACACACACACACACACACACACACAGAACCCCCAACAGAGAGGGTCTGGCCCAAGACACAGTGCAGCTGGAAGCCACACTTGAAACACGCCATCGAATTTGTCTCCAGAGAGTTTTGCAACAGTCATCATTAATGCTGGATGAGACTGACTGTCAAGCAGAGAATGAGAGAAAGAGGCATGGTGGTCATGGGTGGAGCTCAAGAAGAGACCCCCATGTGAAAGAGTATGGTTGAGTAATACACTTAAAATTAACAGCTTCTGCAAGCATCCAACAAGGCCAAAGCAGCAACTCTACAGGAAACAAAAAAGCTCAGTACTATTAATAAAAATAATTCCATCAGTAGGTGTTTATTTTCCCCCCCCTGGGCCATGACCTTTTGTCCCCCAAGGGCCAGTGGCCTATTGTCCTGATCAGAGCCAGTGGACCTGAAGTCGCAGAAGACCAAGCTTCTCACAGATACCCCCTCCTGTGGTGGAGATGTTGTAACTGACCCAGACTCATCACTTCTGTAGAACATGTCACTGGCAGTGGGCTATTTTCTTGCTTTTATGAGCACTTAGTGTGACATGCCTGAAATGTTCTTGTTAGGCCCTTAGAGATCGATGGCGGGGGGGTGCGGCGTTCAGGGTCTATCCAACTTTGCTCACCTCTTCCAGAGCTCGACTGCTTTTCTGTGCCGTACCCCATCTCTAGCACACCCCTTGTCTTCTTTTACTCCTGACATTAGAAGGCTGTCATGTATTCATAAAATCTATGCAGGTTAAGGTTTTTAGGTACAGAAAGTGGTGGATAGTCCCCACCACTGAACACTGACTGAGGGCCTCGCTACTGTGTGTGAGGCCTCCGTCAGTGAGCCAGGCCACTAACACTAAAATTGCTTAAGAAACATTCGTTATTAGCTGATCTGGCACTTAAAAGGGGCTTGTTACTATGGGATTCATTTCTGCATGGTTTGCTCTGCTACTGGGTAATTCAAGGCTTAATCGAAACCCGGACCTGCTTACAAAGGCCAAGGATCCCTTCGTAGGGGAATAATGAATGCTATGTGGAGTCCATTTTCTGCTCATGAAGCACAGATGTGTGTTATGTTTTCTTCTCAGACTAAGAGCAAAATTGGCCTAGCTGAACAAAAACCTTCATATGTGAATTTCAGCTGTTTTCTAGGTCATGACAAACAGCGGTAGAATTACTGAGAAGAGCGGGATGCTGTAGAGAAGTGGGAGACACTCAAGGGCAGAGCAAAGAGGTATTTGCACATTGGTAATCCACTGCCATCCACTGACATTTTCCGCCAAGGGCAAATGTAGGAAGAGCTACCCCTACAAGCACAGCGCTCACATCGGCCAGGGGGCGTAAGGAACTGCTAGGCCTGAATTTCTTTTCTTTCCTTCTTCTGCTTTAAGACACTGAGCGCAAAACAGGCACCTGTGTTTAAAATCATGGTCTCCTGTGCTTCCACCACTACAGAGCTGTGTCCTCTGACTTGCATGACTCCTGCCTGGGGGTGTGACCTCCCACTGTTCTTAACAGATAGCCGTCTGCATCGCTCTGTTAGAAACTCGTACCCCGGCTTCTGAGAACATAGTGAGATTAACCTCTTCTGGCCCTTCAGGAACAGAAGCCCGCAATAGCAATTCTCATCTCCTTCACTCCCCCGAAAAGACTGCTGACTGTCTCCGATGGACACAGTGCCCTAATGTTAGATTTACTAAGCTGGTTCATCTTTGGAAACCAAGGAGCTTGTAAAGAGGATAACAAGGCTGGTACATGATTAATTTGCTGTACAAATGCATACCTTTCCCTATATAATGCAGATAATGCTGGGAACGTTGCTCCAGGAACATGACCCTTCTGTACAGAAGGCCATGTCTTTAAGGACAGTACAACCTCCTGCCCTAATTAATGCATTCATTATTACACAGATAACCTGATTTATTCATGCCTATAATGTCCCTTTGTGTATCATTACTGAAGTTTAAGTTAAACAGCCACTAGCCAACTTGGAATACCAGTCGGGGTCCTTTAGCTCCAATCAACAGCTCAAAGTGCGGCGATGTAGTGAGAGCCAAATCTGCTTCTTAACTCCAGCTGTATGTTGGCTCCTTTTCACTGGTGCTTAAACACAGGTGGCTGCATGCTCAAGGTGACCTTTAAGTCTCAGATAGCGGAGGGGAACTTATCGCGCCCTTGGGTTTCAGTTCTATGCATTTCATTCATCGCTGGATTAGGCAGAGGCCCGACGGACCTTGAATTCTGATCTGATTTCTGATAACGCTCAGTGCTGCAAACAGAGCAGGTGACGTCGACGTTCTGTGGCTCACAGGGAGCCAGCTGAAGGCAGCACACCCAGAAAAATGGCCCTGGTTTAATGCCATCTCCCAGTGATCACAGAAAAAGATGGCTTTTTGTATCACAATATAGCCTCCTTATACATGAGGTGACCAACTGTTGACTTGATAGAGAAGTACTCTGTCCGAAAAGAGAAGAGGACAGCAGCATGACCTGATAACCTGAATGGGTTGTTGGACTCATCCCAGCCCATCTCTTGTACAGCAATATGTCAGCAGTGTTCTAAGACATGATACACTGGTGTTTCTACATCAGTTTCAGAAAGTGAAGTTAGAATGTATTTTTGGACCCAGCTGATACATGCCTAAAGAGAGTAAGTGGTACAATGACCCAAGGTAATCTAATAGTGAGATTTATAGGTCAGAGGGCAACATGCCTCGATGTCTGGGCACATGGCTTAGTGCTGTTTTCCATGCTTTCGGGCAGCTGGATCGTCCGTGTGAAGAGGTTACAGAAAGCTTGCTGTAGCAACAGTGCGAAGACGCCGATTCCCTTCATGAAGATTCAAAAAACGGAGAGCCGGATGAGGCTGCCCGTGTTGCAGGGGCAGCCCATCCCCTCGGTGTTGACGTAAAGAAGCCAAATGCATGTCTGGAATTGTGCAATGAGCCACGAAAGACGGATGGGGACATGGTTAGACATGGAGCTAGGGGCTATAAATGACTCAAAAATACAGGTTGCATCTGAATGGCTGTCTACGGGAGCTTATGGGTTGTGCTTCCAGCTGGTTTGGCCAATCAGACCACCAGAAAACAGGCATGTATAAAATTTAGATTCCTGCCTCTAACCCCTTAAACAGCATTACATGCACCTCTTGCAAGTAATTTGTGCTTTTTTCCTTTCAGCCCACTGATCAATGAGGTGGTCTTATTTCCAAATAATCCTTGCAGTTCTTTGACCACAGACAATAATGAATGTTTGCATATCTCATTACTTGTGATTCAGTCACAGGCTTTTGGAGAAATGTTTAAAACTTAAAGGCTCCTTGGAGACAGAAGTTAAGTAGGTCACAGATTCACTTATGAAATGGAAATGTGACTATAATTATTTATTATGTGTGATATTGAAACTAGTGTGCTTAAATGGTATTCAACGAGCTTCAAGCACCCACCCACACACACACACACACACACACACACACACACACACACACACACACACACAAGGAGCATTCAGGATGATTAAAGCCACACCTAATCCCCAGAATCTCGATACTGAGGGAAAACACTCCACTAACGCTCACCTATCCAATGATATACAGCACAGGTGTAGGATGGAAGCTGTCGTCAGGAGGACATCCAGTGAGGTGCGGACCAGGCAGAAGGTATCTCCATAGATCCAGTTCTGATGGATGAGCTCGATGGCACCGAAAGGCATCACCAGTACCGACACCAGCAGGTCCGCAAATGCCAGCGACACAATGAAGTAGTTGGTTTTGATTTTTCTGGATGGGGTGTACAGAAGAATAGCACAGACCATTAATTACACAGAAACGGTGTGGATCCCCCATACAGGGCATGGTCAGAACATGGGCTCCCGAGCTCACATTCAGTTCATCACTTGGTTCAGCAGACTCAGACTGATTGATTCCTAACAGATAATATCACATGATGAGCACTGCTGGAAGAAGCCAGCAGGATGATGCACATTTTAACTTGTGTTTTCTTTTGTATTCGCAAAACTAATTTTACTCCCTGGAGGCTACTGACAGGGAGAGTGATCAGCTTGATTACAGCTAAGACTTCCCGCTGGAAGCCAAAAGCACGGCGGTAACCCCTGCAGAATTCGGTGCTCCTCATTGGCCGATGACCCAAGGTGAGCTGCCGCTACCTGGAATGTTCCATGACTCACCTGAGCTGCCGGTCCTTGCAGACGGCCACCATGACCAGTAGGTTGCCCAAGACACTCATGAGCATGACGAGGGACAGGAAAGCAATGAGGGCCATCCGCTCAATCAGGCCGTAGCTGGGGAAGCCATGGGGGGCCCTGTCAACAGGGAGGCTGGTGGGAGGGCAGGAAGAGATTAGCACCCCATGCAACTGTGTCATTTCTTAAGGCCTTGACAGAAGAGATTCAAATCATTTTTGTTAGAGAAGATGCAGTTTTTTTAAAAAAGCACTGAAGAGTCTCGATAGCAATGTAGTGAAGTAACTGCTCCTGTTATTTGGGGTCAACCTGGTGTTCACCATGACGTGTGAACGAGGCCTTAAAGCCCACGGGGTTACAATGTACTGTCTGTCCATGCTTGGGAAACCAATAAAGTACCCAAAGAGGGTCAAGCCAGAAGGTGATTGACAGCATATTATCATCCCGCCCATCGGGTTTCACACATACTTGGCTTCAGGGGTATCCTGGCTATCCTGCACAAAAATGCTAAATGAAAAAGTGTGTTAAGAGAGAGAAATGTTCACCCGATCATTGATTAATGGTAGCCTCAAGAACTTGTAAATAATTAGCAAGGTCGAGTATCTGGCTCTCATTCACACAGAAGTGGGACCTTGCAGCATGGTGTTGTTGTTGTTGTTTAGTCACGCAGTCGTGTCCGACTCTCCGCGACTCCATGGACCACAGCACGCCAGGCCGCCCTGTCC
>JAACJT020000002.1:21539054-21552821 GCA_009936485.2 Gymnarchus niloticus
CTCTGCTACTTAACTGAGCAGATCAATATCCCAGAAGTTTAATTGACTTGATGCTATACTCTGATTAAAAAGTGTTCCTTTGATTTTTTGAGCAGTGTATTACACATCCTCAAAGAAATGGCTCTCTCCCCCCCAATGGTGTCCTGTAGATTCAAATTTAGAGGCCGCGAAATATGACACAACAATGATGTCAGTGTGGGGTTTTCGGTGGAGAAACAAAACTGTTTTTGAAAGAACGGCCATATGATCAGCTTTCGACTCCAAACACATTAAATGCATTCATGCCTGCAGGCTTCAAGAGAGAATAAATAACAGTTCGGCTCTATGCTGCCCAGAGGGTGTCCAACACAAAAATGCCCAAAGCAAAGTGTTTTGTGGCAGAGCCAGTTCTTTTGCATTTGCAAACCCCTGACGCTTTCCAACAAAACCACTGGACTCAACTTTCTTATAAACAAATGTCACCCCCCCGGCTAAGAAATAAATACAGATGAGACAAACAGCTCAGCCTTGGTGCCAAGTCCCAATTTTCTCATTCATCATGCTCACTTGTCTTAATGGCTCATTCTAAAGGCTCCGTCAGTGCAGACCCACGTGTACTGCCGAGATACTTGCACCGCATCCCCACCCAGGGGTTTACGACCTTCGAGCCGTGCTGTGTGATTATTTTCAGGGGAAGTCGCCAAAGCAAGGCCAAAAAAAAGCAAACTTGCAATGGGCTCGGTAGCCAAAATGATGGAGATGCACTCAGAACACAAGAGAACTGTAGGTGTCTTTTGCACTATTTCAGTTGAAAGCAGGGGCCTCGGACCGGCAGTCTTTACCATGCTAGGCTAGTTTAAACTGGAACAATGCTGTCTGATTGGGCAGAGAACAGGCTGATGGGCCAGCTTGATTAACTGAGATGAACGTAGCTTCCTCTGTGTGACTAGCATAACTACGGAGCTCCGTCAACAAAGCTGAACTGTCCAGAGCAACAAGCTACGTCTTGCATGAAAGAAGAGGACATGTCACATCAATTGTAGTAGAGGGTTAAAAACTGAGGAAAACGCTGTTGATAGCAGAAGCCCGTAGATTTTGTTTTAGTAAACTGTTAACATAATATTTCTCCCTAAAGAACATTACATGTTTGATTTTTCGGTGGAAATAAAAAGCAAGTCAGTCCAATCCAGTCTAGGAAAATCTAGCGTTTAGTGTGCAGGGTATACAGTAAGCATTCAAAACTACAAGATTTTTGGTTCAGTGTCAGAAAACAAACACTGCTATTTAAACTTCCATATGCTGTTGGACCCTGATATACACATGCTTCAGTTAGGTCAAAGGTCACAACTCAACTCCTCACACGTCACCAACACGAAAATGGTGCAGGATCCCCCAGACTCCGCGGGGCCCCCCCCCGCCACCTGCTCTTCTGGACAGCCTTGACGGCAGGAGATCAGGCGGAACACCAGCATCCTGTAACCACGGAGGACAGCGGACATGCACATCACCCAACCCATGTGAAGGACAACTAGAGAGATGCTCAAAATTGCCCAGCTCACCTCAGTAATCCTGGCTGTCTGCCGAGATGCTCTCTAGCCTTGTACTTTTCTCAGGCA
This sequence comes from Gymnarchus niloticus, assembly GCA_009936485.2. Classification (NCBI taxonomy): domain Eukaryota; kingdom Metazoa; phylum Chordata; class Actinopteri; order Osteoglossiformes; family Gymnarchidae; genus Gymnarchus; species Gymnarchus niloticus. Next base: position 21,540,650 of record JAACJT020000002.1, read on the forward strand.
GCCCTGGGTTGCTATAGAAACTGCCCAGACCCTCCCAGAAGATTACAGAGCAATGTAAACCACTCAGCTCTGCACACGCATGTTCCTGCTCGGCTAGGCAAGACACCACAGACTCGGTAACAGAAATTGCCGGCCATTCCACCCCAAGTGATATTCCAGAGATGGACAGTGTGAAATGACAGCACGAGAGGTTGCCCAAAGAGTCGGGAGGTTTCACCCTCACCTGAGACTCCGCATCACATTTTAAGTTGCTTCTTCCAACAGAACATGCCCCAAATGTATCACTTCATAGTAGACTGCATCTGCCCAGCAAGGCACATGCTGACCACACCTGTTCCTCCAGGTCCAGGACAGGCACGTCACAGTGGCTACAGGCACAGGACCATGACGTCCTGAGACACACTGAACGTGTAAACAGGAGCTGTAAAAGCAACCAGACAAAAAAAAAAAAAATCTGAGTTTATCTTAAAAATGACACATTGCTTACAGTCAGAGGCTGCCAGTAAACATGAGAAAATTTAGACCAAACAACACCATAATTCTTTATTTTTTCCTAAGAATAATTACTTCTGTATCTGTCTGTGACCAAAATAGCTCATTTTAATTGTCTTTTCTGCTTCCTGCTAAATATTGGTGGGTTGGCACAACAATGTTGAAAAGGGCAATATATACAATGACCTTAATTGGACTGAACGATGTTAAATTAGCTTTGGGGTAGGTCCACGCACCATGCTGTATCCTGTGCTATCAGTCATATAAACGTGCCTTCAGACAGAAACTCATTGTAGGGGATGATCAAGCCTCAGTGACTTGGTGCCAGAGTGACCACTTCAGAGCCAACCAGCCTTTACATGTCACTGCGAGTCTTTGCACATATTGCTAAGTTACTGGCTGTTCTTCACTCCCTTCCACCACCCCCCAATTTAAGTGTCTGAAGAATGTCATGGAAAAACACCTTTTAGCCCCACCGAACGGAGCTGCCCTTATCCTACAGCGGAGAATAGTCATCACTAAAAAGCCTTTTTAGTACGAAATTGTGATGCTGGAAAAGTCAAATAACACAGAGATACTGAGTGATTAATGGATGGAGAGTGTCTGGATTTAATTGCTAAAGACAGACTGTCTGCTAATGTGCCCAGCCCAAAGGTCAAAGTGCGATAACCAGGTCTTCAATCAACGGCGTAGCCACGCCCGGCTCTCAGTCGGTACAAAGAACGTGTCACCCGAGGCGGACCACCAGATTTCCCAGCATGCATTAGGTCAGGACACCAGTGAAGCCTGCTTTTCCAGAAGGCCTTGCAGAAGAACACAGGCCGTTGTCAGATGGGTGACAAGCAACATCCAGGCAAACATTTTATAGGGAAGACTTTTACACAAAATACAGTATTTTTACTGCAAGGTTGTAGTTAATCTTGTACTTGAATGATGCTTCTTCAGGATAGGAAGTGGTCTTGCAGCAAAGCCGGTCAGTCTACACATGCAGCAAGAATATACAGCAACGCCACTTGAACCCATTTTAAACTGAAAGCAGCAGAATACAGGCCTATTCTGCACCTAACATGACTCCAAAGATGGAGATAAGGTGGTGCAGATCGGCAGCCTCTACTTTTAGGAGGAGGCCAGCAGTGAGGAGAACAGTAAAGACCAGACAGAAGGACCACGTCACCCAGGGGAGAGCAACGCCTCCATATGGCCTGATGGGTAAACACATGACGTTTTGGGCCCAAGACCCCAGCTGGTCAGCAGACACAGACATTCAACTGGAAGGGTGTAACACCCAGCTCCTGTGTGGGGAAACCACCTCCCTTCCTCTCTCCACCTGCCTTGTCTCCTATGCACAGACACTGCCACCACCTTACCATGGGACTCACACTCGACTTTCATCCTGCTCTTTCCATCATTCACTTCAGTCAGTAGCCCTCATAGCAGTAAATGCTGTACTTCCGGCAGGTGACCCCACATACATATAGCGCATTTACTGCTCCTGTAAATGACCAGCTGTGTAAATGCGTATATAAACCTTGAGTCTAATCATTGGCCATCTCTTGTTTATGGTCTCTAGACTACACTGAATGCACTGATATTTTGCACTTATCTAGAAGGAACCCAGTCCTCATGGGGTTTTAATTTGAAAAGCTCTTCTGTTAGGTTCTTACAATGCTGCATTGTATAGCTCTCGTTACTCATTGGAAGCTCAGCCTAGCTGCACTTGTACTCAAGTTGGCTCAATGGCAGCTACAGGCCTCCTACAGGCTTGCCCTCCTCTATTCTCCAAGGCAGAGGAGCGTCTGATAGCATTCATATGTGTGTATTTATCAGTCGTAAGCAAGTTTTGCTGCTTAAGACTTAAGTAAGCACCACGATACTAATATTACAACATGCAATGAGATGAGCCAAGATAGCCAGGAAGGTTCAAGCCCAAGGAACGAGCAGTAGGTGTCCAGCTGAACTCTGCCCTTCCTCTCTCCTCCGACACCTGGTAAGATGGCCTGCAAACCATCTGCAGTTAAGAAGGCAGCACATTAAGACAGATGCCGTATCGTCTTGTGCAAGCGGCCATCATTAAAAGTAATCCATCCTTCCATTATGTGTTTTTGCTGCAGGTGGTCATTCTGCAACAGCCCCAGCTTCCTCTTGGAGATCTGGAGCGACAGACAGCACCTCTCTAAACAGCACATGGGACGAAAAGACCGCAATCGCACATGGTGTCTGCAACGAGTCACGTTCAGCCCAGGCTTCAGCAGGCCTTGCCATGCAGAGAACGTTCTAGGAACTGAAAGAGCAATGGTAAGATGAGAGTAAGACAGAAACACACGTTTGGCGATGGGGGGGGCGGGGGCGTAAGGGCTCGATAGTGCAGCCAAGAAACAACACCTACAGAGTCACGCAACCACACATTTCAGCCCGTCCCTTCCCATCTCATTGGGCTGTGACAGTTGTTACACACTTCCCCTTCCTCAAAATTAGCCAGATGGGGATTAAGCACCCCCTAACCCCCCAGCCTAAAGGGCCTAGACAGCTTCACCTCCTGCGTAGAGAGGCAAAACACCCAAACACACACTGTTTCGCCTCAGGCTCACAGCAGCAAAACAAACAAGAGTGTGGCACAAACAGCATTCCGCCTGTCGGTTTTGAGAAGCGCCATCAAAGTCGGACATTTCACAGCCAGAAAGCTCTGGCCAAAACAAAAGGACCTTCAAAACAATGAGTGTGACTCACTTCAGCACAACCCAGATAATATCTGATTTGAAGCATTTTGTGATAAGTTTTCTATAAACACCATTCCATGCATAATCACAGAAACTCCATTAAAAGAAAGTTTCACGGTTACAGAGATTCTGCACCTAACAAAAGACGATCAGCTACCCCTAGTTTCATACACATCTTGCCTATACATGCATACAGCTGTTTTGTTTTGGGGTTTCAGTCATTTTCCCCTTTGACATTTGAACCCACACCTCAGTAATTCCACCATCTCCATGAGCCAGCTTCAGTACACTGACTTGAAGACTTGGTTTACGCAACACAATTTTCCCCCTGATTTTAGCTGCCGCTCACATCGTACTGAGTCGCCACAAGTCAGTCGTAATGTGCAGGTTCTTGGAGTCTGAGTTGCTAATTGGTGCAGGTTATCACATAGTGTTTGATGGGCACAGACTCTCAGGTGGGGTCTCTGGCCACCCTATGGTGGTTCCGACAAGTCCTAGCATTTCAAACATGTGAATATCACGACTGGAATCAGGACTAAATCTGCTAGAGTCGTGTAGCATGTGACCCCTAGTCATGTAGTATCTGATCCCCAACACATCAAAAATCTGCCCAGATTAGTCATTAATTTTAAACCCATCCAGTGTTTTCATAATCTTATACGGTCTGAAACATTGTGTATTGGAGAGGCACGGAAACACGCCATTTCAACATGTCAGCCAACTGACTGCCGGAGGTCCTCAAGCATGCACTTCATTCCAGAGGCAGAGAACGGTGAGGATGAGCAGGACTGGGATCTCTTCCTTTTAGAAACAGTTTGGTGAGGTCTTATCACACCAGCATCTGCTCAGGGAGAGCCTCATCAGCACCTTTAACTCACCATTAGGACACTACAGTTTAAGCTTCACAAATGACATGACCTCAGAAGACAGGAAAATCTAGTGTCTCACCCATACGAGATGAAGACAAATTTCACTGAAATAGCAATAGATTGTGTCACAGAAGATGTAGTATAACATTTTATTGGCTTTTACAACAGCACTGCTTTACAATAAAGGATTTTCAAATCAGGTTTTCAAACAGACTGATAGTGTTCTCAAATATGACCCAAATGCATTCCATCTACGGGACACTCAGTCCTTTACGCGTTAAAAGTTTGTAAGCAAAAACCACCCACTAAGAGATGGTGGGTCAATGCGACATAATAAAAACAACAACACGATCCAACTCTACATGTGCGCATACGATTTAAGCGGGTGTACTCATCACGTCTTTCATAAACACGTGGGGAACAATCGCAGTGATGAGGACCGATACCTACCTGCCACTTCACGGACACCTTGGCTCTGCCGTGACGGTTCTGCCAGACGCAGCTTCCTCCATGGGCCCTACTGATTGGCAGAAGAGTCTCAAAGCCTTTCAAACAATCAGTCATTAATTGCATAATGGCGCATGATGGAAATGGTACACCTGGGGAGCAAATTGAAGCAGCCTTGCTGTCTCTCAGAAATGGCTCAGACATAAAAATAAATCAATGACTCGGAGTAGTGAGACACCAAGTTTCCTCTGATGGAGGATTTCTTAGAGTTAAAGTTGCAGTTCAGCATCTCTGTGAGAATCACCAGTTAAAATTGGGGAGAGAAGACTGGGTTATATCCCCAAGAGGACAATACTCTCCAAATTGTTTTTAGCCATTTTATGTAAATATTAGGCTATGACATAATGTACCAAAACCCATAATACCCAAATGTGTGATGCATGTTTTTGAGACCAAAGTACCATGGAAAACATGCACCACACATAATATCGATAGTGGACATTCTGAAGTAGTGAACATTACAAGTTCAGGGCAGGAGTATCAGCCAGCATTCATCCTCAACCTACTGAAATGACCTTTAAGTAGTTATGGGATGAATGAGGTTTTAAAACCTGTGGTGGGTAGGAGTATCATGAACTAACCAATCAAAGCTGGCGCTAAATGAGGCTTCAAAACCCGAGGTGGGCAGGATTATCACAGACTACTCGTAGCAATCGGTGCTGGCAATTGTCCTGCTACTACCTTTAGTTTGAATGACAACAGTGCAGCTCATTACACACGTGGTGCTCGCTGCATGTCTTGGACTAACCCACCACAATTCGACATCAGTTAGCTTTACGTAGGGTGTAGTGTTGCTGTTGAACTGGTCTACTGGTTCATACAGGAAGCCATAATAGTCACTATCACCCAGCACATCTGCTTGAGTGCTGCAAACCTTGTCTTACTGTCAATGATTGACTAGAGCAATTAATAAGGACTTTCCGCTCACCGCCAAAATCTCTGCTAAGTTTATGCAATTTAATTTTGCAAAAAAATGTATTAAAACAAAACAGACGTAAACCTCGTAATTTAAGCAGCATTAACTTCTGACGACTCCTACGTTGAGTAATTGCACCCCCTAGTGCTCTTTTACATAATTTCCAAATTATTTCATTAGGGCAGAAGATGCATTTCACTGCATCCCATTTCTATTGGAACCGGTTTAACTTAAGCAATAATTCACTCTACCTCATGGACTAGCATGGCATTAAGTACGTTTAACCCCGACAGGACCAATCACAGCTACTCAGAAGTAATTGACAAACGCTTCCCTAAGGAATGCTTGTCCTCACTACTTGCACCGCTGCCCTTATGCTCTGGAGAGGTGTAACTCACTGATTCGGTATAAGCAGATGAGATCATGCCCTTTAAAATTATATGGGTGATGGCTGTACTGAGAAGATGGGCACAGTGCAGTAGGAACAGCTGTAAGAGGAAGGCTAACAGCCTCATTCTCATTGTCTCAGCCAACTGCTCTACCTCACATGGTGCATTTAAGGTCCAAAACATTAACATTATGGATATTAACTCACCCAAAATCACCTTATTATTGATTCAGGTCACTGAATATGCCTGCACAGTATTTGAAGCCCTCTGCCATCTACTGGTTATCAGGCAGCACACCTGTTTCTACCCAGTTATTAACAGCCCCACCTGGTGAGGATACTGCATCATTTTTCTTCCAATGAATGTAAGCAATGCCCTACAGAGATCTCATGGGACAGGTATGGCATTCTCTGACCATCAATAAACATGGCGTCTATACTGGTGAATGAGATCAGTGCTTAGGTCATGCCCTGCTTCCTATGTCCCACATCATACAGGAAGCCATTAAATCAATAGGGGCTCAGATTAAATTAACCAGAGCCTTTTACCTCAGTCTGTAGAGTAACTAGATTCCTGGAACCTTGGTCACTTAAGTGCTTCCTCAGAGCAGTGAGCTGCAGTAACGTCCTTCAAGAGCAGCAGCCAGCAGCCCACAAAAAGCAGACACACCAGTGACTGAATGGCTTACTTTATTTGGCAGCTTAGTATTTACAGGCACTTCAGGCAGTAGATGCAAAGCTCATTCAGTCCTAGCAATCAAAGGATTCAGCAGGGTCCTAAACAGTTCAGGAGCCCTGTGGGGGATATTTTACCCAATGCTCACTAAAGGTACATCCCACCTTCCCACTTGGGAGCCAGCGAGTATTATGGGTTACAAAGGGAAAAGACATCTTTCTCCAACAAGAACATCATAGCAAGTCTGACATGGTGACCTCCAAAATGGGTCACATGCTGTACATTCACTACATTCACCCCTTCATTTCACAATGATCAAGTTGATTCTTCACACAACTCCTTGTGGAGCTGACAGCACAATCACAGTGACCCTTTAGACCAACACAGTGATGTGGCCCACCGCCTTAAAACACCTCTGCGGTAATCATGGAGCGTCAGCAGATGGGTGCGTCAAAGCGTGACCCACAACCTAACTTCAACAGGGAAAGCCAGTTTCACCATGCTAGGAATGCAGAGATTCATCCAACATGAAACGACGCTGACCTCTGCTGGTCCACTTAGATATGGGATAAATGCATAAATGGCTGTAAAGTGATAAATCAGTCCAAACCTGTACCAAGTATGGTGGCTAGTGTATTCCCACATAGCTAAAGTGTTATGGTTTAGTTTAAGAACTGGTGTGCCCCCCTGCCCTACAATCTTCAGAGCATCAAGAGCAGACTGCTTCATGCTGGGCATGGGACAGTGACAGCCACCAAGCACAAAACTAACAGAAACCGTGTCATCTGAATTTTCAAAAGACAGCGTGCAGCACATTCTCCAAATAACTCAATGACATTGTGATTGGTATAGGTAGCAAAAGTTAAGACCAATTAAAAAAACCGTCAGCGGGTTTACCATGTTAACAGGCACACATACAACAGTAATTCGTGAAGGTGTAGGTACAAACAGAACAGTCGGTGATTTAGCCTGGAGTAACGTGATCAGCGTAACGTGGTTAGATAAGAGGTGTGAGGCTGCATCCCAGTGAAAGTCAAAGTGCACCATGTCAGAGACACCCAACTGTGAACCCCAGCACCTGTGCCCACCTGTTGCCCCCCAGCTCCTTCTGAAAACAGGCAGGAGTGCACTTGTTGCAACAGAAAGGTCCTGCTTGAGGACCCTTCCATGCTCTTACTTTGAGGTGTATGGGCAGACTGGTCCTTGACCCCCCAAATGGGGATAGCTAGATTAATGTAGGTGGATGATAGACTGGAAAGAGCTGTCAGGGACCAGGGTGACATTTAACTTGCACCAGTACTTGCTCTTCTTGCCCTTAAAATAGCCGATCCTAACATACTGTCACAGGACAGGTATTAATATGCATGCATACTCAAAAGTGCCAGAATTTTGCCCAGAAGAGTCCAGGAGCTAAAAACTGCTAAGCCTGCTTCCTGATAGACACCTGATGAAAGGTCATTAAGGTGTGATGACCTCTCCAATGAAGGATTGCTTCTACCAAACAGCAATTTAAACTCAGACTTCCCAAATGACAGTCATACGAAAAACTGCACGAACCTTCAAAGTAAGACTCGAGTCAGTGATAAGATGCCATGTCCTGATCTTCCCATCTGAGGACAAGCTGCTGACTGGCCCTTAAGCATCTGAACAAGCTCATTAAATTAGTCTCCTCTCTTGGTACTAAAGTCAACCAAGTCTTACACAAGGCACAGAAGCAGACCAGGGATTGCGTCCTAATGGGCTGTTAGAGAAGCTCCAGTGCAAGCAAACTGAAAGGAGTGCAGAAACACTGAACGCTGACAGAATGACCGCCCACCCCAAAGGCACCCTAAGCGTGGACCCGCTGCCCCCTGGGAAGTAAACAGCACACATCTTTAGGTAGCAGGATAATGGGCACTGGTAGATAAACATATTTCTGCATGTCCTGCATATCAAAATACAATATAGTTTTCATCACAAGCATAAACTCCACTGCAGAGCTGCATCTACTGTCCTAATTAGGCTTCATTTGGTCATTTGTTTACCTGAGTCCATTTGTGCAGGTAGAAATCTTAAAAAATGTACCTTAAATGTCACACAACTTCCATTTAATACAGCTAGTTACATTCCTTAAGTTATTTTGTTAGCACAACATTCATTAAACAATTAAGTTGAGCTTTGATCTGTATAGCTGCATACAGCACATAAACCAAAAGGAATAATTTAAATTCTCCCCAAACAAACACTAATTATAATTAAGAATTAGCAGTTTGTTATTTTCCCCCCATAAAAGCTAGACAGAGAAAGGGATGCTAGGCTGATGCACACCACCACCATCAACAAGATGTTTCACAGTTCCTATTCTGAGAGGCCAGGCTCCGCCCATAGCTGACAGCATCACCTATGGTGAAGAACACCAGTTTACTGCCCTCAGCTTCGGCGTCCAGGTAGCCCCCTCTGCGCAGAGAGTCCAGCACGGAGGTACTGCAATGTGCCAGAAGGAACCGAATGCCCAACCCGCCATAATCATTGGCGACCTCCTTCAAGGCGCTGACCCCGGCTGTGTCCAGGAACAGCACCGGGCTGCAGTCCAGAACAATGGTGTGAAAGGGGGTCCATTTTGAGAGAAAGGCATAGGAGGGCACGACGTCTTCTTGCGGAGCTGCTTCCTGCTCTGGCTCCCGCTTCTCCTGCTTCCTGCGCCAGGCCATCTCCATCACTGGGTCCAAGCCCACTGCACGATAAAGCGCCTTTTTGAAGAGGGCCTGGTTGGCATAGTAGATGGGAGCCTCGTAGCGAAAAATGGCTACACCGGGCTGGGTCTGCAGACCCTTGTAAGCGGCCAGGTCCTCGTAGAGCTCTGGCAGGCTGGCCTGGCCCAGGCGTACTGCTGGCACCTGCTGGGTACGTCCCAGAACACAGAGGGCAGACACCAGCACCCCCACCAAGAGGCCCAGCTCAGTGTTCACCAGAGCAGAGGTGGCCATGGTGACCAGCCAGACGGTGGCATCGATGTGGTTCACCCTCCACATACGGGGCACATCGGCAAACTTGGACAGTGCGCCCCGGAGGTTCACCACAATGATGACTGCCAGAACACACCTGAAAATGTATTTACTAAATCAACCAACACCAACTGTCAGAACAAACACTGACCTACCCACTAACAAAACGCTACAGAAACACCACCCTTAAAAGCACGCCATGCTGGTAGGGAGAAAAGACAGACATCAAACACTCCAGGAATCGAACTGCTTGTGAAGTCACAGCAAGCTATAAAAAGGACAACAGCTATCTGTGCCCACACCCAGGCTGCCAACTTACTTCTGCAAGGAGTAGAAGAGGGGAGCGATAACCAGGAGCACCAGCAGCAGAACCAGCGCCGTCACCAGGGCCGAGATCTGCGTGTGGCAGCCTGTCGACACCTTCACCAGCGTCTTGGTCAGCGCCGCGCTTGTCGTGAAGCAGCGGAAGAAGGACGACAGGATGTTGCAGAAGCCGATGGCATACATCTCCTGGTTGGCATCCACGGTGTAGCCATGCTTCTTGGCAAACATCTGCGACAGGGAGATGGTGATGACGAAGCCCACGACGGCCACGGAAACGGCATCCAAGGCGACGCTTGGGATGAGGGACCAGGCTGGCAGCTGGGGCGGGAGGAAGCCGGTGGGGATCACACCAGCCACATCTGAGGTGAAGCGCTCCTGGAAGTGGCCAAAGTGAGAAGCCAACGTGGCCGCCACGACCACAAAGAGCTCGAAGGGAATGGGTGCCGGGAGCTTGGCCTTGAAGCGCTCGTTGAGCTCCTTGGCAGGGAGCAGCACGAGCAGGCAGAGCAGGCTGGTGAGCAGGTCACACACGTTGGTCTGCATGATGTTCTGCACGAGGAGGATCCATGTCTTGATCAGGGAGCCAGCCCCCTGTGCCCGGGGCAGCTTGAGCCCCAGCAGGTACTTCACCTGGGAGGTGAGGATGGTCAGGGAGGCCCCCGTGGCAAAGCCACTCAGCAGGGAGTCGGACAGGAACACAGACACAAAGCCGACCTGAAGGATCCCCATGAGCACCTGAAAAGCAGTGGAAAACACCGGTGACACTGAGCCTCTCAAATGACCACTGTGTGCAACTGACATCAGACAACTGCACCAAAGCTGCTGACAGCACACCGACCTGGTAGACCCCAGCCACAAAGGTGACCGTGGCACCCACCACGATGGAATAGCAGCTTCGGTCACAGCTGGGCCCCACGGTCACATTCTGGAAGATGGCTGACGCGTTGTAGCTGTCGTCGGTGAGGTAGCCGGCTGCTGCAAGCTCCCTATCCACCACCTGACCTACCAGGAGGCACAGAACCCCAAAGATGCCCACAGAGATGTGGCGTGAGGTTCCCAGCAGCATGTAGATGATTCCGGCAAAGAAAGATGTGTAGAGGCCATAGATAGGGTCTTGGCCAGCCAGCAGGGAATAGGCGATAGACTGGGGCACCAGCAGGATGCCGATAATCACGCCCGACACGACATCCCCCAGGAGCCACTCTCTGGGCCGGTAGCGTGGGAGCCAGTGTAGGATTGGAAAGAAGCCCAGGAGGACTTGGTGGGCCCTGGCTGAGCTGCAGGCACACTGCCTCCTAAGGCACTGCTTCACCAGCATCCCCCAGCTTTTCTCCTTCTTCTCCTGGGCCTCCAAGGCAAAGGGCACGTACGGGACGGCGTCCATCCGATTCTCATGCCACACACCATCTGGGTCCTCCTTGGTCATCCTTGGTCACCGACCCCTCAGCTGGCCAAGACAGGCAAAGTGACACACGAGGACACAGCAGTGTGGCATCTGTTCCTATGGGACAACACACTATGACCACCTATCCCAAGAATCTTTCAGCTAGTTGACAGGGAGCCATTTACAGTAGCCCACAATCAAAGTCATCAGTGAACATTGCTCTCATTTCTAACCGCTTAGAAAAAGACATTTCTATCTAAAAAACATGCTTATGGGACCTCTTGGGCATGCAGATTTTAATCATAATTCCTTTGCAAATTTTTAAATGACTGCAGAATTAACAGATTGCAGATAAATCCTAGTGTGGCACAATTTTTGAACAGCCACAGGTTTTTACCGTATAACATGGTCCATCCTTCCTTAGTCTTCAGTCCTCAGAATGTACACTAATCCATCATAAAAGACAACACAGCATCACTTGGACAGAATACTGCATGGGAGACAGCAAAATCAGTCAGCCATTCACAATCAGTAGACTACAGTATGTAGGTCAATATAAATGGAGCAAAGACCTGCGGAGTATGGCCTGATGGAAGAGTCATGACCTTGGGCCAATATCGCCACAGCCTTCAAATCCACAGAAATGACATACAATCTACGCTCACATCTGGCTTCTCTCAAAAGGTTAGAAACAGATTAAGCTGCCCCCCCACCACCCCCAGTTCCAAAAATTTAGAAAATCTTCAACTTTCTTACCAGTTGTACAAAAATACTGTGGTCTCACAGTATTCTTCCACAAGGCAATTTCAGTCCAATAAAAAAAAAAAAAAAAAAAAAAAAAAAAAAAAAAAAAAAAAAAAAGAAAAACATTACACACGGAAAATATGAATTTTTCTCACAAATAAAAAATTAAAA
>JAACJT020000002.1:21553035-21581547 GCA_009936485.2 Gymnarchus niloticus
AAAAAAAAACAAAAAAAAAAAAAAAAAAAAAAAAAAAAAAAAAAAAAAAAAAAAAAAAAAAAAAAAAAAAAAAAAAAGTGAACTTATGTACTCAGGAAGTTATGCTATTTCCCTATTAATACAAAATTACAGTTTGACTATGTGCTCAGAACAAGCAGTCTGTGTTAGCTGGACGGGTACACGACTTTCCAGAAAGCATGACAACATTTTCATTTAGTACGGCATGTACCAATAACGAGAATGAGGTCTATTCTAATGGGTAAATTTTAACAAGATATAGCTAGAAAAAAAGATGTATAAACTATAGCACCAGAACCAAGCAGAATCAGAGGCTAAACTAATGACTTTATAACATCCAGAATTAATTTGACATCTAAACGCGCGATTGTTCGTAGCCACATTGTTAAAGGAGACGTGTCTATTTTTCAACTTGTTTTAGATTTTAATGCGATTGCCGGTTTGTTTTCTGAGCATTATCGACAGTTCATCTGATTTATGACATTTTATCTTCTGAATTCGTTATTTCCTTCCCCTGACGTTACTCTGTGTCCGGATTCGTCCCCCCACCAACTCGTCTCTCTTCTGAAAAGCCCATTGAAATATTAAAGTCGTTACCCCGCAGCCCCCCAAACAGAAGCGGAGACGGACCACAGGATCCTTTAGGGCGGCCCCCGCTCCAGGGCAGACACACCGGCGCTTGTGCTGCACACAAAGGAGCTAGTGAGTGACGCCGGGGCCGCTCTGTTTACCCCACATGAAGCTGGATGTCAACGGGCTCCTTTACGGAGCGACGGTCCTCCGGTGAACAGGCGCGCGGAGTCACGCGAGGGAAAAGTGCCACGTGGAGGTACCGTTACAAGCGGCAACGTTTTAACCGACATCAATCACAGCGTAACAAGTCATAACGCGGACAGTGCCATTCAACCTGCCGGTTAATGACCTCGGTCGCCTCAAAGCTCAGCACAGTGATTAAGCGATTTCACATGGGAATCATACGTTTCCATCCAAACCAGTTTTCCGAGCTCTATCTCTCCTCACATTCCATGTAGCGCCTGTGGCCAGGTGGATCTACCTGTAAAGTAGTCATTAACACTTCGCACTAGACTGTGTGTCGCTCCGAACTGCCACTACAGACTGGCTGAACTTAAGTTTATAAACTGCCCGTACAAAGGTAACAAATGTCATTTTTTTTTTTGCCTCTTCTCAAAATTATTCCCCGTTATAGGCAATAAAACTACAGCGTGTCTCCTGCTACATAAAATAAAAATGGAAAAACTTACTGAACACCTAACAAAGTAGCTCACCTCCAGCTCCAGGTGCCGTCGTTCAGCAATCAGCCAAATGGACTAAAATACCGAGGAGCCGCCGACTGAAGGCTACTCCCACGTCACGTGACAGGAGAGCACAAGCCAGACGTACGACGGCCGCCACGCTCTGCCCCTCCGAAAGGTGGCTGAAGGTGCTGGTGAGAAGCAGGACTCGGCCAGGATGTAGACTTTCTAGAGCACCTGCCCAATGTGACCGTTATAAGGACAGAGCAGAGTAATGCAGTCATGGGCACAGTCTGCAAAAATATTAACATGAGTGAACCCCCGCACAAACCATACCTGATATGTTTAAAATGAGCATTCATGATTTAAAAATTCTGGGGCATGTCTTTAAATAAATCTGTCAACTTATTTATGTACAGTATTGATTTATTTTTACTTTTGTATATTGGAAGATGAGAGTGATTCAAACGTGGATTAGCACTGAAGTGCTGTGTAACTGTATTTGGGGCCAACATGCAAAAGTTATCGATTTACCAATTTTATGCGATACATTTTCCTGTTGGGATATTTGTCTGAATGTTTATTCATAAAATTGTTAATGAATAACAATGCAACATAAGCCAGGTTTATTGCCAGTGTGACTATGCTGACTTTATTGTCTGGCTGAATTGTGCTGCACTTTGAATTCGGCATGCAGTGAAGCTGTGTGTGTGTGTGTGTGTGTGTGTGTGTGTGTGTGTGTGTGTGTGAGAGAGAGAGAGAGAGAGATAGTGGCCCTTTACTGAACGTTCTGCCGAAGAGACAGGAGGATCATTGACATATGGGCTTTATAGCCATGAGCCTGGTACATCAAATGAAAACAGAACACAGCTGGGGACCCCTTCAGCATGAATAAGTGATCACTTAAGTAAACAAAAACTAAGTAAAAAGACAGGGTGCCACAGTAGGATTTAATTGGCATTTCTTCCGGGGGGGGGGGGTGGTCAGATACACTGACATTTTATCAAATTACTAAACAATAATAATAATTCATATTAATAATAATATTCATCCCAGTGGGGAAATTCATAGTTGTTGTGTTTTTTCCATCTTGCTCTCCAAGCCAAGGGTCAGGCATTGTCCAGCAGCCCTGGAGCATTTGGGGGTTAAGAGTCATGTTCAAGAGGCTAACAGTGATATGGACACTTAGGCCCACTGTGGGATTCAAACCTTTGACCTTTCAATCACAGACGTCTAACCCACAGAGCCACGTCAGCACCCATAACAACTCTCTGTTTGAACTTGAAAAGCCTGAATTTGCATTATTACTGTGTCTTTTCAAACATCTGAAAGCAGAAGGGACAAATACAGCACTATCTTGGAGTCAGAGGTGGGAGAAGAAAGCAGACAAACACAGGACAAAGTGTGTACAAAGAGGCATATGCTCTGGACATGCATTGGCTGGAATCCTGAATTCCATCCTCTTCTTCTCTCTGCTTACGTATTCGTGTGGGGGGTTTTGCATTGTTTTCCATAATTTTCTTGTGTACTTCACATTCTATGCAATCCCCCATATCTAGTGATTTGAAATCAAACCACATACAGTAGGTGATTAACACCACAGGACACTCTGTGAGGGAACTAACTGTAGATCCACTGTGTCAATAGTTGAACCACAGAGTCCAGTGCATGATTAGCCCAACAACGGAGTTCACTGATTGATTAGCCCAACAATAGGCAGAGTCCACTGTGTGATTAGCTCAGCACCAGACAGAGTCAACAATGTGCTAACCTCCATTAACGCCACACACACAGTAATACTAAATCAACTCCACACGTATAAAAACCACAGTGTAATTAAACCCACAGCAGGCAGCAGACTCATTCATCATTAGGTCTCTTTTTCTTTATAATATATTCTCACTGTAGTATATTCCTGTTGTAGTATGTTCTATTTGAAACAATACTACCTAAGCAACTCCATCCAGGGTGTCCCCCGCCTTGTGCCCTGTGCTCCCTGGGATAGGCTCCAGGCCACCCCTGTGACCCTGAATAGGATAAAGCAGCTTGGTAAATGGATGGATGGACTACCTGAGCATCAATGCAGTGAGTTCCAACTAATCTTCTGCGAAGTCTGGGTGTTCTAAGGGAACCTTACACACATTGCCATGGCACTGAGGAGAAAGTCACCTCAGATTCTGGATCCACTGTTTGAGATCTGTTGGCTATGGTTGGCCAACTCCTCCCTTTTCCAGTATATGCAGAAATAATCAGAAACAGCTTTATTTGCCAAGTAGAAGAACATACAGGGACTTAGTTCTAGTGTGGCTGCTCATGTAAACACATCACTCACATTGATACTGCCCTGTAAGTTGTAGTAAAGATAACACAAAGTTCAGATAGGGTAACCAGCACAGTGCAGTATAAGTGAAGACAGCATAGATGCAATATTCAGTGTATATGCACTCAGTTTCTACACACAATCTGTGCTTTTCACAGGGCGTTCCTCTACAGAGTATGGCCTATAACATGTGAAGCGGTTAATCCTGACATGTAATTGGATGAGGCTTGCAGGTCTATTCAAAAACCATGACAATAATCCGTATTGTTTCTAAGCCTCTGCCTGCCTAGGTACAATGGATAAAGCTGAAGGTCAGCATTGAGAAGGAGGTCGGTGGCCCCACAGCTCCTCTGTGTGCTAAGAATCCAGTGCAGTAGTACCGTTTCAATCTAACCTGTGAGGCCTCAACTCATTGGCCAGATCGTGGCAATGATGGACAAGGACACAGCTGAGAAGTTTTTGGATAGCAACCCTGCTTTTGCGAAGACTTACTATGACTCCAGATTCCGACCACACATCATCGCCGAGCTGCTGGGCGGGAAGCCATTGGCGGTGGACTACAGCAACTTTCGAGACTTGACCAGTGTGGAGGAGAGCGAGATCGTGTTCGACTTGGTGCGGGACCTGCAGGAGAACCTGCAGATGGAGCCAGCCATTTTTAACCTCATGCGTCACCTTAGCTTGCTTCTACACGCCGATCGCTTGAGCCTCTTTATGTACCGGCAGCGCAACGGCACAGCCGAGTTGGCCACTCGCCTCTTTGGCGTACACAAGGACACCACGCTGGAAGACTGCCTGGTGCCAGCTGACTGTGAGATTGTCTACCCGCTTGACACTGGCATCGTGGGCCACGTGGCCACAACCAAAAAGACTGCCAATGTCCCTGATGTCAAACAGGTATTTTCTCCAGTGTAAAGCAAAAATCTCATTTGATGTTTTCTTTAAAGGGCTGTGTTTTTTTTTTCAGGGAAAGATGAATTTTCTCTCAGGAAATTATTGTTTGCCTAACTTCTGTAAAACATATGTATTTGAAATGAAAAAAAGGTATGGTATGAAATTTAAGTGCCAAGCTATTCAGTTTTCCACCACAAGGTGGCAGAATAGTTCTTTGGTGTCAAATGTAAATCCTTACCAAGCCAGAGCAGTATTAGATGGGTAAGGTATCTTGGTCTGTGGGATGTAATAGACATGTCTGATCACTAAAGCCTCTTCTCCAGCTACATGGCTGTGCCTTGAGGCACCATGAAATGATGCATAGCAGTCAGTGAATACAGTGCCTGGAACAGCTGTGCTGAATCAAGAACCCCTGGTGACACTGTACTCATCTAACACCTGGATTCTCCAGCAATTTTTTAAAGGTTCTGGCTGTTCTCCTGCCATCCTGCAGCCATTATGCATCTTTCTTTGTGTCGTGTGCTATAAAGCCATTTATGTCATGCAGGAGGATCATTTGCTGGTATTATCTACAGTATGTTTTGTTTTCAGATATGCACCAAGTTACTGACATGCTATAGTCTTATTTTTCCAGTGAAACTTGGCTCCTGTCATTCACACTGATTCTGGGTGCTCCTATGCATGGCCTATACACATCATATATATATAGTATATTGTCTGTTTCTCATGTCTTTGAACCTAAAGTTTCCACCCAGATAGTTTTCAGAATAACAATTGTTTCAGGTGGCTTTTCCCAGGTAATAATGACACTGTAGTCTTCAGTCGTCCACCAGCCCGGTTTGTTTTCTTGTGGTCTGATGGATGCATTAAACATTTTGCATGACATGGCGGAGAGACACACCTTGCTGATGCTTCTCTGCCTTTACTGAAGCTCTTTCTGCTCTGTACCAAAAGCTGTCCTCAATAAGCTTGCTGCCGTCCAGGTCCCCACTTCATTCCCATTGTTCCTCCATTATTACCGATGATGGTTGTAATTCCTGCCCTCCCATCCACGAAAAATGTGATCTTTTTCATTTGATCTCCAGCCTAAAGCATGTCCATTGAATGACTAAAGTAATGTGGTGAATCTATTAAGAATTTAATTTCACACTGATGCCCCAGACAACCGATTCAAGCTTCATTAGAGCACTTTAAAAAATAGCCTCCTGTTCCATTTCTTAACTGCAATCCCAGCATGCCTCTGTCCTTGGCAATGCAGTAAATGGAATTCTTTTTATTGGGGAATATTTAAGAAAAGTTGTGTTTCTGGATAATCAACAACAAAAAGGCAAAGTCTCTCTGACTGCTGGCCTCCATTTTCCTTTTTTCTGTGGGATTAAACCAAATCACATGCCTCCTATGCCCACTGCATGCTGGGACACTGGGTGTTATTTAGCAGTCAGGGGATAATAGCTCAGTAATCCCTGTTGAGTTAAAGTGATCCTGGATTATTTTAAAAGGTCACGTCCCAAAATAGCATTCCACGATTCAGCAGAATTTTATAGTTCCTTCATTTGACAGACCCTGATGCAGTAACCTGTGTGTAATGAAATGGGTCCAAAATACTATCATTAAATTAAGAACACAGTTAAGCTTAGCTCATAGTTTTAAACAATTATTTATATATTTAACCAAATTGTCAGCTGAGGAATATCCTCATAATGCACTGTAATGAATATTATTTCAATTTATCAATGATTCTTTAATCATTTAAAATGAGTGCCATTTCAGCCATGTCAGTAAAAGATTAATTAAGCCCTTTCTTAACAGCTGAAAGGCCCAGAATAACAGGGTATTGTGAAAGTGTGTCTTTAGTTTTACTTTACCTGAACTACACCATTTATTCATTCATTCATTCATTCATTCATTTATTCATTCTTCTGAAACTAACACCAGCACACAGATGCTCAAGGTCAGGGTGGCAATTACTGAGCCCTAGTATACAGTATAGCTTTAAAAACATCAGTTTTTACACTGCTTCGAAGCCCATGGGTGAGACGAGAAGATTCCAGTTTTTCACTGGACACTGAACTGGATGTACAGCTCAAGTTGCGGTAGGGAACCGAGTATCAAAATGCTGATAGTACATACATAACTCCAAAGCTGTGGATCTCCTGATGCATAGTTCAAAATTTAAATGAGCACTGAGTATTTAATACTGAATACTGCCCTCTGTAGGACAGTCATTTCAGCGACTTTGTGGACACTCTAACCAAGTATGAGACCAAGAGCGTATTGGCCACGCCCATCTTGAATGGCAAGGACATGGTGGCGGTCATGATGGCTGTGAACAAGGTGGACGCCCCCTGCTTCACCAAGAAAGATGAGGAGGTGAGTGTCCCGGTCTCAGATGTGAGACGTGTCACGTTTACCAAACGGACAAGCCTTAAATTAATTAGAGGGTATTGCCACAGCATATGTCACTTAAGGTCATGTGACAGAAGGTAATAAAAGTGCTCCATTCACACAGAAAAAAAGCCATAGCATTGTGCTAATTCAGCAATAAATTGTTCCGTCACAAAACCAAGCATTAATGTTTCTCAGTAACATACCTATGCATGTTTCTGCCAGACCCTGATGAAATACTTAGACTTTGCTAACCTGGTTCTGAGAGTGTTTCATCTAAACTACCTCCACAACTGTGAGACGAGGAGGGGGCAGGTGAGTCTATATCCCTCTTCCTAAAAGCCTCAAAACCCTGCCGTGAGCTAAGCGCCATCCTATCGAAATCAGCCGCCATTTTTCATTTACCCGCAGCCTGCCTCAGCTGGGCTGGTTTGAGACTCCCTGTCTCTGCCATTTAGTATCCTGGCATTTCCTCGGGAGTAAACCACAAGATTCTGCAGCAGTGAGCAAAATGTCTGCGATATTCAAATATAATTTATCATTTTAAAGATGTCAAAAAGGGCCAACTGGCAGTTAGGAGAATAACTTCTGTGAGACAGAAAGTAAGGCTGCATGCAAGCAGACATCCGAGGGCTATGACTCTGTTGAATGAAACCGTGGAGGACTCTCGTGATGATTTATGAGTCTTTATGACTGCAGTTACTTTATTAAGGTGAGGGATATAAATCCTGAAATGCCGAGTCTGTATTTCTGTGATTGTGGAGCTTGTCTGTTCAGCAGCTTCATGTTTTCTAACTACCCGACATAACCTCCATTTATTTGTTTTACCAGTCATTTCTGTACAACATTTTCTAAATGTTTCACAAACCATTAGAGACTCACCTTGTCTGTCATCACTGTGACGGTCTGGTGCAGGTTTTATTGTGGTCTGCCAGCAAGGTATTTGAAGAGCTGACTGACATCGAGAGGCAGTTCCACAAAGCACTCTACACGGTTCGAGCGTTCCTCAACTGTGACCGCTACTCTGTGGGTCTCCTGGACATGACTAAGACCAAGGTTGGACTGCAATGGCCTGGCCTGGTCCTGAGAGCACTAACATCCACTCTGACCTACCTACTCACAAAACTATGGTGTCATGTAGTTCATCATGCACTGATTGCCAAAGTCAAACTGTTACACCCTAGTGCACAGTCAGAAAAAAATGCAAAAGGCTGATTCTGTCACATTCTGTGCTGTTTTTCTACACAATTAGGTCAGCGTGCTCATCTAATTAAAAAGCAAAAATATATTAATTTCGGTTTGCAGGGAGTAGATGTAAGATGTTTTCTCTTCGCCAATGTTTTTCGGCATTCTGTGTGCATACGTAGCCTACCTGTTCTAAGCCGCTCTCTGATGCCCACGGCAGGAATTTTTCGACATGTGGCCCATACTGATGGGGGAGGTGGCCCCATATAATGGCCCCAAGACCCCGGATGGCAGGGTGAGTGCCCCCTCACAATACGTTGACCACCCCAGCCGCAGCTGAGGCACGTGCTTGATGGAGGTTCTGCAAGCCTGCAGAGAGCTAGAGAAACACTCACGGTGGAGATTCAGGACACAGCGGGCATCCTTCATTGGCTTCAATGTGTCCTTATCCTGTGTTTCAGTGGTCTTAACAGGGCTAAAGGATATCATTTTATAGTCACTCAAAATCTTTCTCCTTTTAGGAAATTAACTTCTACAAAGTGATTGATTATATTTTACACGGAAAGGAGGACATCAAAGTCATCCCGTAAGTAGATGAGAGACCTTCTCTACTTTCTGCTTTATTCATTATGACACTGTATCATCCTCAGGGGCAACTGTTATTCTGATGTTATTCCAACATTGTAAATGTGTTGACGCACCGACGTCTTCCTT
Source organism: Gymnarchus niloticus (assembly GCA_009936485.2). Classification (NCBI taxonomy): domain Eukaryota; kingdom Metazoa; phylum Chordata; class Actinopteri; order Osteoglossiformes; family Gymnarchidae; genus Gymnarchus; species Gymnarchus niloticus. Next base: position 21,561,805 of record JAACJT020000002.1, read on the forward strand.
CCCTTTGTCAGAACCCCCCCGGCAGATCACTGGGCCCTGGCCAGCGGTCTGCCCAGCTATGTGGCAGAGACCGGGCTGGTGAGGGTCTTCTTCTACCAGGCCTTCAGCCTCCCTCAACAAGCGATTAAGAGTCTGTCAGGCATTTAGCACTGTGGAGCTGCTCGGCGGATCACTCTCACTCCCCAGCTGCTCAGATTAAATGCACGGAAGCTTTAAGTTTCAACGTTTGTTTCTCCCCGTTTCTGTCTCACCACCATCCCACAGATCTGCAACATAATGAACACGGCACAGGATGAATTTTTCGAGTTTCAAGTAAGAGCCAGCGGCGCCTGACTTTGTCCCTTACTGGTGATTAATGTCTGCGATCCATATGAGACCACTGACCGTCACCACTCTTTCAAGGAGGAACCAGAAATTAACTTCACTGAGGCAAACAATTTCAAAGAATTTAAATTAAATGGTGTACCTTTACAGAGTCACGGGCAGACCACTAATAAAACTACAGGGGAAACAAGTCACTCTTTCAAGGCTTATTGCTATGAAATTATTATGCTAAAAACGTGCAGGAATGATCATATTTCTACCAGCGTCACTATCACGGCTATAGGACCTGAAACAGTCACAGAATTAGCTGCATGGATGGAGATATGGATACATAAGTCAATTAATGTGTTCATTGTGATGAGGTGTACATAAATAAAAGTACTAAGAGTAACATTCATGGATGATTGAGAACCTTATCTCTTCATCTCCCATAGAAAGAACCCCTGGATAGTTCAGGCTGGACCATAAAGAATGTGCTCTCTATGCCCATTGTCAACAAAAAAGAGGAGATTGTTGGTGTGGCCACCTTCTACAACCGGAAGGACGGGAAGCCTTTCGACGAGATGGACGAGACTCTCATGGAGGTAATGTAGACTTCGAGGATGATCAGCCATTGGAGATGAAAATGTGTTTACTACAAATAGACACAAATTCACCTGTCTAAATCAAGCCACTCCCTTTCTATAGTCACTCACCCAGTTCCTGGGGTGGTCTGTTCTCAACACGGACACCTACGATAAGATGAACAAGCTCGAGAATCGCAAAGACATCTATCAGGACATGGTGCTTTACCATGTCAAATGCAGGAAAGATGAGATCCAGAACATCCTGGTTTGTGATAATACACACTTCATCCTCCGCTATCAAACAAAGTGCATCGAGTTTGACTGCTATTTTTATTTACAGTATAAACAGTATGTGTATATTAATTAAAAGACTGACTGAAATGATAGAAACCCACAAAGGATCAAGTCAAAAACCATAATAAAGATCAAAGATTAACAGTACACCAGGGTAAAAGGCAGCTCTTTCCTCTCATCCAGAACACCCGAGAGGTCTACGGTAAGGAGCCATTCGAGTGTGATGAGGACGAACTCGAGGACATCCTGGTATTCCTGCTGCTGCCTCTCCTAGAGTCACGTGGATAAGGTCCCCCTTTTGTCTGCCAAAAGACCCACTTTGTCTCCCCTACCGTAGCTAGAGGCACTTCCAGATTCAGAGGAGTCGGAGATCTTCGAATTCCACTTCTGTGATTTTGAGCACAGCGAGCTGGACTTGGTCATGTGCGGCATCAAAATGTACTATGAGCTTGGAGTGGTGGACAAGTTTCACATCCCGCGAGAGGTTAGGCAGTATGAAAGCAAGTCCTCTGTCAGCTTGACTGCCACTCATTGAAATGCATCATGGGTACTTAGACATCTCTGGCTTTCACTGATTCCATACAGACCTGCTTTCCAATATTTCTAGTATAATATCATTACCTTTTTATGGGACAAATAAGGCTTCAGGGTAGTCACACCTACCACAAGTTCTGAAGCCTCATTTAGTGTCAGCATTGATTGATTAGTTCAGGATACTCTCACCCACCATGGGTTTTGAAGCCTCATTTGTCCCATCATTATCATTATCTATTGTGATATGTTGAATCTCTGCATAGCACTTTGGCCCCACCTCTCCACCCTAAGCTTGTGGGTCCACTTTCTGGCCTGACTCTTGTGGTGGGATGGTCACAAATCAACAGAGTTGTGGGCACAACTCTTAAAGGGAGTTGTATTTATCTACACATCAGAGTAGGACAAACATCACATACAGCCCAGACAGACATCAGAGTGGGTTCAGTCAGGGTTGCCAGGTATTACCACATTCTCCATGGCAGGTGGCAGTCATCCTCATCAATTCCCAGCGTCCAACCTCCCCAAGTGGGTTATCCTCCATGAACCCAACGTCGTATTCCTCCTTCCAAGCTTGATCTCTTTACCTTCACGCCACAGAGTGGCTGATTGCTGACCAACTTCATCGGCAGATTCTACCGCACTCCACACGTTTCCCAGAAAGTGGGCCACAGTTAAGGGGAGCCATAAGCTAATGGCGCTAAGGGCAGGGTGATCGGGGGGTGGCGGGTACTCTTAGATTGCCATGCTCTGGACATGTGGAGTTATTATTTAGGTAGATTAGTCTCTCTTTTAGTGCCTGTAAGGTGAGGCTGTGTTTTCTGGGATACACACCAGACTCATGCGTTCAATATGTGGCTTTGAAAAACAAATGCCTGACTGCTGATTATCAGTTGAGATTAAGTTGTTAGAACAATTAATAACAGTAGGTTTTTTCCTCAAATGGAACAACCATACAAGGATTAAAAATTACATGGTGAAGTAGCTGCTCCTCAGACTGCAAGTCTCCAGTGTATGACATCGATAGTCTTGAGCTACATTATCTGTACTCTTCACATTGAGAGACCAGCACTGTAATAAAATGTAAATGACAATGAGTGAAAGGGGTCGTTTTCATATTCCAGCACCTCCATAACAATACTCCAGGTCCCTATTAGGGACCAGTCTTTCTGTTAAGAGGGTTATATTAAGATGGTAGGAGGTGGTGCGGCTTTTGAGTTGATAAACTTGTTTCATTGTAGGTCCTGGTGAGGTTCATGTACTCCGTCAGAAAGGGATATAGGAAGATCACCTACCACAACTGGAGGCATGGATTCAACGTGGGGCAAACCATGTTCACTCTGCTCATGGTGAGAAATGTCTTCTTTCTTTCTTGCCTGGTTCTGCCTGGAAGCAGTAGGTGACGAAATTAGGCTGTTGTAGTAGGTTGTGCCCAGGTGGCTGGATGGGAGACCTCCTGAAAATACTAGAGAGCATGAGCTTTTCTGGGGCAGAATGTAGAATAATCATTAATCCTGTAAGTTCTCCTCAGTTACTAATCGACTCTTCCATGTCTCAGCAAGGTTCTGTCAAAATCACATGCTTACTGTATTCTAAATAGCACCATTCATTTCCTGGATCATTTCCACACAGCTTATCACCACAGTAATATGTTTGATAGTAATATAACACCCACTGTGAATGGTCTTCTTTCTGGCGAGTCAGTGCTAGGGTTGGACTGGAAATAATATCTCATGACAGCTGTGTGAAGCTCATACATGAAGATCCCTTTAAAGTCAGGAGTTGTGCAGGTTCAGACATGCTCACCCTTCGCCTTTCCTTGGGAAGTTGCTGAAGTCAACACAGATCGGGCTGTTTAAGCTTAACAAGCTCTTTAGGGAAGCATCGTTGCTGCAGTGGCAGCCTCTAGGGAGTCCAAGGGGGCCTCCATCCCAACCAGCATTGACTGTGCAAAGATCTCACTCTGTCCGATTAGACTGGAGACCTTAAGTGCTATTATACCGACCTGGAGGCCATGGCCATGGTAACTGCCGGCTTCTGCCACGATATTGACCACAGAGGGACTAACAACCTCTACCAGATGAAGTAAGTGCTAAAGTTCCTTTCCAGATTACCTGTAGTGTCTGGCCTCTACAGGTAATCTGGAAAAAGAATCCCTCCTGGGAATGTTTTTGTGTTGATGTTACACAACAAAACCCTCTATGGAGGATGTAGAACATGCGTCTCAATTTGAAATATCTACTGAAACATTCCCCCTGAGATGTGGCCTGAATCAGGTGACCAGGGATGTTCGAGCGATCCATACCACCTGCTCCATCTTTGAGATTCCCTTTTTCTGTCTCATCCTGGCACCCACCCCACTGCCTGCATTCTTCTCCTTCTGTCCAGTTCATCCCATGCCGTTTGTCTGTTTTCCCATTGTTCACCTGCCCTGTTTCGCCGATCCATGCTTCTGTGAAAGAGCCATGCCAGATAACACCTTTCCCTATTCTGATTTCCATGCCACATGGTTCTGTTTAACTTGCAGATCTCATGATCTCAAACATTAATGTGTGTGATCACAGAGCATAAAATACTGAATATAAACATACTGAAGAGTCTGGTGTAGTTTGTACCTCTTCTTCACCTGTAGACTTCACTGTCCACCCCATTGTCCACAGGTCAGGGAACCCACTTGCTAAACTCCATGGCTCCTCCATCTTAGAAAGGCACCACCTGGAATTTGGGAAGACGTTGCTGCGAGATGATGTAAGTCACTGTGTGTGTATATATATATATATATATATATATATACACACACACACACACACACACACACACACTCAGTGGCCACATAATTAGGTACACCATGCTAGTAGTGGCTAGGATTCACATTGTCTCCAGGCAGATGGGTTTTGCATTCAGACAAGTTGTTCTGCACACCACTGTTGAACCAAATTGTAATTTTTGTATGTGTATTATCCTTCTCAAGTCTAGCCATACTCCTCATGCCGTTCTCATTAACGTGGTGTTTTGACTGAATGTGTTTTGTTCATCATGTCATCCTCTGTAAACTCTGGACACTGTAGTGTGTGAAAATCCCAAGAGGGCGTTTTTGAAATGATAAAACAGCCGTGTACAAAATCACTTAGTCATTGTAATGCCTACTCAAATAGCAGGTGAACCTCTTAACCCTGTCTCCATGTTGTGTTATTTGCTGTTTGGAGGGGCAGAATGTACATCTAGACATGTCTGTGTGTGTGTGTGTGTGTGTGTGTGTGTGGGGGGGGGGGGGGGGGGGTGATTGGTATTCTGGCTTGTGTTCAGCAGTTGGGCTGCTTTTGTCATCTTCTCCCATGAGGAGGAGTGAGCTCACCTCCTGAGCAAAGCCTGAGATTGGCAACATGGTTTGTTTCACTTGACAGAAAACTCAGGGACTTCTGGCTTTAAATGGTCTTCATCTGTGTATCAGCTGTACATGTTAGCTCCCCGCTTTACTGTTGTACAGCAGTGCTGATGAGCTTTCACCATGCACAGGACTTGAACATCTTCCAGAACCTGAACCGCCGTCAGCATGATCACGTTATTCATCTGATGGACATCGCCATCATAGCCACTGACCTAGCTCTCTATTTCAAGTGAGTGAGCATCCTTGGTGCAAAACGATGGACAAGGATTCATAACCAGGAGGTTATAAGACAAAGGTTTTAACAATAAAAGTGATAGAAACCACACAGACACTTTCAAAGCCTCACGTTAGGCTCTGATGATGATCTTTCTGACTGAGTAAGATCAGTCAATTATAGAGTTTATAAAGCTTTAACAACAAGACATACGAAAGCTCTGACAGTAGTTTCTTCTTTTTTGTTAATGTTCTTTATTCGCGGTCCTTTATCAAACCGAATCATGAACCCTGCCATTGACTCACTATTCCTTCAGGAAAAGAGCAATGTTCCAGAAGATCGTGGATCAGTCCAAGACCTTTGATGACTGGGATGCTTGGACCAAGTACATGATGCTGGAGACAACAAAAAAGGAGATAATAATGTAAATCTACCCCTAAGAACACAGGAAAATTAACTTTTTGTTTAGGTAACATAGCACCTCAACCAATCCCCACCCACATCGCTTGTCTCACGGTTCTTCTGTCACTTCTGTTGCAGGGCAATGATGATGACAGCCTGTGACTTGTCTGCCATCGCCAAGCCATGGGAGATTCAAAGCAAGGTGACGGCTGGGCCGCCTTGGACACAGTCAGCCATGCTTTGTTTCTCATGACATCACTCTTTGTGTACATGACTGAGCTCCTGTTGACTCTAGGTGGCGCTGTCAGTGGCGGCTGAGTTCTGGGAGCAGGGTGACCTGGAGAGGACTGTGTTGGAGCAACAGCCCATTGTAAGGCCAAGAAAATGACAGACAGGCAGAGAGAGACTGAATGGAGGGGATGGGACAGGAAGGCCACAGGAGAACATCTGAGCATCTGTAGCTTGAGCTATTCAGAAAGAAAAATCTGCTGGGTTAGAGGCCGACTCCAGTCTGAATGTCGATCACATCAGACCCTGATCGAGTGGGGAATGCTGGCTGGATTGTAGCTCTGATCCACTCAGAATTCTGCCGAATCGGAGTATCGTCAGGAGCTTTCCCATATTCTCACTGTAACAGGAGTTGGCGGTTTCATTATGTTCTAATTGCAACATGCTGACTGCAGAGTTTCTCGTACACACCACTGTCTCACTTTAAAGGAATCATCCATTTCTCCCCCAGCCTATGATGGACAGGAACAAGGCTGACGAACTGCCCAAACTCCAGTGCGGTTTTATTGACTTTGTCTGCTCTTTCGTGTACAAGGTGAGTTGGCCGCTCCGTCATGTAGCTCCATGATAAATGCTTTTCATCTCCAAGCCAACTCGTGGGAAGTATGGAGCTCTGAGTCAGATGCTGACAGTAAGATTAGCACCTGATTCATGCTCACGACCCAACGCAGATCCTGCAGTCTCGGACAGGTGCTTTGAGTACGGTTATGAGACATGAGATGTGAATATCGTGATGAGTCCAGTGAAACCGCTGCACTGGCAATCATCAGGTCCACAGTGGATGGCCTGCATTATATCATAGACACAATATACACAAAATATTCAAGGACTGAATTTAGCTAAAGGTGACAAATTTTCACGAAATGCCAAAGATTGTCACTGATAGCTTCTTCTCATCATGTCTCCAAAGGAGTTTTCCCGTTTCCATGTGGAGATCACACCCATGCTGGAGCGGTTGATGAACAACAGGAAGGAGTGGAATGCTCTGAAGGAGGAGCATGAGGCCAAACTGGCCAAGCTGGAGGAGGAGAAGAAGCAGAGGGAGGAGGCTGCAGCAGCGGCCAGTGTGGCCAAACAAGGTAAGGAAAGGGAGGCACAGAAGCACAGGAAGTGGGTCAAACTGCAGCTTTGATGGCCCAGTAGGATGATGTGGCTTTATTAAAGCCTCTCTAAGGAATCCTTATGTTCTTAAAGAGGCAGTGCATCAAAATATTTCTGCTTAAATTATACATGTAAAAACATCAGAACAAAGTCATGATAGGTGTAATGGACCAGCTAAGCCCAGAAACCAGTTCTTCTCAGGTTCCTGTACGTGGATAAATGAAGTATGCTGACCTGTATGTCTTCACTGCAGCAAACACACCCCAGGGCCAGCAGTCCAAGACCTGCAACATCATCTAAGGCACTGGAGGGTGTGTGCGGGGCATCGAGGACAGAGCGGCAAATGTGAGGGGCTCTACCCTCAAATGCACCCTCCTTTTTCCCTGAGGACTGGTTTGAGAAACACTGCACTACACCACTGGTTTCTACCGACTGCAGAAAACTTTTACAAGGACACAAAATATCATGCGTATAATTTTGAGAACCAAAATACACAAAAAAGCTTGCTGCTGTTGTAATTTGTGCTATAATTTTATCCAAGGAAAGTTGGAAAAAGCTAGCATAATGTGCTTGGGTGAGATCGTGAGTGGGTTGACCTGGACTCTACAGACTACAAACTAAAGTGGAGAGGAGCTCTTCGAGAGTAATATACGTCATTTGAAGTACATAGTAGATCAAATTAACAAACATTAGCTAGCAAGCTAACATAGTAGGTACATTGGAACTGGACAACATTTTATTAGCTAGTGTTTGTTACTGTAACTATCCTACTTGCTTGATATGACACAGACATAACTGTACATAGGCTGCTTATGAGAGGGTCTCTTAGTTATGCATAATTAGCTAAGTATCATATCTTTGTTTTTCGTGTCTAGAAATGTAACGTTACTGATGTGCAAATTATTATATTTTGTTATTAGGCAGAAGATAAGTAAAGGCAAAGCTGAGAATGACATTTCTATTCCAAACAGCATAAGTTGCTTGTATTTTCTCACACCAGGCTCATCCATATATCGCTGGAAAATTCATGTGATTCTGAGCATTTTTCCTATTACATCTACGTTTTGATTATTTTGTCTTGGTCATTCTATTTCACATCAAATTCCTAACCCCCGGCACTGACATCATCTATTGAGATTGGAGTCGCTGACCCATATACGGTACTCTAGCAGATGTGCTCTAGACTCCCGTGGTGGAATTCAAACAACTGAAATACTACAACTCATCTGAACCACAGTCAGAAGGCAAGAGACAAGAGTCTGTGTCTATCATATGCTACATGACTGTCTGCACCATCTAACAACTCCAAATTCCCAAAATCAGCAAGTTTGACCCAACTGAATGTAGATTCACTCTGATTGTGAGTTGGAGCTTAAATTGGGGTAAAACTCATGGAGTGTAACCCTAGCTTTAGTGAGAGGCAGGGACAGTCACATGGTCACCTCATAGCAGCTGTTTAATAGCACCGCGGGCATAACCCAAGGGTACAGGTAGCATTGATGTACAAACATCTGAGGTGGTCTGTTTCTTTTCCGCTTTCAGTAGCTGAAAGAAATGCAAGCTTAGGATTCTCTTTTGTGGGCTAATATTTCAAAAAGGTCAGGACCATTGATTTTATTAACCTTAAATTTTCTGCTGTTCCAGTTCATCCATCCATCTGGTAACTGCTCATCTTTGTCAGGCTCACAGGGTGCTCCAATTCGGTCGAACCAAATTATACCTATTCTGCACCCCGCTGGCTGGTAACGGTTAAGATTCTGGATAAAATGGCCTGAAACGATGTTTGAGCGAAGTCATCCTGTTCACGTATACGCAGAGCTGGGTCTGGACGTCAATAAATGGACATAGCTGCACCCCCACTGCAAACAGCCCCCGCAGATTGTAAAATGGGCGACTCGCAGTGGAATGCAGAGACAGCAGTGTGACTCACAGCTGACGATGACTTTTTCAGTCTGTGACCGTTGCTCTGTTACGTGACCCACTTTGGACCCACAGCTGGCTGGAGAAGTACATATATCCACTGCCTCGGCAGTGACTGATTGCCGAGCTTCCATCCTATCAAGTCCCACTTACGTCAAAGGAGTTGGACAGGTGGGCGACATTCATATCCTGTATGTAACATCGGGGGGAGGGAGCTCTGGGGCCGGCTAGGGTGGGGTCACTGGAGTGCTCTGACAAGCACGCTGTGAGGGGGGGCGTCTGCAATCGAAGTCGTTCACTTCAGGGCCGTTTGACAGTGGCAGCCAGATTTCAGAGCACCAGTGTGGAAAAATTGTCGGTGCGTCCTGTGAGGGATGCCGTTAATCAGGGTGAATGAAATCTTAATCACGGCATCTGCCACCTGGCCAGGTCAAGTTGCAGATCAGCCCGACAGGACACACACTCCCTGCTCAGCTAACATCTCACAACGGCAGAGCAGATTCCCCTTCTCCCTGGCGCACACAAAAATCACAGAAGGCTGAGCACGCGCGCGGAGGTCACATGCTCAGATGGTCCAATTGCTGCGGTATTACCGAAATCAGGCATCTACGCCGTTGCTCGTGCCGGCCCGTATAGAAGAGGTACCGGATCTGACGCTGTCTGCTGTGGGAAATAAAGATGGATCCCACATGACTGAGTGCTCACAGCCTCTTGGTGGGGGCTGGGGTGCTACCAAGGGCAGCCAAAAACTGGAGTAGCTTCACCGAGTCCACAGATACAGACTCAGCACCGAGCCGTGCCAACTGCTGCGATGCTTCAACTCCGAATCGAATAAATTCACATATACTAACAGAATAACCACCCACTGTTTCAGGACATACTCTCATATTGAATACTGGCAACGCATCCACAAAGGAGCATTAGCCAATAAACATATAAACACGTGTAAAAAGTAATGCAGCCATCTGAAATGGGTTGGGGGGTCATCACAAAACAAGGCAACATGGACGCTTCAGACTCAGGACAGGAAGCTGTGTTGTTCATTAGGATTTTTATTTGCTGAAGGCAAATCGATGAATATATGTACTTTTTACAGTATATGAGGAACATCTCTATAGTTTAATAATGTAAACAATTTCTCAAGAGAAACATATTCAGTTTAAAAGGAAGCCATAAACTTTTTCAAACTATTTACATGAATTAAAATATAATTTATAACATCAGATAATTTCAGCTATTTTGGTAAAATTATCTATGAAACTAGATTTTAACAATTCAAAAATACTGAGAAGCTTCGTCTCCGCACTCTCAAGACATGAAATCACACAACAGAGGAAGATCCAAACCAAACGGCATATAAATAAAAAAAAACAAAACAAATAAACCAATGTATGTAAAAAATATAAAATCTTACTAGCCAAATGCTTTATAACAAAAGAAAGATTTTTTTTTTCTTCTTTAAAAAGGGAACTCAGGCTATGATTGATCGTCATATGATATGATAAGTGAAAAACAATACACTGTGGGCCCTTTCTGTTGGGTCTTCTGGTGCTGAGTGGCCCTCAAGGCAAACAGACCCGACGTGGGCTCACACACGGAAGTGCTGATGACACACTGACAAAGGACCAAAACGACACCGACTCAAGAGGGATCTGCCGTGTCAGTACTGTGGACATGGCCATATGCCGGGGGGGGGGGGGGGGGGGGGCCCCCGTCAAGTCACTTGCCCCCCCGCCACATTCGCCGGGACGGTAGAGAGCCATTCCCCTAAGAGCCGACCCGTCGTGATGCTGGCATGTATTTGGTAGACGGCCCTTGTGAAAATTCTGAAGTGAAAAGCACAAGAACTTTCTGTTTTTGTTGCTGCTTTTAAAAGAGTCTGGCTCCCTTTAGAAGTGTTAAGGTTTGGACTCTCCAGCCAACGCTCGGTAGGTTAATGGTAGTCATTAAAATATGCTGAAAAGTGCTCTCAACACTGAAGAAAATGGTCAAAGTTTTCTATATGAAATTATATATTCATCTATACATCTATCTACACACACACAAATATATCTATATATGTATATACTGTTTATAATATGGCTGTATTGAAAATTACCTCAGTAATTAAGAAAACACGTAGGATTTTAAAGGAGATGTATTATTAAAAGCTACCGACAGCTTTATTGTCCCCCTATAGTTTTAAGGCTCTCCAACCACCAGTTTGACAGAAACCCCTGGTATCAGACCAGTCAAAACCAGAAAATGGCTAAAATTTGACCACCCACTTTCCCTAATCCTGAACTGGAGTAAAGGCTTTTCCAGTGTAACGCCAGACCATTCGACACATCTTCCACCAAAACAAAGGTAAATGAACATTATTTTTGTTTTCCCAACCATGCTTTAGTAGAAGGTGTAAAAATGTAGTGGGTACACAGGCTGGGATGTGGGAGACCAGGCTAGATGACATTTACTTCCCTGTAGGAATAGCTTGGTTAATTCCAATTTCTTATTTACCCACATTAGTCTGTTACTTACAAAATCTGCTGCAATGATTCGTCCTTTTAAACGATGCCCGAAAAAAAGCCCCTCAACCTTCCACCAGCTGGCAAGGCCAACTCCTAATACATATGTATATATTGCATCTCAAATGTAAAAAAAAAAAAAAAAAAAGACTGAAAATATTAAACGCATTTAAAAATTTCCCAATTCTACATGATTGCTTCCCACCCCCCAACAGTGATGGACTTAAGTCAATACGAAGTCTGTTCCCTTTGATTCTCTGTCCCTTAAAGCATCATCTTTCTGTCCATGGATGATCAGGAAGTGACCTGCCACCATCAGACAGCAAACTGGACGCAGATCTAAAAAAAGACATCGTATAAGCCATCAGAAGAAGGATGAACCATGTAAACCTGCACGTTCTCCTGCCGTTACCCAATCCACACAATAAGCACAAACATCCATTCAGCTCTAGGCAAGGGAAAGAGCCAGACTCCTCATCTCTGCTGTCACGGCGCTAAACGCTCGTGTACATTTTCGGTTGAAATCCGCAGCTCTGGCGTCTAGCGGTCGGTACGACTGAACGCGGTGTTTGTTGCTTAGAATGTGCCCCGGGGACACAGCAGAATGCTGCGATGTAAACATTCGAGTCACGTGTGTTAAGAGGAGTTTGCAGAAAGAGGAAAGGTGGAGTCCAGTCCATTAGAAAAAAAGGGGGTGAACAGGTATGCAAGCCCCATACACAGGGTCCAACTGTGTGGTACCAGGGGTCACGGGACCAAGGACAAAGAAAAGGTCGGGAAGGGCAAGTTTTACTTCCCCATCCGCCCCTGGACCCCCAGCGACAGCAGCGACCAGCACACCACAACACACAGACACTGCACTCAGACACACCTGGGTACAAGGCTAAGAGTTAACTTCAGACAAAAAGACAATTAGAGTTTATTGACGAGGCAAGTGCTTCTAGCCAAAAGACGAAAAGAAAAACACCTGACATTCACCCATCTGAATTAACTTTGAAAACAGAGAGAGAGAGAGAGAGAGAGAGAGAGAGAGAGAGAGAGAGAGAGAGAGAGAGAGAGAGAGGGAGAACAACGAGGTAGATACCCCTCTGTTTCCTCTAGGAACGGGACTTCTAGAACATTCCAACGCTCCCAGCTTGCCAGCCTGTGGCCAACCCGCTCACCAAGGCTGCGTGGGAAGAATGGAGATAGCAAAAGCAGGAAGGACAGGCTATCATCCAGATTTAGTGAGTATAAAGATGACAGGTAATGTGTTCCCCTGGTGAAGTAAGTACCTCTTTGGATAACAGCTGAGTATCTGATGGAACTGAACGGCGGTTTGTACAGTTTTCATTTACAGTGTTTTCAGACAATAAAAGTGTTCGAAGTAAGTGCCGACCCGAGATTCCAACCTCAGGAAGTCCTGCTTTCTAAGCTGAACAAGCAAGCTCCTGACATTGTTAGAGCATGAATGTGACAAGGGCCCTCAGTAAGTAGCCTAGAGGGACTGTAACGACTTAACCTTATTAAGGAAGTGTCAAGAAATTCATATGGTGGAAATTTTCTGTGGTCAAATCATTAACCCGATAAACCAGCAAGATATGAAACAAAACCTTCTGAAAACTTGCAAAAAAAAAAAAAAAAGTCAAATGATTTAAAAAAAAAAAAAAAAAAAAAAGACTGGGGATGTTTTGTTAAAAGGGGCAAATGTCAACAACTACTTTGAAGGGATGCAGAACCACGTCCTGTTAGAGCCGCTACAACAGAGTCGGCAGTACACTAGCCTGTCATCTTTACACCAGGCCCAGTCGGATTCTGTTTGAATGGCAAGTGGCCTGTGAGAGAGCGAGACCAGACTGTCCCCAGCAGCCAGCGGTGCGGCTCGCCATGGCATCGCAGACAAAAGGTCAAGAGCGAGAAGCCATTACATCGGTACGAGTGCATAGATGAAATCAAGGAAGCACTAAATACAAAACAAGAATTTTCTTTCTTTTAGACTTGTAAACCCTAAGTTGCCAGTCAATTTTTTTTTCCCCTCATAACACAGTTTTACATCGACAGTTTGCTAAGTAAAGCATTTTTTTTTTTTTGTTTGTTTTTTGTCACATACAATACGACTAAACGGTGACTGAGACTTGCAGCTCCACCAGTAGTGACTAATGGGTTATAGACAGAACAACACACACGCGCACACGCACACACACACACACACACACACACACACACACACACACACGCGCACACGCACGCACACATGCATCACGGTAACCGGCGGGTGGGGGGCTACTTGCTGCCGGAGCCCACCCTCCCTCGGCAGGGCGATGATGTCAGACACAGGAAGCAGCTTTATGTTGATCAGTTTGTAGTTTTTTTTTTCTTTCCCCTCTCTCCTTGAGCCTGTCCTTCTCCAAATCCTCACATGAAGAAGGTCTGTTTCTGATTGCGATGTTAAAAATGTAAACATTAGGGGGCGCCTTCAACGAGGTACCGACACGAGTCTCCAAGGCGGAGCTTTAAGGCTCGTCAGTGATGCAGGCTTTTCTGCGCCTCCTTCAGCAGGGAGTCGAAGTCCAGGGCGTCATACTTGCTCTTCACCGGACCTGGCCCTGCCTCATCTGTACAGAGACACACCCGCATACACAGTCAGCGGCACCTGGGACAGCCATGAGAACGGAAGTCATACGGCCAGGTGCTGATCTTGGAACAGAAAAAAGCAGCCTTCCCAAACTCCCAGATGATCATCCCTCAGGTAGAGAGGGACATTCAGAATAAGGCAGTATGCAGAGTGAGCTGGGGTGAGAAATACACAAAGTGACCTTTACCCCGCTACAGGGTTCTGAATCACAGGCAGACATCGACTCAGACTCAGAATCAAAACCGAGCAGGAAGTGGAACCAGCGGGGTCCCACGGGCCATACCCAGATCGATGTAGCGCTTCCTGTTGAACCTCCGTGGTGAGCCGCTGCGAAGGGGAAGCTCCCACTTGTGCCTCTCTATGGAGCCACTGGGGGGTTGGCTAACGGTGACGACCCCACACCTCTCCCTAGGGCAGGGACAGGGAGGGACACACTTTAACGAGCCACACCAATATGTGACAGCCATTCCGGGGGGAGGGTGAGGCAGGAAGGTGCGACCCACTCGTCCTTGATGATGATCTTGCAGTCTTTGGGCTCCCCCAGCGCTCCGAGGCGCTTGCACAGCATGGCCTGGGTGACACCGCATGGCAGGTTGTGGATATAGAACACCTGGCAGTCGTCCTGAGCAACACCATGGAAATGGGCCATGAGGGAAGGCCAGTGCCGATTCAGAAGGTAGGGGAGACGGTCCTGAACACGGCCGGCTGTACTTACGAATGCCTGGCTCCTCTGCTCGTCTCCGTGACCCACCTCCAAATCCCGGCAGCTGTGGACACAGAGGGCAGGTGTATTTTAAGGGTGGAAGAAGTGCGTTGGGGGGCAAACAGACAGAGACGCTCATCATACCTGAAGCTCAGTCTGTCAGGGGAGCCGTGGTCTGGGCTGGGCCAGTCTAAGCCATCTTCCGTGTCGAGGGCCGACTCTTCTTCCTGGATCTCAAGCCCAGTGCGGCAGTCTGGGGCTTTAGAGTTGACAGGGCCTTTGGACCACAGCTGCCTGTCGCAGGGCTGACCCCGCCTCCCACTGTCCTTCCTCGCTTTCTCTTCCGCCCTGCCCTTGCGGATCCCCGCCAGGCCCTGCAGGCAGTAGTCGTGGTCCCCGAAAGTACGGCTGGCCCGGCCCCGAGCCTGTGTGTCGGTGCTCGGCTGAACCATCCCTCGCAGCTGGGCGTACAGCTCCGTCTGCTCCAGAATCTTCCGGGGATGCGTCCTTGACAGCCAGGATCCCCGGGGTGGCCCATCTGCCCGGCCCTCCGGCCTGAAGGGCTCATCCTCCACAGACTTGTGAGGGGGGGTGGTGGGAGGTGTGAGGCCTGTGGATATAACCCAGAGCATTACCACCCTCTGCCCTGCAGGGGTCACTGGTGTGCATCTTCATTGCTGCTCTACAGTGGTGCTTCTCTTTGAAGTGTTTGGACAATAACTCACTCAGCTGGGCCGATCAGAGAAGGTTAACATGACCAGAGAACATGTATGGCAAAGGGAGTACCACATTTTCTCCCTCAAGATGGCTGCCAACATCACTAGTCACTGACCAATCAGACGATCTCCTAAAATCCCCATCACCTCCTATTTGTTCTCTGAAGAACAGAAGTCCTTGTCCGTCCTGAACTAATTACATTTAAAAATTCCATTAAATCACCTGAGAACATATTTTCTTGTCTTTCCCGACTTCACTAATCCTCTTGTTTAATGCTTAATCTGGACAGTGTGCATCATTAGCGCCTCCTAGCCATACCAGAACCGACGCATCGCTTTGAGACATGGAGCTCACAGACGCCTCCCTTCACATTTACCTGCGGTCCCACAGAGCTCCACACTGAGGTTCTGTTCAAATGGTTTGTTGGAGAACTGGAGGTCTCTGAAAGACAGAGAAAAGAGGGACAAGTCAATGGCCGGGCTGAGGGGTATGGACCACGTATTACCCTCTGACTTTACAGCACCTTACATAACATTTCAGAGAACTACCATTTTACACAGAAAAAACCTGAACGGGGTGTGTAATCGGTGGCCTTTGGGCTGGTGGTCACTGTGAGACGCTGTTTCTGTGCTCGTCACCCCAACTCTCTTTAAAGTCAAAGAGAGATGCGCCAGTCTAGCTCAGGTAGCATTCAGGAGAGAGCGATGCCAGCACGTACCCTGAGGGTTTGGGGGCCAGAGGCAGGCACAGCTGCGACCGTTTCTCTGCAATCAGAAGCAAGAATCAGCCATCCGCTCACATGCCAGGTCAGAGGTCTCATAGACCGGGCTAAGCTGCGTTCCCATTTTACACGTAGACCGGGCTAAGCTAGAACCCCATTTTACCCATAGACTGGGCTAAACTGGATTCCCATTATACACATAGACTAGGCTAAACCGGAATTGTGTTTTAAATGGAATGCGTTACAGTTCTTCTCTGTTCTGCTTTTATTACCATTTTGGCTGCATGGTGAGTGAGAGTCAGTCATCCCTGGGACCTTGCAGGGAGTCTCCTTGGCAGGCAGCTTTGTGTAGCGGAGCTTGGCCGGCCCCACCTCACAGCACCGCCCAGAAGACGACTCTGTCTTTGAACGGCCTGGCTCAGCCCGGCCCTTCTTGCCAAAGCGACTGGGGAAAGAGGCAAGGCGGCTGGAACGTCTGACGGAAAAGGAGGCATCAACCGGGGAGAACCGTTGCCCTGCAGAGATTTCGAGGGCCCCGGAGCCCTTGAGGGTGGAGTCCTTGGGCCCAGCCCCTGCGTCCAGGGTCGTAGTTTTGCTCTGCAAGTATGGAGGGCTTTGCAGTCTGTATGGCTTGCTCACGTCAAACGTTTTGACAGCTTCCAGGAGCTCACGGAGCAGCGAATGCCTTCGGATCTCCCGCGGACGGAAGACAGAGGGCTCAGGCCGGGCCAAGGACAGCCGGCCCTGGGGGCACTGGGGCCGAGGCCTGCGTGAGAAGTTGGTCTCCCCAGCGGCGTGTTTGTGGCTGGGCAGGCAGTACGTGTGCATGTAGGTGATGAGCTCCACCACACCACACAGCTCCTTCTCCGAGGAAAACTGAGACTCGGCCGGGTCCAGGGAGCTGGAGCTCTCAGCATCGCTGCCTGATGATGATGACTCATCATCCTCATCCTCTGATTCGCTGTCATCCTCTGTGTTGGCAGGGGGCGTGGTCTCGGCCTGCTGCGCAGTGATCAGGTGACGGTGCAGCTCTGCACAGGGGCGGCCCTGCCTCATGGGGTGGGGCTTTCTCTCTCGCACACTGCCACCCTGCAGGGCACACAGAGAGGGAAAGTCACCTGACAGACCACCCTCCCCCCCAGGTGTCCGCTGACCAAGTCAGCCCCCTCAAAGCCGCATCCCTGAAATCCTGCATGGTTCCCATGGAAACGGATCACGGCACTCTACAGGGAAGGTGCTGACAAATTGAGGGCTCCTCTCTGCCTGGATGCCCTCTACCACCCCCACCCCACCCCCAGGATGGAGGATGTTATGTTCCCCTCACCTTAGCCAGCTGCCTCAGCGGCTTGAGATGCTGGCTCTTGTTGCTATGGTGAAGTGCACCCTCTCTCAGTGCTTCAGGCACATTTGGGGGGGACAGAAGGAGCTTTTTTAGCTGTTGGGGGGGTGGGGGCGTGGTGCAAGAAAGAGACAGACACAGCCGTCAGTCATGGAAATACACACAGACACATGACAACAGCCCAGAGCCCCACCCACACTTTACTCTTAGTGACACCCACTTCCCTGGTAGCCAGGCGGTCCGAACAAACATTCGGCATAGACAGCCCCACAGAGAAGCTTAATGACCAGTCACTGTGCTGAACTGAGCTGTCAATGAAAAAAAAGTGAAAAACACAAATGTGGCCAACTTGGCAACCCCCCTTCCTCCCTCCCCCCAAGTCGCCATTGAGAACCGCGAGAGCCTCCCGGCTTGAGCACCGGCTGGTTTTCACAGCAGGCATCTGCACCGTGAAAGCCTCAGCCTTTGGCGTGCCCCCTCCTACTCAGCCGATCAATGCACCCGTTGTTCCATCGACAGGGGCTGGTTTATGATAACAGCCAGCCACCAGCAGATGGCGACCTCACTCACTTTCGGCACATTTAAAAACACCATAGTTAGAATGGAGGTCTCGTCTGTGTGGGGGGCGGTTTGTACGTGATAGTGGAGATACTCAACCCAAGGGTTGTCACGCTTCCCCTCGCCTGTCACACAGCCACTAATGACATACAACCTGAATGAACTAAATCAACTATTTACCTAAAACAGATTCAATAAAAAAATATACGGCATGTTTTTGTGCTTCTGTAATGGATGGTGAAATCTGTTTGTCCTCTAAGCAGATTCACAGCCTCATGGCTCCTGTCTTTAACGGCGACAGCATGCTAATGTCGAGTCTGTTTTGTCCCACTTGCCAGAACACCCCGTTCCTCATGCAGCCCCATCTAATGTCACTCCCCCTTTAGAAAGGACTTGCCGTGCACCCAGCGAGCTCATGGCTGAAACACAAAGGTAGCTTTGTAACAGCCAGATAAAGTACGTTTCCTGGCACTTTTCTATCCGAATCTGAATTTCGGATTGTGTCTAACACCATCAAGCAAGAAGAGAAAGGGCTGAATATGGCCATTTCGGCACAGGAGCCATGAGACTGCGAGAATGGAGATCACCAATCCCAGGTGAATCAACGTTAGCTGCTCCCATAATGCACTGCTGTGCCTTAGCTTAGGCTAAAGGATGTCTCGCCACAGTCCCAAGAACAGCAGCTGGGCCCAGGCTGGATCAGGGAAAGACAACGTCAGTCAGTACAGACCAGCTACAGACACATGTAGGGAAGCAGAACAGCAGACAGGGGAAGGTGTGTGTGTGTGGGGGAGGGGGGGGGGGGCCATGGAGATGAACATTGGGGGACGGCCAGAAAGGGAGACAGCCAGAGCACTATCAGCACCTGCCTGAAAAAGAGGCTTGTTAGAAAGGTGCTAAAACAATGAGAAAAAGCACAAAATGAGAAAAATTCAGACCTTTGTTGCCCATCATACCCAAGCTGGGGTAGTCAGAGGCTCATCCACATCCACCTTAAACAGCAAGGAAGGGTTCTTACTAGAGACGGATCTTCTGTCTCTGGGCTCAGGGAGCCTTGGATGGGCTCACTGTCCTGGGGGAGGTCTTCCTCCTCCTCCTCCTCCTCAAACCCATCCCCCAGAGAGGGGAACACACCCAGCCCCCCCACATCGTCCTGCACCATCTCATCCAGGCTGTCTGTGAGTGCAGCCAGTAGTGCTGCATTTTCCTCTTCTATCTGCAGGGGGTGACAGAGAGCAAAGTCAGCTCCTGGTACAAGCAAGGGGCACCACACATATGGAGGGAATGGCCTGTCTCCAGGTTCCCCTGAGCCGGCACCCAGTCATGTTTGCCATGTTTCAGTCCAAAATGGATGCTGAAGGAACCTGAAAAACCATGTAATGTAACTGATGGTGATTGTGGGAACTAAAAGGGAGAGATTTCCTTCATAATAGGCCGTGAACATACTTTTTTTTTTTTTTGGGGGGGGGGGGGGGGATGTGGACATTTTTAAATTTTGCTGTTTTTTGGGAAAGTTGGGGGCCGAGCTTTTTGAAAAAAAAGAAAGGGCTGGAGGTGGG
>JAACJT020000002.1:21583930-21640725 GCA_009936485.2 Gymnarchus niloticus
GCGCGCGCACACACACACACACACACACACACACACACACACACACACACACACACACACACACACACACACACACCATTCTGTAAAAAAAAAAAATTGGTCAGCACACAGCCTTGCCCACAAGAGGTGCTACCCCCCCGCCCATGACTCCTCGAGCACATTGGGCAGCTCAGGAACAAGCGGCAAGCGCCTGATCGATCTCATGCCTGCACTCAGCTTGTGATGACAACGCGTGCTCCCAAAGCTAAACAGGATGGACAGAGTGGAGCGTCGCTGCTTCCTGGCCTGTAGCTCCCGCAGTTAGCCTTCGTTTCTGATCTGATGCACCTCCGCCATCACTGCAGAAGGTCAGCTGAAGATCCATGACATGAGAAAGGAGAGCAGAAGAGCACGAGTCTCCAAAACGATGCAGAATGTCTGCTGAGCACTAACTAGTAGAACATCACCTACAAATAATGAGGACAGTGACTCATTCTCCACACTGAAGCATTTAGTTGCAATTCATCTGGATGCAGGCTGTTCTGCAGTAACATTCAGATTTCACCCAATACAGACAGAATCTCCTGACACTGCGAGCAGCAGATAAGTGCTGATCCGTAGAACACGATGGACAGTTTTTACACTTTGAACACTGGATGAATCCTTACCTCACACCGAGTTCACCAATTCATCTTTCACTATATCTTGCAAAAAGGTTTCAGGAGCTTTGAGAAGCTTGGCCAGTCTCACATAGCTGACATTCGCTGATCTGGGAGAAACCAGCCACAGAATGCGCTGGAGATAAGACCTACCAGCAAAAGAAAAGAATGACCCTAGACATCGGAGGTGGAAGCATCTCTGGCAATGCAGTTCCCGATCCCCTGCGTTCCACATGACCCTGTAAAATAGGGTCACGGTTCATCTTCCAGAGTGTTGTGTGAGGCAAATGCAGCTTAACGATCTCCTATTTGAAAAGACTCCATCCTGTCTATGAAGTCAAAGCAGTGCAGTGCCAAGATGTCAATCTGAAAATGTCAGTGTATATGGTCTGAGTGGGGAAAGAATGCCAAAATCTACCGCCACGGCAGCTCCATCTTCACTGTTAGCAATCCTGATCCAGAGCTTCCAGGAAAGCTGTCTGTGACCGAGTAAAGAGATCAGCTGGAGGTAGCCTTTATCTACTAAAACTGAAGGCCATCCTGGGTTTGTTGGAGTTATGGGGGCAAGGGGATGAGGAGTATCTGGGAAAGGCCTGGCTTCTTCCGCACGCATAAAAGTACACTGCTCATAGGTCCTGCCTGATTGCACCCCATCTTCCACCCCTGTTCGGTAAGCTTACCCGAGGACCAGAAACATCCACCTACATGGGTATGGGAGGCAGGGGGGAGACACATGTCATTTGGCACCAGTGAGCCTTGCAGAAACACAGATTTAATGAGCTCCTGGGCAGTTGGTTTATCTCAAACTCTTGCCAGCTAATAGGCTCTTATCTGGTGTCCTGGTCTCTTTGAGCTCACTGCTATATAAGGTACGTTATATATAGCATTATCCCTGGTCTCATGACTGCCACTTACACGGGCTGCATATGACGAGGGACGGCTCCAGAGCTGTCGATGCCAGACACGCATGGACATTCTGGAGCCCAAGCAAACTGCTGCCTTATACCTACAGTAGCATGGAACCTTCAATGCACTGAACATAAGAAAAGGACTCAATTTGCTTCAATGTGCTGTAATTTCACAGGCCAGCTGCTGTCACATGACACAAGGCTGCTCTCAGCCAATGAGATAAGCGTTCCACCCTGAGAGACAATGTAACTCTTCTCATTACCTGCTGTACGGAGTATTGAATTTCAGGTGCCTGTGCTGCATAACGAGTTTTCCTAGACCTATATTAACCATGGTCATGTGGAAGTAGGTCAGTTTAAGGCACAAGTAGGACACGAGGTCACCGATAACCTCAGAACAAGATGTGGGGAGGGGGGGGGGGACTATCCATTAAATATCAGCTTGATGACACGAAAGAACCAAGATGCAGCGCCTCCTGTTAGCTGCTCAGCAACGTTGCATCGATTTATAACAAAAGTTACAAAACACGAGAAACCGAGGGTCCACTCTCTCTCACAATTGGCTAAGGTTCACCTTTCCCAACTGCGCCCCTGCAGGTTCTGTGTGGGCATAGCAGATAGGCAAGTAAAGAACATGGGGATACGGATGGCAGGAGCAGGGCAAAGAATATGGATCGTCAATGTTCCATGGCAGAGGAAAGTTCCCGTTCATCATGTCTTCATGTCACGATAAAGTGGACGTTAATGAGAGGTTGCACTGCTGGTGTTCTAGTTCCGAAGCAGTGACTCTGGTGCACTGTGCCAGCGGGTAGCACTGTGTGTGGAGATAAGGAGGAATGAGTAGCCATACTGTAGTCTGGCAGGTCAGGTCTTGAACAAAGCCCCGCCTCTTGTACCTTTTAGCTATGTTAATTGCTCCAGGAAACCAGATTTCAAAATCAGTAAGACTGCATATTAGGCAAGACACTAAAGGCTGGACCACACAACACAAATTAATTAATAGCAAAAAAATAAAATAAAAATTGAATTGCTCTCCACGCTTTCTGCAGGACCTGGTTCCTTCTAAAGAATGATGAGGATTAAGGTTTAAACCCAGATTAATTTACTGTTTGTGTTTCTGCCAGGTCATCCTCATGACCTCAAGTCACCCTATTGGCTGATTTGGTCAAACACCACCTGCCTGCCAACTCAGTATTAGGTCAGAACCATGTGCCATAACCCAGCAACCAAATACTCACTCAGGTTGCTGGTTGCTACACTTTCTCTTACTTCCATCAGTTTATCACCTAGACACAATTCATCCAAAACAACCAATAAGCTGCTCCATCTTTGTCCGATGCTGTAATTCAAGTTAATTAGCTCAGGTTAGTCAGCTCGAGTGTAGCCTACCACAAGCCACCTGGCAGAACTAATCCAGTTCTTCAGGCACAACACCTCATGCTCTTCAGCAGAGACAGGCCCAAACCTTTTCAGCCCTTGTAGGTTCAACACACACTGTTAATCCAGTCTTAGTGTTGGCAGATCAGCGGTGAATTCTAGTCCAGGATAGGATGGGTATCAAATATGAGTCAAGGACACTGGAGAGGCAGCAAAATCGTTAAGATGCGGGAGGGGTAGGACTCACTCCACAGATCTGCCCCCTCCCTCTGCTGCAGTGGGCAGTAATGGGATCTGACATAAAAACAAATACAGTACCTGGAAAAGGGTCTTTAGTCCTCAGCTAAACCTAGTTAGCACTCAAATATCAACAAAGTGGTTAAGGCACCAGTGCAATTTGTCCCATTTATCCTGGCCTCTGAGAAGCCTTTGACTTCCCTTTGTCAGATGACCATCCTGACTGTCCGACTGGACAACGCATTATGTAATGAGAAAATGTCAATATACACTTGGATTCTAAGCTCCTCCTCTTGATCAACCAACTAACCTTTCCTTGAACCTGTCGTGTCATCTGCCAAGTCCTATGGGTTCTAAACAGAGGGTCTTTCTCTGCTTCTGAAGGACTTGTCAGCCAATTCAGGAGGTATACAGTGCAGGGGGGTAGGGGCCAGGTGACCAAGAAAATTAAACTGGTTATGGGGTCATCCGATTGAAAGACAGTGGAGTCCGGGACATCCAAAACAAGCAAGTGGACCTAGGCAGGCTTGCCGGTCACTCTGCTCACGTCCTCAACACGTGACTGCATGTGGACTTTTACCATAACAGTAGACTTTCATTGTGACACTTAGTTTGGCAAATAGTAACATACATTGTAGCGGTGTCCATGAGGTTGACTTCTGTGGCATGATCTCCACTGACACTGAAATCTATCCCATGACTTCACCATAGTCCATTTCCACTCCAAATAAACAGAGATCAGTATTACCGTTCCATATTCCCACTGTATTGCCCCCACCATCTGCAGTCTCAATCGTTTCGAGTCCAGATGTCATTTGATTGGTCACCTTGCTGGGCTGGCTAAAGAGTGATATCAAGTCAGCACTGTCGCCATCACAGAGAACCTGAGTGAAACCTTAAGTGTGAGAGGTGAAGAAAAGGAGAAAGACGTGCTCCAGGGGGCTGACAAGCTGGGGGGGGTGGGTTCCTGAATTGGCAGGAGACCACCGAGTCACTACAGATGAGTCTATACCATCCAGTTTTCTTGGCAATTCTGGATTCAAATTCCACAGCCGCTATCACCTTCGCTCTCCCTCCTCTGTATCTCAGCAGGAGCTTGTCAGACACCGTCAACCTGTTCAGTCAGCCGAAGAGGTCCACTGTGCCATCAGGATGCAGTCCAATCATACATGAGCACGTGACCCATCAAGATAAAGGGGACAGGAACCACATCCTTGGAATATGCGTTTTTTTCCCCCATACATACAAGGGATGACTTGACAGTATCCACTGTCTTAAGGGAAATCATTTCTAATTTACTACTAATTAAAAGTTGATGCTGCATTTCAATTAGTAATGTCCACAGATGTATAACAGCTATCAAATTCTTCTCCAAGTGGCGCCTCACACTGGCTTGCTGGCCACACAGCTGTCTTCCCCGCTCTCTCAGGAATGTCTGATGTCCCGCCGTGGTTCCAGAATGTTCCACCACACTTGCAAAAATATGGCTGTTTGCTCCAGCAGGTCTCCAGCTTCACCTCAATCACTGGCTGCAGAGGCTCTTCCTTGGAGCCCCTGAGATTTCTGTTTCAGGAAGCATCTCAATATTCCTGCTCACATTCCAGCTGTCAGTCCCATTCTATGCTTTCACCAAGATCTCAACAAGCAGGCTGGCATGAGTAGATGGTAAAATGTACAGGAAAGTTAAACAGTTTCTTCATACTAAGATTCCAGCTAACAAGTTAATGAATACCCTCTGGAGAGTTCACACCCCTCAGTAAGTCCCACGAAGGCTTAGTTGGAACTTAATCATTTCCTGGAACTCAGTGACATTTTGACCAACCACTCAATATGAACAGAAATACAGTCACATACCGAGATATTTTTGTTAACGATGCTTTATTTTGCAAGCTTAGTACAGTATGAGACCTGAAGTACTGTATGACGCCGGGCTTCAGAGCTCTAGAGGGGGAGAAGGCTTCTCTGACGTCAGTATTATCCATTCATAAATAAAACCTCTTCTATTCACACATTTCCCAGGAGGCAGTGGGGTGGTACAGTATGCTTCCCATCCCCCAGCCAGATCCGTTTTGATGTCACATGCCTCCCTGCCACATGCTGTTGTCCTCTATCCAGTTATCGGCTGACCTTGTTCAGGCTGTAAACAAAAGCTTCTAGTTGTTCACCATCTTTGGCTTCTCTGAGGTGGTTTCTGGACTAATGACTGACTTCACTCAGAAAGACACTTTGTGCTATGAGTTGTGAGGGCATTATATGGTTACAAATGTGGGCTGATACACAGCTTCAATGAAAGCAATAATTTAACAAAGGCTGGGGAGTACATTCCCTTCATAACTATTTTATAAACTTGACTCCATTATTATTGGCTTACAAAAGCCAACCAGACTGTGGACTGCAAGAGACTGGAAGCTCGACACCCGCAGAGATGATGCGCCCAGGATAACCAAATCATGACACACCGAATGCTTACATGTAATCATTCCATCTACTCTCCTGAGAAGTCTCTGGATAATTGGGCTGGAGCCAAGGGCAGCTATTGTGGAATGGAGGCTGGCACGAGACGACGGGACATTCTCGGTCCCCTCATTCACGTGCAATCACCATGTCCATCAGAGGGGCGATCTCAAAAGACACAAGCCAGGAAATTAAATGAAATGCCTTTTCTCGGTGGGGGTGGACCTGCTGGGGGGGGTGGACGGAGGAGCCACCATCTTCTTGCTTTGAGACAGCCGGCCTCCCCACAGCACCGGGAGTCGCAGAGGTAGCCTGACAGACGTCTGGCACGCGGGTTGTGGCCTTCTGTTTGACAGGTCCCAACCCTGTTGCCACCTGTTACTCACCGAACTGGCCGCTCAACTGGTGCTAGGAAAGTCCCCACCTGAAGTAGCACACTGTAGCAGGAGGGTGGAGGGGGAAGGAGAAGGGGAGGGGTGATGAAGAAAGACTGACTGGTCATTCGAGCTAGACTGAGAGCCCCAAGGTGTCCTCCTCAAGAGAGACACCCTAACACTCCTGCCTCTTTCTCACAGAGCAATAGCACAGGCCACCTCCTCTGCAGATCCACGGGAGCACGGTGTCTCTCTCACTCTAAATATGGACATGGTTTCTGCAGCGACAGTCTCGTGCTAGTGCTCGAGCCATCCCTGAGGACAGCCCTCTTCAGTGCGTGTAGGGAGGCAGGGGGGGCACCACACGTGAGCCTCCGTGACGACAGGCAGCGTTTGCTGCAAACATCACTACAGACCCCGGCGAAATGCTTCAGATTTCCTCCTCCCAGGGTAGACGGCCTTCCACTTAAAAACTCACCCAGTGGTCTATTCTGGGCCACCTCACGTGAAAGCTTGTTTTGCAATTCAACATGCGATTCAAGTGCCAAGCTGACCTTTACGTGAGGAATTCAGACCCAAAAGGACAGATTGCAGAGAGACCCTAGTGGTACAGGACAGCTTTACCCTTTACCTACTTATAAGGTTGGGAATTTTCACAGAAGTAATTCAAGTACCTTTCTCAAGGATACAATATCAGAATGTCCCATTGGCTCTCACCAGGTTCCAGTTCATGGATAATGAACATCCAGCTCTCCAGCTTATTGGCTTGGTATTGCTATGATGGCCCTAAAAACCCATGTTTCTGCAGCTTCATTGCACCAACAAAACAGATTCAGATTTGTCCTGCTCTTATCCACATTTGAGATATGGATAATTTGTATTCTATGAATCTGATTGGCTAAACTGAACCCGTCTGACCTCTACATTAGAAGACAGTCACTCACTGAATGTTTGATAAACGCCAGCAGATTCAACATGGAGGCACTGAGTCAGAATGCCTTCTAACTCAGGTCTTTACATTGTGTGAATTTGCCCTGGAAAACATTTATCTCATTTCCATTTGAGCTGCTGAGTAGATCCTATAAAGGAATATTATAAATATCACCCCTGCTTACCCAAAATACCGATCAGGCCCCCTTGTGATGACTGAGCTATTCTGAGGTCTGACCCAAGTATCATATTTCACTCTGAAAACTACACTGCAAATGCAATACATTTAGTAAATAAATGAAAAGAAATACATTCACCTCAGGTCATATACAAAGTGCTTTCTGGAAAGCCATGTGACTGGGTCCACCAAACAGTAGCGGTAGGTCATCTACACTGACTTCACCTATAATACACAAGAGATTAGTCAAACTGATGTGTGCCGTATTAACAGTGACACACCTAGTAAATCGGGTCAATGTTTATTATTAGGGTTAAATACATCAAGCACCAGCATATTCAAGGACTGTGCTTATCGGTGATGTTCCACAAACACACAACCTGCTATCCAAGCCCACCAGCTTCAATGGGCTTGTTCAAACACCATCATCAGGCCACGGACCCTTTAAGCCCAAGCACATCCTTGGGGATTATACACACCTGACATATGACACCATGACAGCAGGTCACAATGACCACTGGATAAACACAATGATGTTCCTGGAGCTTCCCAAACTGCAGTATAGTTTGGGAAGCAAAGACCACCCAGTGCCACTGCCCATGAGGACATTAGAAAAGGGAGAAGCAAAGCCAGAGCTTCATTTGAACCCAAAGAGCATCTAATGACCCCACCAGTTTGACTGCTCACATCTCTGTTGCAGCATCTGAAATAATGCTAGAGGCCATACAGAAACTTCATGGGGTTGGTCCCCAATTTGCACTCTCTAACCCTGGAGCAGCCCCCCAACTCCAGACCTGAATCAGCAATGGGGTCATGCTAGTATTTGAGGCCCCCCATTCCCTCTGCCCTACAACAGTAACCTCCACATCTGGAGCCGTGCCACGCTGATCACACTGGTGACATGCCAGTTAATGGAGGTGCCCCCACGGCCCCAGAAGTCATTTGAACAACAGAACTTAAAACGCTAGCTTAATGGATTACTACTGAATTGGAAGGTTTCAAAAATAATTAGTAAACAACTGTCTGGAAAAGACAAATGGAAAGAGGAAGCAGAATGACAAGCAGCTGAAGGCTATATGCTGAATATAGCATAGACCCAACAAGCATGTGTAGGCCTGGGCTCACACACAGTGGCTCCTCTAACCTTTGCGTACTCCTTTCACGATCGACTCAGCTGGCAACATGCTTGCGGACACACTCCTGATACACAATTCAGCACCGCGCCTCAGGGAGCCTCTGAATTCGTGACTGTTCCACCAGCCTCCTCTGTGAGAGAGCCTTCCTGGGTGAGCCCTTGAAGTTACAGATAATTTATCCTGCAGAGCTCACACAGAGGTAGAAGGCTGTACCATCTGCTACCTCATCCTGGCCGTTTCTACGAAGGTTTTACTTCACCGTGAGGGTATAAAGGTGTGGTGGAAACCTTAAAGGTTCCCTGTCCCGTTCTCCAGCCTGAGACACACCACTGCCTCACCAGTTAACAACCATATTGTCATCACAGATGGCATCCCAAACAATACAACTTCAGCTCATCTGCTTTTAGCCTTGGGTGAATTTTCCAAGATAAAACATTAAGGTCATCAGAAGATCTATGGTTCTAATACCTGAGATGTTCCATTTTAATGTCGGTCACGTGCAGGTGCAAGCCCATTAAGGGTAACTTGAGGTCATGACTTTGATGCAGGTGCTGCCACATGCCAAAATGCAGGATGGGTGCAACTTTCAGACCAAATGGCAGATTTTAAATCTGAAAACCCATCTCACAATAGAATTGCCATTGAGCCCTAGAAGTTAACTGAAACACATGTCCAAGTATTAAGCAACAAGAAGCCTACATTCGTGTCCTGAAACACAAAGCTTTTGGTGTATCCTAATGCTCTTCTGTTACGTAGGGCCTCGATTTTAACATCACAAAAAGAAACACACCACCAATAAATTTTATATAACATACCTAGTATGCTATGCCCTTCAAATGAAGGTTTTCTGTGTGCTAATTCCAAAGCCCTTTAAGTTCCTGACCTTTCTTTAACAGCAAACACAAAATACATTAAATCACACATTGCACCCTTACCTTCATTCTCATGATTCTTCAAGTTCAGCCATTAGAAAGCTATAGGGACAGACTAAAGTTCTTCTTGTTCCAGAACATTTCAAGCCAATCATATTAGCTATTGCTGCACTGTAAGCTTGGGCCTGACCTTCAGGTCCAAATGCTGTACTAGGCCCAAGTTCATGGGACTGTGGCCTTTACAGCTTGACTGAAGCCATATAGCTCCTGAGCATGAAACATACTAGCTCAGAATTCATACAACTGCACTAACTACGAACATTCAAAGAGCAGATTAAATCTCTGCCAACTGAAAGTCAGTGAATTTTCTCTTTGTGATTAATCTTTCGGTCTTGGAAGGTCACTGGGTTAAACCGTTTTCTGAATCACTTGGCGCAGTAAAGGCATCATTGAGAAAAATGCACTTGCAGATGCTTTTCAAAGTGTCTTTAAATAAAATAAAACCACATGAAACACTAACCCCTGTCATTTGCATCTAGCAGTGGACTAGGTGGCAATGCAATTTGTACACAAACGTCTACATTCACATTTTGTCTGTGGAAAGGTAGGTTGAACTGTTATGATGATCGGGATGGAGAAGCTCTACAGAGCTTTAAGTACACTCCGCCGCCACTTAGAGGTAAAACACAAAACTAAAATTAGAGCAGACCGTTAAAAAAAAAAAAAAAAACGAAGCAGGAGCCTACATACGGAGCTCCGATGGGCCTGTTGACTATGAAGTAGGTCAGCACCAAGTATCGCTCTAGACAGCAGCCGTCAACGTCAGGTGTAACATCAGGTGAGAGGCCATCTGCCCACAGGACAGGTGGGGCATCTCTTTATGTATTTGGAAAAGGTTCTTCCAGTTTCCTCCGGCTTCTCCTTGCCTTGGCATAATGCAGCATTCCTCCATTCCAAAAGGTCAAACCTTTTTGTTTCCAAACACAGGGTAAATATCACAATCCCACGCGGGACTTCTCCTCATCCCAGTGAGAGGAGTTCTGGAGTTCCGCCCAAAAACAGTCTGGAGACAGCCCTGTACCCAGCCTGCACTGCTCTCAGCCCTGGCCGACAGGGATATCGGTGAAACACAGGCTTTTCTTCCCACTGAGGCATTTAAGATCCAGAATCACTGATTGAGTGTGCATTGGGAGACAAAGGAGCTGTTAGAGTTAATACCTTTTCCATTTCCAGAGCAGAAATTTTTAAAAAATAATGTATGGAAAGCCACCATCAACATACCCTTCATCCCATAGTTTGCTACAACTTAGTTCTGAGATCATTTCCAAATTAAGAGAGCCCTCTTCCAGAACACTCTGAACATCCCCATCATTCCACCAAAACACAAATCCCGAGAGAGATAGCATTCAAACTGTGGAAAAAGGAGCTGGCATTGAAGCAAGCAGGCAATCCGTTAGGAACTGTGTGTCCCAGGCACTGCATTAGACTGCAGAGAGTCAGACAATCAAAGCAGCTATCAGCACTTCTGATCATGGCCTGATTTCATGCTGGGCTTCAGACTGAAACGAACAAACAAACAATACACTTAAATTCATCAACTGTGTGTGTGTGTGGGCGGGGGGGGGGGGGGTGGTAGACCAACAGGTTCTGTAAGAACCAACAATCCAAAAAGATCTTGCAGAATCTGCCAACAAATGGGAACAGGAGACTGACTTTACACAAGTGAGCCATTTCCACACTCCGGAGCTGCTCCGGGGAATTGGAAAGTAGGAATTCAATGAGCACCAGTGAAAGGCAGACTAGAAACTTCTGCCAAGGAGGACCACACTTACGGGCTTCCCGCAGAAGTCTAAAGAGTCTTCCTCATAACTCCATGCCTGCCAAAACACCTCACGACACTCTTTTGGCTTCAGAGCTTTCTTGTAGCATTGTGTGTCAGATCCAAGCATTCATCATCGAAAAGAGCAAACAAAATTGACAACAGTATCCAGTGGTTACGACAGAGTAACTGGGAATAAGACAATGGCCCAAAGCAAGACTAAGTGTAAAATACTGTCTCTGTGGCCACTTCACAATTCTGCAATCTGAATATTTTAATCAATAGTGGAAAAGACGTGTTACAGGACCATCTGATTGCCAAAGAGGTGTTACACAATTGACCTCTAGCAGCTCATAGACGAAATCTGGAAAAGTGTGAAGAACCAAAAGGGTCAACTTTTGGGGGGGGGGGGGGGGTCCTTGTTATACTGCACATAAGGAGCTGCAAGAAGGACCACCACTGCGCGGTACGATAATTACCTGCCTTATAACAGGAGGGTATGGTAAGTCCTGCCAGCCGAGCTGCAAGACTCTCTGCCAGTCAGATCTAAGGTGTCTGGGTTGGTTTTCTCCACCTAAAAGCTGAGATCTGTTGTAAAAGTCACGTCAGCTCTGCTCCCTCTTCCAGCTACCGAATCTCCCACAGCAGCCAGAGAGATCCAACCGCCATTTTGCCCATTTGGAAGCGCACTCCCTACAGCAAACACGCTGACGCATCACTCCCATCAACAATGCTCCAGGTGCAAGGACACGGACAGTCATTAGAGTGCTGCGGCCAGTACCACGGGCCCTCCTGAGGGAAGGGGAGCGTGTCTGAACAGCTCAGAAAGTGTTCCACATCCCCCAGGGCGCACTGTGCTGGCGTGGCCCAGATTCACCGTGAGGCTGCATACATATCCACTCTTCACCTGACTTAAATCAGCGACTCGGGCAGAACCGACAAAGATGACCGATGAAGCTGATGGGGTGAGGGGCAGAGGAATCATGGTTCAGTTAAAGGCTGGACGTGAGAGTGGCCTTTCCGCAGGCAGTCTGGGGGCTCATCCTGGTCTTGGGGCAGAACCAGAATGGAATGGCCAGGGAATGACATGTGAACTGTAAGTGTAATACAGAGAGGAGCCCCCATAAACAGATCAGCTGCAGTGCTAAGACTCACAAACTGCAAAAAAAAGCTTGTATTTCACGGGAGGCCCCTCCACCCTGTGATGGACAGTGACTTTCATTTTTGGGGACAAAAAAAAAAAAAAAACGGGTGGATCCACCATCATGATTCATTTTTTTTTTTTTTTTTTGCTGGCTGACATTTTAGAGTGGCGCTGGGGTCAAGGTCAGGTCAGGGCAGGGCAGGGCAGGGCTAAACATGAATATGCTTGCACGCTCGCGTGTGTGTGCGTAGGGCAAGCACAGACATCACATCCAAATGAGGGTGTCATTTCTGAGTGCAGTGAGTTCAAAGAGCCACACTGTCAGGCAACTCAGTGTCACCACGGCCCCCAGCGCTGCGCGGCACTGACAGATAAACAGCATCTTTACAATGTCCCCCTAACCCTTACCTTCCAGCTGGGGGCACCGAACAGCTAAAATAACCTGAGCTGACCGGCTAATTTAAGCCCTTATCGTGTAGCTATGACCAGGAGCAACACCAATATTATTATTTTGGTCAACCTGTGTTTAAAAACCCACAGAAAGGATAGCCCCTGGACATTCCATAAAAGGTTCACATTATTGTAACTATCATTATGTTCCTCTGAGCCCCATTGTGGAAAAACCCAACAAGTGCTTCAACCAACCACATCCAGGTCATAATAAAGGGTGGACTTAAGAATCAAAGTGTCTGTATTAATCCATAGGGGCATATACAGTGGGTCAAGCCCCAGGAGGCTCAGGGCATGACCCAGAACCCCCTGAAGACACAGATGATGCAGCTGTGGTATAAGCTCCATGCTGGGCCAAGAACACGGAGCCCGGAGGACTGCATTGTGAGATGGCTGTTGACATTAGGGACATACCTGAGGAGCTGGCCGGCACGTGGACCATCGCCTGCTTAAATTCTGCACACTTTGGTCCCCGCTACGCAGGCTGAAACAGGACACCCAAAGGTGACGGGCCTCTTTTTCACATCCACGACTGTCGAAGGCCTTTGGAGAGACCCAGCAGTCCTCCATAACTATCCATTTGAGGTCACATGGGCAGCTTCCAGGGAGGGGATCCAATTGGCATGTTGTCTTTGAGAGCTGGGCGAGTGTTCAGGGATGTCCCCGAGTCACGACATCGTCAATCAGAACCACCATCACGTATACCAATAACCCCCCCCCTTCCCAAGGCCCTTCAATCTTGGGTCAGAGGCAGCCGAGGTGTCAGTGCTCAGAAATAACGCAAAAATTTACGTGGTGGACGTTGGTGTGGGAGCAGCTGCGTGGGGTGATAAGGCGAGTGGGGGAAGCCAATCTGTCACCCCAGCTGTAAACAACTGGTGACTTGCGATCAGCTGATGCACAAGTGCCATTACTACAGGAGGCATCTACAAGGTGGAGAATGGGGGTCCTCCACACAGCCGAAGTAAAGTTGACCGTGTGCCTGTGAACGAAGCCGAAATGAACCTGATGCTGGCACAAACCACATGCTAGGACTCCAGGCCCATGTGTAATCTAGACCTTTGAACCCAACCTCAGGTCAATGGTATGAAAAAACAATGCAGGACTGAAGGTCTTCCCATAGCTAGCCAGTACCTATGAAGACTATTTTCATCCCTCCAATGTCTTTAAAACAGTGAAAGGGGGTCAAGACAGCTGACAGCTTCTGACTTACTAACAATGAGAATGATCATGTAGAGCGGTGAGGCTGGCAGCCATGTGACCACAGGCCACAGGACGCAAAGCGGGCAGGCAGCAGGAAATGGAGGAATCTAAACCAACTGAAAATATACAAAACACCAAGATGTGCTCCTTTCAGTGATGGGAACAGATTACAGCTGCAGAAGTGTTTACACAGTGGAATGACTCTGCAAAAAAGGAGGAGGAGGAGGCTGCGTGGCCAGGCCTGTAGGATCATGTGATTCAGGTACTTGCCCGTGCTGTTACCATATTTAGCCTAAAGGGCCCAAGAAGGGAGTAAACACGACAGAGTCTCACAGGCCACCGCTGCTCAGCCTCACTTCCTGTATCTGCTGCATCTGAGTCTCAGGAAGGTCTGAGCAAACCTTCAGTAATGACTGTACTGAACCAGCAGGCGAGAGCAGCGTGGCCAC
Source organism: Gymnarchus niloticus (assembly GCA_009936485.2). Lineage (NCBI taxonomy): Eukaryota > Metazoa > Chordata > Actinopteri > Osteoglossiformes > Gymnarchidae > Gymnarchus > Gymnarchus niloticus. The sequence continues at coordinate 21,598,100 of JAACJT020000002.1, forward strand.
AAGCATGTGACAACAAAGGCGGGGGATGGTGCTTTGAAGTCTGGAACAGTCTAATCAAAGGCCACCTTCCTCTTAGTAGTCTATAGATGCCGTGCCAGTCCTCTGCTCCAGCTACAGACACACAAACGGGCCGTCAGGCGGATGCGAAGGCGATGTGTCCAGCAGACGTGTTTAACAATAACGCCACCAACACAGGAAGGAAGGGAGACTGTCCATTTGAATGCGGCACATTCTTTCATCAAGCAGGAAGGCTCTAAAGTGCCTAAACCACCATCACATGCTGCGGAGGGGCTGGACAGGTTAGGGGGCATGTGAAAGCTGAATAAAATGGCCTCACCCCCCACAGCACATAATGCGGGTCGCGAGTGACCTTGTGTTCTCAGACAGCATGATCGAGACGTTAGTGGTTCGTTCTGTCACTCTGGGTTTCAAGCAGAAGCCCCCCCCCAAGCACTGACCGCCATCAAAAGCACCGAGTGTGTGAAACGAAGCTGACACGGAGAGTTTTGGCCAGCCCAGGTAGGAATTAAGCCCACTTGAGAAAGCACTGCACGAAAAACCTACCAGCAAGTCTGGGGAAGAAGGAACTATGGCCATGTTAAAGATCGCCGGGCCCCTGCTGGAGCATCGGTGCAGCACAATCAGCCACAATGAACAAAATGGTGTCCGGATGCTGTGTCTCAGGAAAGGCCACCCTGAGGGACCATCATCACCCTTGCATCCTTAAACGAAGAGATCTCATTTCCAGGGAGAAGAGCGGCCTCACAAGCTGGACAGAGTGCCATGGCTTTGTGCCAGGCTGTCCATGTCGTTTGCCGACTGCTGTAACATCGACTTGGGCTAGAGACTTGTGCAGAAACCAAGCACGCCATGTAGGCTGGGAGGGGACCCACTACTACTAGACCGATGTTGTAAAAAGCAGCATTGGCGATGATCCCTTAAGTCATTGGTTCAACCCGATACACCTCCATCCTAATGCAAGTTCTGCAGGAAGCCCGTCATTCTACATGAAGCCACCATTGGAGGTCTCAGAAAAATATTCCCACTGGTGTGGAGAAGTTAGCACATCTGTCAGAGCTTTAGGACACATTGCTGCTCTGAGGGGCTCCACCCGAGGCACAGGAAACACCGAGGTGAGTCACACTCGTGGTCGGAGGAGCTTCCAGTTGCCACTGACTGAACAGGCCAGCTTGTTTATTAATAGTTTCCAATAGAAAAGGCTGGGAGATGGCTGCCGTCTCCATCACTTCTCCATCCTGGTGCATTTTGGGGCACAGGAATGCGTATTAATACATGCTCTGATTGGCTAGGACCATTGAGTCCACTGTGCTTGCACTTCAGGCATCTGATAACACCTTGATAACCTCCAAGGTCCAAATGACCAGCCCTTCACATGAGTCAAGAGGATGTGGAAAGCATACCGCGCTTAAAAACACTCACCACGGCAACGTTACCTCCGGCTGACCCAGCTTTAGATGCAAGGGTGGCAATTCCATCACCCAGTCGCCTATTTCAACATCCCGAACCTCAAACAAAATCTTCTGATGTCCTTCCCACAGCTAGAAGAGGAACTGCGGTCCCAGGGGACTGCAGATGTAGACCTTCCGCTTTCCAAGGGCCATGGATGTCACAGAAAGCTCGCACAAGTCTGAAAGAGGCTTGCAGATTGCTGAATACCCCCCCAGCCTCCAATCCATCCAACTCATGGTCCCTCAGTGAGCACCATTCCCAGAAAAGCTCAAGGCTTAAGTTTCTTTCCTAAATGGCAACTATCCAAGTCGACGTCTGTCCCCAATTAAATGGCCTAGACAGACACCTCAAGACAAATTGATCAAAGTCATCGAGGCCAGTATCTTGCAGGAGCCGTGCATGCTTGCCATTCGTGTGCCATTTGGTCTGATTGGCATGTGGACGGGCACTTTCTAAAGGCTGGTGCCACAGGTGCTCCTGAAAGTGAATAACAGTATGAATGCGTGCATTTACACACATGCATTCAACTTTAAAAGCATTCCATTTTTATCTCTGAATAAACCGAACTGAAAAGGACTTGAGTTTTCCCTCTGGTCTTAGAGCAATTCTCACTTCAGCAGGAAGTCTGACCGTTCATTTAGGTCTGGTTGCTATTAGAGACCAATGCGCCACTGTCACGACAGAGCACCTTCAGGATTTACTCAATCCAAGTGGGACACGCCATGCAAGCTAAGATGAGAGTTGAGCCGGAGATCAGCTCTCCACCACCGTGTCAACGGTGGCAGCACACAGCCCAGAGGAGAGCATCGGGGATGGCCAATTACGAGAAAACAACCCCCCACAAGGGAGCAAACCTCACGCCTCTTCTGACAGCTACTAAAACACAGCCCACTGGCACGGGGAAGTGGCTGAACTCAATGAAAGTTCAATAGACTTGTCATGTGACTGGGAGGAGGTCCAGAGAGAGAGAGAGAGAGAGCGCGAAAGCGAACCTCAGCAGATGGCAGCATGCTCAGAGTTAAACTAATAAAGGAGAAACGCGGCTGCGTGGCATCCTATTTAAGGAAGGCCCTTCACAGGCAGGTCAATTGTGCTGAAACGCGCTTCTTTATATGGACGTTTGAAGCAGCTCAGGGCCCCCAATTCTCAAAACAGGGTATTATTACCAAACAGAAACACGTGTGCACTACAGGACCACCAGTTTCAAAACATTAGGCAACCTTTTTACACGTGGCGTTTATCTCTCAGGAATAGTAAACAAGTCCACAGGTCACCTGACCGCGTCAAGTCATCGTAACAGCCAGTCTGGTATGACCCAGATTTAGACAGGCCTAGACTCTTTCCCTCCGCTGAATAACATCGCCTGCACAAAGGTAAATGGGCGTTCTCCATCCCACGGTGCACTGGATGCCCCACGGCATCCAACACTGACAGTTGACCAAAGCAGACCAGGGTTGGCTAAGGCAGAGAAGCTGCAGCGCCACGGGATAAAGGCTACAGGTGGCGAATTCAGATCACAGCCAAAGTGGGTCACAGGCAGCAATGCGAGGCCGAGTAAGTGAGAAGCAGGATCCGCCGAATTCTCACCGATACTCCCCGTCTCCCCCAAGAGCATCATGGAACCTTACAGGTCGCTCTGGCTCTGGCCAGGTGCCCACTACATTGAGCCTTCCGCCCGTTGGTGGCGCCAGTCCAAAAGGGCCCATCCCATCACCTTTTCTTTGTCCTAAACTGCAGTGCAGCTCTGCTGCTCTGGGAGGCTGGTTTTTCACCCACCAGCAACATGCACCCCAGCTGCCAGTTTCCAGCCATAAGCTGGAGTTTCTCTACTGGTCAACCATCCCCCCACCCCATGTGCCAGGTGATCCCTGTAAGGTCAGAGTAAAGACAGTGATAGTGTTGGGCCAGAGTGATGCCACACATGACCAAGAACCATATTCACTCCCCAGGCAGCTAAGAAGATCAGTGCCACAGTAACAAATCTCAGCTGATAAAAGTGCAATGCATCGGCACAGCACCCATAACTCCACTGTCCTGTTTGTTCTATGCAGGTTTTCAGCAGCACAAAAGAAAGAAAAATTACCTTCAAACCCCATGACTAAGGTCCTACTTTATGAGCATAATACAACACATTTGGCTCCATTGTCTTCAGACAGTTGGTGCCATGAACCAAACTAGTCACATGATTATACTCCGTGCTGTCAAACGGCAAAACGCCAGCTTGATGCTATTAATAAGTTACACACATTATTTTGCTGGCAGATATGAGAGGAATTCATCTAAAAATAAATGGCTAGGGCCTCATCTACGCTTCACCGGTTCACACTCACACGTCACGACTGAGCGTTCTCAGTGATGAGCTTCTCTACTGCCCACCAAAGGACAGCGGTTCAAAAATGAACATCTTGCCAACAAAAGCACGGTGGGGCACGTTCCAACTTGGGTCTGAGGGACACGTGACCGGTGTGCTGCTTCATGCAGGTACCCGCGAGCCAAGCTTGAGGAATCCACGTGCGGGGAGATGTGCCAGGTAGCTTGGGTAATCAGGAAGTCGGTGAAAGGCACCAAGGCAGCAGTCAAGCCGTCACTCATGCAGGCTTGTCATGACTGAGAACACTGCCCGTCACAGAATGCTTCCTGGTCCCCACTGAGTTACAACCTGCTGCCAATACGGACCCGTCGCAGGAGAAAATGCAGCTCTGTAGGTTTCATCCTAGGCCAGCATGGCAGGACTTCACCATAACGGCTCTAGTCGATTTGCTGGAGCCACGTAGTCAAGATTCTTGATGAATCGTGACAGTATCGCCCCGGACTCTCACCATAAGCCACCAATCCTCAGACTACACAAGGGCCCCAAGTCCCACCGTGGGCCGCCTCAACAAATTTTAACTGCAAAACAAACTCAGGGTGAACCACACTCTTCATTAATTCAGGATTTTAATATCTGAAAACACAGAAATGCTTTCAACCATATATAAGCACAATCAGGTTTGAAAACGCTGTCATCACTCTAGAATTCACGTTTAAATGCCACACAAGATTTCTGAAGCAAAAATACATTGTGTCCTAACCTATAACTGTTTCACAACGACACACCATTCGTTTCTGGACTGCTAAATTAAAACTGGTAATGTAACAAACAGTATTTTTCCATCCAGAACATAGGTGAAAAATAAACCTTTTTTTTTCTCCCAGGATCATGGACTGAGAACTTCATGTACAAAGATCCAAATGAAAAGGAATCTTTCCAAAGAAAATGTGGGATATAGCATGGCCAGCAGTAAGATTACTCGTTCTTTAACCGCAGTCTTCCGCCTCATGACAGGGTACTAGAATGACAGATCTGACCTCAGGAGTTCAGGAAACCAATTCATTACATGGAGGTCATGATCCAGTCAGATTCACACGTGCTGGCTTTAGGCGAGATGATCTCTGTTCAGTTGGTAATATTAATCCAGTCAATGACAGAAGCATCTGCAAGTCTTAGAAGCATCACCATATCACAGCAGGTTGTTTACCCCCTATAGCGTTCAGAAAACAGTGAATCATTACAACTAAGGTTACCACCTGCTAGTTATTTAGCTAGTGTCAATCTGTAGAATAAGTTCTGTAGATACTCTCATACAAATGAATTTCCAGCCATACTTCACACCTTCAGAACCAACAGGAAAAAGTCAGTGAAGCCAAGCGAGCGGGACTATGTAAGTCTTCTTTACACTCATCGCGTTGCTGCCCACTGAGAAATGGACACTTGGTGACGTCTTGTCACAGTGAGGACCCCGGACAGCCAGAGAGGTTACGGCTCTAGAAGAAGAGGGAATCAGAGCGCAGTGGTGGGGCGCAAAACCCTGACATCTCAGGTACTTCTGACACATTTGTAAAAAAAAAAAAAAAAAGGTTGAATTCAGCTCCATTACGAGTTCCCATTAGTTTGCCCGGCACGGTGCTCCATATTCGGTTGCCAGTGTTACCCAGATGAATAACAAAGTGTTACGACAGCCTCGATCTGCTGCTGGTCATTCTGGTGTCTCTCAACAGAACAGGCAGGCACTCGCACACCAGTGTGAGGGGGGAGAACGGAAGAAAGAAAGAAAGGGTACAAGAAAGATACAGAGCCAAGTTCTATGGCAGAAAATGATAAAACATTCACTGATTAACAGTGGGGTGAAATATATTAGTGTGTCCTTCAGCCTATTCACTGAAGCTGATAGTAATTTACATAAAACTGATTCCTCATCAGATTACCATTGAATCCATAGCTCGGTCCAGCACAGAGCACGTGCCACGAGGAACACATGAAGCATCTGTGGCTTTTTCATGTCTGACACCAAACTGAGCGTCGATCGGACGAACACTGACATTTTCTTGGCTAAATTTAGAGACTGACAGCAACCTGGCAGTTTGCTGACGACATGCTCTATCTGCAGGTGATTTTCCTAGAAACAACCACGAGCCTTTTGGTCAGCACATGAGGAAAGATGCGACCGAAGTGACAGTGGCCTGGGCCTGCAGTCTAAACAGGCGAGACAAGGTCACCTTAAATCCCACCCCCCCGACACACCGCATCGTTTGATGGCAGCAGGCTCGCACTCGATTACGCAATGGCATTTATGGCTGAAAACGCTGCCACCCAGGCAGCTGACAAACACCTGGACGGCTTCCCATTCCTGTCCTGGCCTTCTGCTCAAAGGGGCTTGGATTCGCAGCCAGGCTATGCAATTAATTTTAGCAGCTCTTTTTCAAGATGAAAAAAAGTGGATGCTTTAGGAAAATGAACGTTGGTTTGGTTTTTCCATTTGAGTCGGTAAAGATGTTGAGTACACTGTCGTGCAGGCACAGGGCCAAAAACGTTCCTCATTTATAGGCCATGGCTGAGGTGAACAGGGGCAGGTTAGCGATTCACACCAATAGGCTAAAGACCAGGAAAGGCAGCCACCACCACTCCAGCACCCAGTGGCCACGATTCTTCACACTTAGAACGCTCGTTGCCTAGGCCACATTCCTGAAGCCTCAGATCAAAAGCAAGACCAGAAAGCGAGGACCTGTCGTTGGGGAAGGGGTGGCTTCAAACCCAAACAGAGCACACCTTCAGTCCTGTCCTTCACAAGCAGGGGCCCAAATGTCACACTGCCACTGCCTTGAACTGGGACCCATTTTATTTAAATAAGAATTCTTTTCAAATCCTGTAGGAAGGGTACATGACCTGACAGCTGAAGGTTGTGAACTGCCCTACCGTGCACGAGCTAAACAGATTCTTACCCGTTATAGAAACTCACGACATGCAATCTTAGACACACCCATTTGTTCTAAAACATGGAATTCAAGCTCAAAATATGCAAATCATGCCCTCATTATAACGTTGTTTATTGAGGTGTTCTGAAAGGAATGATCTCAGGACATTGGGCGTGCCTTAGACATTTCAGGGCTCTGGTTTACTGGTTCTAGAGTTTCATATTTTAACACACAAAATGCAAGTTCTGTATCGCTGTGTACGAGCACATCGGGCGACACATTATGTAATAAAGCCATGTTTAAAAGGCTCGTTGCCGCAACATCGCCATGGACAAAGTAAATGTGATCCAGAGTAGCTCACACTACACTTAAATTACCCACTGAGACAGACACGTTGCGACACCCACCAGCACTTTGGCCATCACTCGGCTATGCTGTCAGACAAGGCTTTGAACGTAACGTTCATCTTTCCTTTCAAAGTGACCGTGCTCCTTCCACAAATATTCCCATGAATGTCACGACAGAGCAGGATGAAACTGCTGAGGTGCACACCAGGTTACCATAGCAATAGGGGGGGTAGCAGCTGGACTCCTTAGTCATCTCTTCAGGGGTTTTAACACGGGGCACAGGATAACCTTTAATGCACGTCATGCAATCAGAGCCCAGCGACAGATCCGCTTCACCTGAATTATTGATACTCAATTCCTTCTGCTGGTCTGGCCAAGTTGGAAATGTCTGCTGGGCCGAAGATACAATGTCCATATGGCTCTCTAAACCCCCCCCCCCAACAACAGGAGATGCAGCAGAGCCCCACCAAGCTGACTACAGAAATCAAAGAAAGAAAGGAGGTCTTTAGATGACCAGCAAAGCCACCTTACACTGCACAGGAAGAGGGGGAATATGTACGTACACAAGCTGGAAAAACGAGGCGAGATGGAGTGACTGTAAGAAGATACACAGTGTGTGTGTGTGTGCGTGTGACTTGTGTGACTTGTGTGACACACCAGCGCAGCTCAGCCCATTCCAGGGAAAACACAACTGACCAGGTGGGTCAGGTGCTGCATTAACACTCCGCGTTTCCCTCAGAGCAAGTAGCCCAGCCTGGGCAGAGCTCTGTCACTTATCCACCGCCCTGCCGCTGAACAAAACACTATTAAATGTACCCTTATCTCATTCAGGCACACACTGTACAGTTCTGAAATCACTTAAGGAAACGTCACATTGTGCACGTTCTGAGTAAAATTAAAAAAAAAAATAATTACAACGTATAAGAGTGGAAAACCAGTCTGAGCAGGTCGGCATGGCTGTTAATCCGATTTCATCCAGTAGCCTTGGCCAGGCCTTAAACAGGCTTCGAGTCACCTGTCTGGCACATCAGGAAACAGAACACATAGCATTGCAGTCCATCCGAGCTGCAACACATTTCTGTCAGCACGAATGCAGGAGCAACCAGAGATCCACCTGGGCTCACGGTGTCCAAGGCCGGAGCTACGTCTGGAAACCTTAGTCTCCGGCTCGCAAACTGGACAGGGTCAGCAGGCGGGTAGCGCAGAAAGCCTTGAAGGACAGCGTTCATTTATTAACAAAGGCCCCAGAGGCCACCACAACACACTCAGGTACTTCAGTTACACACTAGAAGCCACGTCAGTATTAACAGCAGCCCATGCGTGAAACACGTGCTTATGTGCGTCCTTCTGCCCCAATTTTATACCGCTTTAAATATTCACCATACAAACCACATTTTCAGTCACACAAACAGGAAGTGGCCATCACAGCCATATAGTATCTGGAGCTTCGTCGACCGGCGCTGCAAAGGCCTACGGAAGGTTTTCTAACGGCTTTAAACGAGGCCGCGCGGGGGGACACCGCAAACTCGAGCGGGACGCGGGGCCGCGCAGCCTCGAGACGGGGGCGGGACCAGCGACGTCACGGGAGCCGCCCCTTCTTACTACTACAGCAGAGAGCACATGACTGCAGCACCGCGGAGGAGTCGGTGTGGAAGCTCGCGTGGCCGGGGTATCCATGAAATCCCTTATTTAAACAAAATACGGAGTAATCAGGCTAGGCACAACACCGGATGGTTGGGAATCGAAATTACACACTTAAGTCGTGCATCTTAAAGAATTTTTTGTTTTGCCGAATGAATGAAACAAATCAAAACATGATCGTGTCCTTAAAGGTCGATTTACTAGAGTATCGGGTTGTCTCCTGACTTCCTTACTGATCGCTTGTGACAGACTTGTATTTGCAGGGCTTGTACGGTGTTGACAGGATCAGCACGAATGGGCAAAACTGCGACCTGGGCTGACGGTATGAAAGTTGCAATCCGATGACACGCCGCCAACGCGATCCCAGCGGATACTGGTTTTGCAGGAACGTTTACGCAAAATGTTACGAAAGTCGGTTCGTCTGACGGCGTTTCATCATCCTGCAAGGCAAGCGCTGGTTTCGCATCCACATCTTACACTACATGTTACGGTACGAGACAGACTCGGGTTGAGAGGCTGAGAAACGCTGCCCCATGCACCCCATGCACAAACACCCCGAGAACCCAGCGATCTGCACACCGTCTCCGTTTCCGACGCCTTGCGGCAAGGAGCAAGTAAATAGACCTCCCGCGGTCGTTCCAATGCCCGATCATTAATGGTAAAAAAAAAAAGCAGCTAGTAGTTCGGATTACCCGGGCGTGCACTTCACGAACCGGCGAACCGGCTGAGAAGAAGCCGCAAGCACCCACGTGTCCAAGCGCCGGCACTTCTGAGAATCGCAATAAAATATTCCGGCGCCGAAACGTGCAGAGCCGGCTGCAGCAGAGCTCGGGGACGGGGAGCGGGGTGCCGAACCACGGGAGACAGACCAGGCACAGGTGTCCGGTCCGGCGCTCAGATCGCTTTACGGTTCGAATAATTCCGCCTTTCACGTGCCGGTAAGCAGCCGGGCAGCATTTCCTTAAGTCCCCACGTGAGGTGCGGGAACCCGATTGGTACTCCGCGCATGCAAAGCATTAAAATCGGCTACCGTGCACCTCCGAGCCGCGACAGGCCAGGCCTCGGACTATGTGCCCCTTACCTGGTTCCCGGAGCTTTCTGTCAAATAATTGAAAACAAAGGAAGAGAGTTCCTCATCCAGCAGTGATGCACCGTCCGCCATCTTCTAGAGAATGAGAGCGGAGAAGCCGGAGGGAGCTGGATGTACAGGTCGAGCCTGCCGTGGCGCTCCGTCACCGGCAGGGGGCGACGGGCCGTGCAGCCACGGACGCAGGGTCGTCTTAAGGCGCATCGCGCGTGAACTGACGCGTCCGTGCCGTACCCCGACCGAAAGGCACTCTGCTTGGTTACGGGAGCCCCTCGCTTTCCACGAATCCGGGGGTGTTGGGGAGGCGAGAGTTTGCGGCCGCTCACGGAGCGTGGGATGCGAGATTGCATGCAGTCCGCAGCCGCCTCCGATGACTCATTTATACGGCAAATATACACACTCCACACAGCGAATTCATAGGCAGAGAGGAGAATCGAGTGTTTCCTTTAAGAAGGAACTGGACTGGCATCGGTTTTATATATGATCGATTTAATTTTCTCAATATTTTTGCTATTTTAATCATTCCAGCAAAGCAGAAATGCTTCCAAATAAATCTGCGAAATTTTAACACATTTTGACCGCATCACCACATAATGATGATGCATTAGCGGCATTTTCATGACGAATTACTTTTGGGAAAGCGGGTGGTTACATTTAAATTGACCATGGAGGGCCAGTTAACCTGGCTTGTGAATGTTGCGTCCAGGATATTGATGACGCAGTCGTGTTTTCCAGCCGAAGTGCTGTTTGAAGCATTAGAAATGACCTCTTTTGTCTTCAGTGTCACCTAAAACATATCAACACAGTTTAATCGTTGCCTTGTCTCAAAAAAAACACACTATTTTTACAGTGATTTTTGCCTGCGATGGCACATTTGAAACACACCCCTGTGAAAATCCATCTGTGCATCTTGTGTAATGAACAACAGACGTGGAATGTGATGCTGGGGCCAAGCATGCCTGTTTGGATCTTTTACAGAACCACATGCATTTGAGTCTTGATATGGCACTTGCTCTTGCTGTTTTGGCCCATCTTTATTTCATTTATCTTATCGCTATTCTCAGTGCGGGGTGGTTACAGCTGTGGTAGGCATCCAACACTAATCTTACTCTCTGAGAGATCTACACAAGAGAGGACACTCAGCCTAGCTGTCTCTCGCAGCTACCTGGGAGGCTTGGTGCTCTGGATGGCAGTGCGTTGGGGGTGCTCGTGGTACCCAGATGAGTTCTTATTGAAGAAGAGTCACAGGATGGCTGTTCCCTTCGTTCTGTTCTCTTTTTGTGAATTACTTTCATAATATCTCATAAGCACCCACAAGCTCAATGCATTGAATCCTAAGACAGTTTTGAATGACATTCATAGATAATGTGTGGCCAATATGACTGTATTCACACCAGTGCTGAATGTCAGCTGGCGTGTTCCTGAATGCAGAGACTAACTAGATTGTGGGGCCTACCACTCTGCCAGGGCCGGCCTGCTGTTACTCTGTCTGTCCTATTCTCAATGTGGGGGGCAGCACTGCATGCATTTTTTTCACACAGAATGTGTCATTGTGTTCTGATTAGTTACTTACACTTGCCTTTTCAAAGCATATTATAAATATATATATCTTTATATCTTCACCCACTTAAAAAGCTGCAGATATTTTCACATCAATTGAGGTGACATACGTTCTTTGGGTTACAACAGTTGGGGCCCTCCTGTGATTTTAAAGCTTTAACTGCCATTCAGGTTACATTACATTTTAAATCAGAAGTTCCTTTGGTCCATCACTATTCTTTAAGGTACAACAGCAGTTTCCTCTGTGATCTCTGTCACCAGTGTGGATCCTTAACCAGCACTCCACCTGATTCCCTCAGTGATATGATGGTTGCCATCATGGGTCGGGCTTAAAGAAAAGGAAAATCCCACCTGCTGACCACAGTTTTCCATGGTTTGTTTTAAATACCCTCTTGTTTTTCCTAGTCAAAGTTTTACCCAAAGTAGCTGTTGTTTCTCAGGGGCAGGACCTTGTGTTGGTTCTTCCCCAGCACATGATGACCTCTGTTTGTCCTTTGTGGTACCCAATGCCATTTGTTCTGGAAGAAATGCCATCCACTGAAAGAGGGATGTTCCAAATTTAGCCTGCGTTGGCTGGAATTAGTGCCATGTAATCTTAGACAGGCCTGCAGGCCGCTTGGGGCTAACACCCAGCTTGTAGCACCCGGCACACTGACCCCACTGTTTCTCTCTTGGGAATAGCCGCCATCACTAGTTAACGGGCTTTGTGCTCAGTTTCCTGGGTATGACCAACTTTGGTAATGTAAGGATATCGTCCACTGATGGTGAACTGAGAGAATTCCCCCGTGCTCGGTCCGGATGTGGGTGAATTACCAGCTTAGCCAAACATCCTGTTTAGCATTTAAGATGTATTTACATATTTCACCAGACATCTAGGGGTGTAGTCTGCTTGGCCTAGGGGTCTGTTTGGGGTTCCATTCAAGGTGATTAAGCGATGCTGGCCATCTCTCCTCCAAGCTCTCTAGCGTCAAACCTGCAGGTGCAGTGATGCAGCTACTCTCAGCCACACCCCAACAGAATGAGGCCTCGGGAGATGAACCTGGAGCACTGGTGTCACGGGGGTAATGAATCAGCAGAAGACTCTGGTGGAGCATGAGCACTTTCCGGGGTTTGCAAACTGCAGCAGCCGTCTCCAGGCACCGCGAGGCCCTTAGTGCATCTCGGCTGTGTTCTCTCACCTGAGAAGTCATCAGACTAAATGGTTTAATGCGACGATACTCTGCCTGCACGTGGTGTGACAAAATACAATAAAAGAAGTTATTTTGTCTGCCAAGAAACGGAATCAAACAAATTTTGTGTTTTGGGGGGGAAAAAAAACAGGCACTGCATTGTAACTGCATGTGACTTGGGGTCAAAAAAAATCCCTGCTAAAATGAATAACCTTGGTCACCTGACTCCCTTTACATAGACACACACACATACAGTTAATGTATACGTGATATTTTTTACATCCATGCGGCCTGAAGGAATCCCTCAGGTTATGGCAGGTGCAGGGTTATGGCTTTTCAAGGGCAGGCAGGTATATTTGTTTTGTGTAGGTAAATTACCAATATGCGCAGTGAGTTTTTAGTGGCATATTTGGTTAACGTACACCTGGCCCTTAACCGATTGCCGTGGAGACAGAATTGAAGCATGTTGTGAACAGGTTACACCAGACTTCCGCAGGTGTGAGGGCCAACCCTGGGCATTTGTCAGGTTGGGATAAAGTCCATGCCAGGGCTGGGCAGAGTGGCGCTGAGTTACTACATCATATTTCAAAGAATGGCACCAGGGGTGGAGGAGGAAATAGTTTGGACCTGCACATTAACATGATTACTCTGGCAGATAAGAGGCACGGGGGGTTGGATCAGGTCACAGCACAGAACCAGTAAATGGGTCATGTTTCTTCTGTCTTGGGGGTCATTACTGCTGAGACCCCGCATGTCAGAGGGAGCGACAGTGGTGCTCCCTGCACGTGCTGGAGGGCTGGGGGATTGGTGGGGGGGGCTGTTACAGATGGGATCGTCTTATGGTTCCCCCCTACATTTTGGATTGACTCAAATCATTACACTGGACCTTACACATCCTATTTCTGAGAAAAGAACTGAATGGAAAAGGCCCAGGGTGACCTAGTAACCCTCCCTCCCAAGCATGCAGCGTGAGTGAATGATCTCAGTATGGGGGGCAGAGTTCATCCACTGACGTACAGAACATTCTGGACCCAGAGCTCTGCCATTGGCTGGTGAGACTCCAGCCACTGAACTGGACAAGCCTTCACCCAGCCAACACTGGGTTGCATCAGAAGATGCTGAATTGCAGGCTGACATGTGACAGCGGGGCACATGACCAGCTCTCCCCACCTCTCCACCCCCTCCCGCTTCCATACACAAGCCCCATCCACACACCCTTATTGACATGCTGCTTAAATAAACTGCCACTTCACGTCACTCAGACGATAATGGTGAGTCCTAGACAAGTGGGCAGGCACATGTAGAAAACTTTTCTTTTGCTGGCCATATGCCAAGTGCTGCTGGTGGCTCGTCCCACTGGGGCTGCAAGCTGAGGCTGGCTGAGAAAGCGGTCTCACTAGCCGTGACCTCCATACTACATGCCACAGTGTGGATGTAATCGGGGGATAGTGGGTGACAGCATGCTTGCCGACTGTGCTAAGGGTGCAGTGAGCCCAGGCTGGCCCACAGAGCCCTCCAGCTAAGCTTTTAACATGCTCCAATTACCTGCTATGTTAATGAGCTTTGAAGCTCCGCCCCTTTTTGTGGTTATCTAAATAAATGGCACAGTGATGGTGTTCGCAGAGCTGACAGGTACCGCAGTAAGAGCAGTGGGAGGCTGAAGGTGTCATGTTGGATAGGAGGGCTCCGTATCTTCCTTTGTCACATGACTTCCAGTGCTCGGGGAGGGGATTGTTCACGTCCCCATTCTCAAGCTTAAACACGCTACATGGAGCATTTATCTCCTCAGCTAACACCTTTATCTGCAGTCACTTTCAGTTTTAACAGTGTTGTTCAGAGGTTAAGTGCCTCACTCAAAGGTATGACAGCAGGGCCCCTTCTGGGATTTCAGCTTTCAGGTTACAGGTCCAATGACTTGCCCACATCTCTATGTGCTGCCCAGCTTAAAGTTGCCCGAGGCTGCCCAACTGAAGGTGTGTGGCATAGGAAGGACAGGCTACCTGATATCTCCATGGATACTGTCTCAGTCACCTGATTAGTGCATGGAGACTGTTAGAACCATGATCCCCTCCCACCCCCCATGGCACTTGGCTTACGGGAGGAAGCCTTAGAGAGAACACAAAGGTCTAGCAGCGACATGGTACAGTCAGTCAGCGATCATGATAATGCAGCTGAGTGCATTGACACGCAGTCCTGAAATGCAAGCAGAACAGGCGCTCAGGCTTTCTGTGTTGCCGCCCCCCCCAGATAAATATAGGCCGAAAGCTGCAGGAGGCACCTCCGTGGGTAGGGGCGCCGTGTTCTCCTGTCACTCAGGAGCACAGAGACGGGGGGCAGCGGATGAGAGGCGGGGGCCGTGTTATTTGCTGCAACGCATCCCTGACGCATCCCCCGAATCCTGCCGCTGGCATGTTTCCGTATGATATTCTTCAGCTCAGGACCTCACCGGCGGAACCAAAAGGACAAGGTGGCAGAGGATGGAGGAGCAGGGAAAGACCCAGGCCAACCTCGGCGCCGATCCATAAGAGTCAGGCAGGAGGACAGGGCTCAGAAAATGAGGTGCGAGCAGCCGGGGGGGTTAAGCTGGGGCACACACTACTCTAGTCACCTGTAGTTCATCGTTCTGAGGGTACAGGAAGCTTGCTACGTGTTCGAAGCTTCTCAGTTTACTATTTCATCGCAGGTGACGTTCCTGTGCCCTATGGAACCAGCCTATTCACACAGAGCCTGATTGGTGCAGGGGAGCCCCGTTCCCTGAACACTCACGAGGTGAAGTGTTGCTTGGAAACAGGCGAATGCGCAGCAGGGACCTTGGCTCACAGCTGACCCTAGCACTCCAGCCCAATTGATAAACATGCACTGTCCCTGGGTAATCCTGGTTGTACTTGATAAACCAGTAATCTGGTATCTGCCAGGCGATCAGCACTCCCACTGCGTACAGTATCTATATCTTCTGGTTCCCTGCGGAACGAGGCCATTGTGTACAGTATCCATGCCTTTTAAAACTCATTCTCAGGTGCCAAACTGACATGTTTAGGGGTTCTTTAGCAATGACCTCCCCACCCGCACAGCCTGCGAATGTGAACAGGCTGCCCGTACAGGTGGCTGTGCTGGAACTGAAGGCTGACGTGTTCATTATGCACCTGGCCAGGACTGGCACCCAAGCCGAGGGGAGGGTGACTGTTTACGGTGCTGCCCCCACACTAAGTATAAGAACACGCCCTCAGTGACCTACACCGACCTTGATCCATCTGGAATGTTGAGAAAAGCATTTATTTCCACTGCATATGAAATCATTCACTAGTTACAGGGGAAAGTGGCACCCGATATGGCCTGGTTGGGGGGGGTTTCTCTAAATATATGTCACCTCCCCAGTCAGCAAAATCACTCTCTCATTGTTTTTCCTCTTGATGCAGTGAAAAGGCACTTGTTCAAAACATTTTAAGTGCTGAACTCTAACTGTTTGTGTGGAATCGATTTCACTCCTGAGTGTGACTCTGTAACTGAGGCATGTTGCTGGGTAGGGCTGTGCCCAGACCTCAAGCAGGACAGGTGTTCACACCCCAAGCCCAATGCACATAGCTGTAATTGAAATACCTGAAGACTGGGGCTCTGACTGCCTATGAGAACCAAGGGTAAGAGTCTAACCTATTTAAATTAATATGTATTAATACATAGTCTTATTTGAAAGCTGGGACTAGTTGCTTGCCCTTTACACCTCCACAGTGACAGCAGTCAGATATTCTATAAGTCAATATGATACAAAAATATTCCTAACCTGGAATCCTGTTTCAGGTGATGGAACACAGACCTACGAGGAGCATGAATCCTCAGCAAAAGGTTGTATGTTCAAGTCCCCCAAGGAGACTGCTATTGTGCCTTAGTGAGACATGGTTTAATTGTTACATGTGTAAAGTTATCCTGTGAAAATATCTGTGGAGATCAGCATCTTTCATCATTGATAAAAGTAATAATAAAGTAAATGCCTGAGGAGCCAAACGCTAACGTGGACCTTTGTCTCTGTTCACATGATGTTGCCTTGTCTCGCTTTAATGAGACACTTCCTTGTAGAGGTAGTCTGTGTATGTGTCTGCCCTCAGTCAGTTGTTTTCCAGATTGGGTTCCAGTAAAGCTTAGAGCAGCATTCCAGGAAGAGAATCAGGGAGTTGACTGTATGGGTGTGTACAGCACTGATCGCACATTGTTCTTTATATTAATGCTATGCAGTGCATTGTTAAGAGTGAATTAAGTTAAGAGTTAAGTGTTATGTATTCATATGAACTATCATTTATTTCTATATTGCACCCTTCCCCCAGCAGTTACCCTAGCAGAGATGTGACAAGAACTGGTTCACCTCTGAACTCTACGTGGTAGTAAACATCAAGGCGCTGAAGTGCGTCAGTTAGCACGCAGTTGACTTTTGGCAGTTGACTCAATGCCAGTTTACTTAACAATGCTGTTTAATGGCACAGAGCGTGTTACACCTGGTTAGCCTGAAACATCAATCGCTACATTTTCTGCATACAGGTTTTCCTAGTGAAGCGATAAATGAGGCTTCAAAACCTGTGGTGGGTGGGAGTATCCCAAACTATTTTGAAGCCTTTGTTCCGTCACTGGTTTTCCCCAGGTAATACACCAGGCACAACCATAAATGATAGCACTTGATTCACTAAGACATGAGCCTCAGTTCACCCCAAGATGCACTGCTGACCCAGTCTGTATCAAGCTATGCAAGGGCCAGCCCTCTCAGGAACCTGGTGCCACTGACCAGTGCTTATCCGGCCAATAGGTAGCTGACTTTGCTGTGTCTCCAGGACAGCACAGCATCCTACAAGTATTGTAGTTAAAAAAATCTGTCTGTCATTGTTTGCTTAGGGAGGTTAGTGTAGCCCCATGTGGGAGTTCCAGGTCTACTTCTCTCCTTCTTCATCCATCTGTCCGAACACTAGTTAGCAAGCTCAGGAGCTGCTATGGTGGGTCTTGACCGAATACCACACCCAGATATCATTTCTCTTATTTCTCTCATCTCAGTTTCAATAAGAATATAATGATTCACCGTATGTGAAAGAAGATGGTTTCATATTTGCTCATTTGAATTCTGGAGTATAGGCAAACAGAAAGGCTGAGATTCTTCCTGTTGGGCAAGATTGGATTTGATGATGCTCCTCAGATCAGATCATAAGAATCTATCTGTGAAGCTCACCAACATGCGGGGGCAGTTCAGCTTTTCCAAACACTGCAGAAATGTTCTGCGGTTTCCTACTGCACTCTGAGCGGATGAGGAAACAGGAGACGCGGACGCCGAATCCGGCCCATGGTGAGGGGACCCTGCAACAATAGGCCCCCGCAATCTCAGGAGGAAAAAGACACCAGCATTAGCCACTCAGTGCTGTAATGATCACGTTCAGGCCAGACATCCCATTCTGTTTACTGTTTATCTGCAGTAATGCTTCTGGTACTGGTCAAAGGGTACGGAGCAGAGCTTCACTGTAAGGTGGAAAAGCCCACGCCAGCACTCTCCTGCCTGTCTTTCACATATGAAGGACAATCTGTGACCACCCAGGGGTGGTCACTCCATATTTAGGCATCTCTTCTGGGAGGGTGACCTTTAAGCCCCATTAATATTCAGATCCAGAACGTTCCAGGCACGGTGATTAGAGATTCAGCACCCTCAGGGAGTTCTGGCTTATACAGTACAGCACCGCTCCCCTGGGGGGCACTGTCTGTGACGTTATCTATCATTGGCGACAGCTGACCACTTTGAGATCAAACAGTACACATCCTCCGCGGTGTCAGTGAGGTCTCACGCGACCCGCCTCCGGCAGCGTTCTGGCTACAAATGAGGCAGATGGAAAACGATGGCCCCCACGCCGTGTCCCATCCCCCCACGGCGAGCTTCCAGCTTTCTCACGAAAAGACAGGGGTCACGGCCACTCGTTGAGACAGTTGGATCCAAGGAATCCCAAACATTCCCATCCACAGCACCCACCCCCTTCCGCTGTCCCAGCCTCCCAGTAGCTCTGATAGGCAGACAGAGAGAGCGACGCCTCCTTCACAGGTGTGCTGCTCCGCCTTTGGCTTTTTCATTTTTGTTTTATTTTATTTTCATTTTTTCTCAGCTGTGCTTTTGCAGCCCCCCCCCGACAGCCCTATCACTCGGTTTATTCAAACCAACCATTTTCGACAACGTGTTCCGTTAGGTCCTCTTCCCGGCTGTCAGCTAGGCACGTTTTTTAGTCACATGTGCCTTTGTAAGACTCACCCCCAAGCTGCCCCTATTGGTCTGGCAGCCCCGCCACCTGTAACCTTGTCCAATCTCAAGGCCCGACATCTTGGAAACATGAAAAAAAATTTAAAACACAAACAAGCAGGATCATAAAAGGCGGAGCTGCACCAGGACTCACAGTAGTAGCACCCTTGTGTGATGGCGTGACACCATTCGTATGTGATGGCAACGGGATGTCCGTCTGGTTGGAGGCTTCTGGCTAGTTGTCATGTGACCTGGGCTGGAAGTAGCTGAGCATTAATGGGGGCCTGGATACTGTTTACAATGAGACTGAGCACACCCATACACACACTGCCCAGAAAGTCAGGCTGGGTCTCAGGGCTGTGTCCCGCTGAAAGGTTAGAGATAAGAATATGTCTGACCTCTAAATGATTTATCAGCTGCCACGGCAGCCAGCTCTGCATGTGACCCATGCCTGAATGGGGCACCATGCCAAACCAGGGCCCTGTACTTCCGAGGTGGGTGAGGGAGGCGACCCAACCCATTAGTGCCTGAATGTCATACTCACTGACAGTCATCCCAGGAAACATTGGACTGCATGTGTCAGATGCAGCTCACGTCTCTGGGCAGATTGCTTAGATGAACATACAGTAGTACGGCTCGACCCTCCCAGCAGAACCACCTCCTGACTCTGCTGCAAATACAAGGTACGACATCTACTTGCGACTGAGCATCTCACAATCAGCAGCATGGCTGGATGTAAACACACACACAGACATGAATGGAGAATGGGCAGACAGCAAATGGAGAGCGGATGGAGTGTGGGAGGAGAGTAGATGGAGATTGTAGGGAGAGCGAATGGAGAGTGGATGGAAATTGGGCAAAGAATAGGTTGAGATCGGGTGAAGAGAGACAACCTCAAACAGAGAACCTGGAGCTGGTGTGGGTTCGAGACTCTTTCAACCAGGCCTACTGATATCTCCTCAGTCTACGGCAACACTCCACGAACGGGCGCCATAACCGTGGAGACCCGGAGAGAGGAGGCCGTTGACATGGACAGCTGGAGCCTGCAGCCTCTTGCATGCCTCTTCCTCTACGGTCGTGGCCTCGCCTTGCATGTGCATAGCTCCATACACCGGTGTAAGGAGATCCTCCTCAAGGGCATTTGCTTTGTTTGCCCTGATAAACTGCAGACCAATAAACGACTTTTGTTAATTATTACATATGGGAGATAATGTCTAGCCTTTGACCCCATTGTGATCAAAGTGACCTCCAAGGAGGATTTCAGCAGCAGTGAACAGGTTTGATGTGGTTCCTCAGGGTCAGAACCAGCAGTGATGGACCAGCACTACAAGGAGAGTCCCTGAATGTGTTACCGATGCGTTTCATTTATGTTAACATCTGACTGACCGAAAAATAAACATGCATGCAACGAGACCAGGAGCTCAGTCTGTGTAGATTTTAAAAATGCCTTTGTGGTTAAAGTCCTGTTGTACTGACGAAAGGAAGGACAGATGGAAGGAAGGAGGGATGAAAGGAAGGACCCTAAGATGGAAGTATGAAAGGAACACTGGCAGGTAGGAAGAATGGAAGGAAAGAAGGAAGGAATGACAGAAGAGCAGAAGGAAGCGAATATGGAAGGAAGGAACTTTATTAAAGAAAATTACAGGCAAATAAATACAAGCTGGACATACAAGTAGTGGCCCAGCCATGCTCGCTGTGTGGCTCCTCTGCGGAGATGGGTATCCCCTGCCTTACTGGGGTCTGAAAGAGTGAAGGCCCCCCACTGCATCTACCATCCCACCTGGAGGACCTTCTCCAAAGCCAAGATTTCAGTTCAATTCAGTTGTATTTATGAAGCACTTATACTAAGTAGCATTATCACAAAGCGCTTTACATAGTCAGGGGCCCAAGGTCCCCAGCGAGTTAGCCTAAGGTGACAGTGGCAAGGAAGAACTCCTTCAGAAGGAAGAAACCTTGGGAGGAACCAGACTCAAGGGGGAGGCCCATCCTCCTCAGGCCAGCACCACCACTGATTTTGTCACTTTCCCTTGAAAATTATCTTCTCATTGTATGGGGGGACCAGGGGCCCTTTTTCTTCCCGGGGGGTTTCTCCAGTATCTAGTTAAGTGTTTATATGAGAGTGAGGCCTACGTGTGGGCAGAAACAGCACAAACCATGTTGTGTTCAGGGTAACGGGGCGACTGCAGGCTGGGCGTGACCATGTGTTGGACCCTGCTGGAAGCACAGCAAGTCAAGGCACCTGTAACTGTAATATTATGGTATGGTGGGGCAAGACTGTGTCTTGCACCGCAGTATCAACGTACTCCACTTATAGATAATAAAAAGCACTATTTACACAAGAATAAAATACTATCTGAGACGCTTTAAAAGACAGCTCTAACAGGCTTGCTAAAATCGAAACTCACTGCTCTTGTTAAGAAAAAATAATCAACAATGAGGGCCGACCAGACTGCGCCTGCTTTCTGATGACTGTCACACTCCCCCTGGTGGTTATAAACGGTACTAAGCTGCAGCAGGGCTGCTGCTGGAAGTGCAGCAGATTGACAGCTGAAGCGCAAAATGCAATAAAAAGGTTTCTAAAAAGCGCCGGAATGGCACCCCATCTGACATGTTTACCATGACAGCCCCGGTTTATGTGTAAAGAGGTGAGGTGCTGTAAGGTGTCTGACGGATCCTGGTGTGAAGGGTACCTGAGAGGTGCGGCTGTTGCAGGCCCAGCACGGGGAGGGGGAAAGCTGGCATCTTTATTGTTTTTTTTCCCCCATCCCATGCCCCAGAATTGCTGCATACGCAGCTGGCTGAAATGCCACAAATGCTGCTCTTTGACCTCTGACCATATGCACCAGAGCCATCTTTCTCAGATGGATTTGGACCACCCTCTCCCATCTGATATGTCTCCCTGGTGCAGGGGGAGGCGTGGGTGGATGTTGAGAGGTTCCCAACAGTACAGTTTCCATGCTTCCTCATGCCCTAACTGCACACATACCCTACCTTCACACTCCTCCGTTCAAGGCTCTTCCCTGTCCTCCTCTACACCTTTATAGTGATGCATATATATACACTGGACCATGCCACCCCCCTGCAATCATGGAGGTGATTTATTTTTCACAAGCTGGTCAAGACAGGGTGTCAGCTCCAGGAACACTGTCTCTTTAAGAGACCACTGGTGACACATAACAAGACCCCTTTTTCCCTCCTGTTACACTATCAGCACGTATTGACCCCTCAAGGTCAAGCAAAGAGGGGCGATTAACAGCGTAGAGAGGAGGAAGCCATCTGACCTACACAGGGGACCGCGATATTGCTGATCCCATTTCTGCGATAACACGGGACACCTGCGCTTATCTCGGTGTGAATTTGCTGAAACGAAGCATGTAAACACAGCAAGTAAGGAAAGTTAAAGTCCTGTGACCACCTTGTAATGAAATTATTAGCAAAACAAGATCTCAGATCCATTGCATGGAATAGCGTGAGCTTCCTGGAGAACCAGACAGATCAAGAAGACCCACGAGTCGCTAACAATGGCTGTACAGCCTATTGATTGCCTATTTGTCCCGATGCTCAGCCTGAGTGAATTCAATTTTATAAATGAAATTTGACGTAATGCAGCTGTAACAGTCCTCATTAATATGCTCATTTTCTCCAAATTACTTGATTGTTTCTGTGGCACACAAATTTGAATCACATGCAAGAGCCTATAGCTTTTAAAACAAACTATTTCACAGAAATTGGCATTAGTTTTGTTTATTTCAGACTAAACACACCCCTATAGTGTCTCTTCAAACAGTCAACATTACTATTTAAGTATATCATGCCCAAGGGTACAACAGAAGGATCCTGCGGGACTAAAAAGTTGACATGACAGACATCATCAATATGTGCCAACTTTGACAGAAGACCCTCCCCACAGACCAAGGGGGTATACTACAAAGGGAGTTTAACCGACGGAGGGTTAACTCGGGGTTATTAAGTGAAGTCAGGGTTGACAAACCCTGATTGCTTAAATTGGTGTTAAACAATACAACAACGGTGATTTAGATGTTGTTTAGTTGATTTGGTGTTAACTTAACTGGAGTCCGTACGCGTTCACATAAAAGGGGTATAGTCCAAAGCAAGCACAGCTTTCGAATCGTGGCGCAAGCTCCGTATTTCTCCGAGGAGGAATGTACAATAATAATTTCTGGATATGAGGTGTTTAAGAGTACTCTTACTGGCAAGTCCAACACCGTGGCGGTCAACAAAGTCAGGGAGGCTTGCTGGCAATGCATTGCCGACAGAGTCAATTCGTAAGAAAACTTCTTGTTGTATGTTCTCTATTTTGTCTCATTTTAAATATGATTGAAATACAAGAACACGTAAAATAGTCTAATATGTGAAAACAACTGCAACCATTTAATTGCAGTCGACACATGGCCTACATTTCTGAAATTGACCCATTAGTCGCTGCTGTTGAATGTAACACTTCTCCCCAAAGCACATGGACTATAGGTCTGTATGAGCAAAATGCTATTGTGTCAAGAATAACCTCATTAAAACTATCATTCCAGCTGCAACCCCAGTGGAAAGCACACCTGGCAACAAGTCAGGATGAAGTAGAAAAAACATGATCTCGAGTGGTTCTCATCATTAATACTGACAGATGTGGTGTATAGCCTACCTTTACAGCCTGCTTGTGTGTTCACAGCAAACAGAAAAAAGGTGGAAATGAGAAGAACAGGAGGAGGACCTTCTCCTGCACCACAAGCATGGCTAACAATACTGTAAAGCCCATAATGAAGAGGGTGGAGGAGGCAGTCAACCGCACTGATCACTCTTGGAAATCCTACGCAAAGAAATGTGTTGCATACCCAGTATAGTCCTATGGATATTAAAAATAGACCAATTTATTGTGAATTACCTGCGATCACATAAAAAGCCTCTTTGATCTTTGGAATGCTTAAGCGGCCAGGAAATACAATAAATGCATCCAGCAGTTTAGTAAGAGCAAGTACCACCTTGCTCAGATGTACCACTGGCCAAATACCACAATCCTAGGCATGCTGTCTGTTCAACAGTGAGGGCATTACTCCGCCGAGTGGCATTAGAGACGTCCGGCCCCAAAAGTTGGCAAAGATACCAAATTCCGTCAGATGAGAATCTATAGCTTTCATAAAGAACATCTTTGGGATAAGCTCACGGATTTTGACGGTCTCTAAATACCCTTGCCATGCCGAGTGAGCCTCTCACTACGTCAACAGGGTCTTCTAAATGTGCCAGCATTTTCCTCCAAAGGATTGTAGGTAAATAGGTGCTGCTTAGATAGGGTAACATCGAGTTAACCAAGAACATAAACTGCTCTCAGGCGGTTAGAGACGCAGCATAAATTGCCATGGCAGCATGCCTCGAGGGAAACCTACTGACCTTTCGTAGTACTGGTTAATCGGGACGTTACACCCGATGTCACGAAGTTACTCCTAAAATTACCTGGATAAGCCAGTAACCCCGCTTCGTAGCATACCCCCCAAGTGTCACTCGTTTCTTTACACACAGGGCAGATGTCCATAATGTCCTTCAGGAATTGCCCTCAAGGGTCTGTAATGTCCTCTGGGAATGCCCCAGGTGGGAATTGTAATGTTGATCAGGAATTACCTACAGGGGTTCATAATGTCCTTCAGGAATGAGCCATAGAGGTCTGTAATTATTTTTAGAAATTACCTTTGAGTTGTGGGAGGCTGGATGCAAGACCGGTGTCAGTGGATGGAATTAAAGTGAGGGGGCTCCAACTCCAAAAAGCATCAAACACTACAAGATGAGGTCTCACATAGACGCTGGTATGGGCACTAAAAAGTCCAGCCTGTTTACGCACAACACGATGGTGAGTGCAGATCACTGCCAAGTCTCTGAAGCATCAGGGCCGTCCCTGGCATCCTTACCTCGGGCTGGAGCGTGTCAGCGAGCCGTGTGCCCGGTCGCGTCGGCCCTCTCTTTCATCTGCTTAGGTGGGCACAAGGCACAGACACCAGACACAAGAACACTCGATTTGAGACGCTCTAATCAGGAATGCAATCCAAGCGTTACACCTAACATAACATGCACTTCAGGCCTGGTCAGCCATGTGCCACACTTTGGCACATTCTTTGGTCTGACAGATCCGCCTGTTTCAGTAAACAGACGTCCACCCGTAAAGCCACTTCCAGGCAAAGCACCATGGGATGGGATTTGGTCACAGCCACTTCCTGTGTACCGAATAGGATTGCTGTGGTTCCCCAGACACCTAATTGGCTAACCTGCAACTACAGCTGAAGGACCCACTGTTGCACAACCCACTACCCAAGCTGGTTGAATGATCACATACCACACCTTACTGGCTGATTTCTAGTCTGATCTCCCATCACAGCTCGTGCTGTGCTGCCTTCAGAACAATCCTCAGAAAACACAGCCAACGCTAAAATCCCCCGACTGCAACGCACGGGACCCTGGCGCTAGAGCCAGTGAGGGACATCAAAATGCAGTCACTTTTGGGTTCCCTAAGGGAGGGATGGGGAACCCACCTCCAGGGACTTAGGCTTTTTGGATTTCGTTCTAGCTTCAGGAATATCACCTTTGCATCAAATATGAATGGGGTGGCGTCAAGTTACCAGAATGCAGACATGTTTAATAAGGGGCCTTGAGAGCTACTCTGAAGCCTGTTAGTAGCAGTTCCGGGAGGTTCGGACACCATATCTGAACAGGAAGCGGGACAAAAATATTCTGAGGCAGGAACTGATCTGCCTAATCACCGGCTGACAACAAATAGTTAATAACAGCCCCCAAACACCGGTGACTGGAGACCAAAAAGTACTCATTGTGACTGCATTGCTGCACTCCTAATGGAGGACCAACTCTGTTTTATAAAAAGTAGAAGCTTCAAAAGACTGCTGACGTTAAAATGCTGGTCAGGCAACTTTTCCTTCCAACATTGTAGCCCATAGCAACGGCAGCTCACTGTCCCCACCAGTGGTAGCCAGTCTGATTAAGTCTCTGGAAGAGTGGAATTCTTCTGCAGTTTCAGGAGGCTCCACTAGAGGGAAGCATCACCAACCTTCTTGGCTCAGTCCTGACAGGGGAGCTATTTTTAGCCCATTGACTAGAGACAGTTATTTATAGAAGTGTGTGGTGTATCACAGCAGCAGAGCAGCAGTCAGGAGATGCCAGTACTTCATTGGCAAGCAGCCTTGAGCTTACATTTTATTGTGGGCACATGCTAAACATTTTCAGAATGAATTGCAACAGTTCCCTTGGTAACCGAATTATAATTAAATAGCAGCTATCAAGTATTTGCTTAAGGTTGTTCTGCTGTTCCCAAAAAAACAGATTTTTTTTTTTTTTTTTTTAAAGAAGAAAAACACACGGGGAAGCAGAATTTGGTTTTTCCTGAGCTACAGCAGTTTGTTCTACCTGCCACTGAGTCAACAACACACTTTATGCGATGCTGTTGGTATGTAATACATTGTAATAATAGTGTAGTGTAAGAACGGGGGTCTTTGCAATTTAGCAGGAAGCCCCTCCCCCCTCTAACTTGAACCCTGAAGTTAATAATCCTCACTTAAAATAAATTGCGTAAAATAAAGTACAGTGCGTCTGACAGCAGCAGCTTGGTCATATGGGACCCTTCCCGTGCCACATGAATCATTGGCTGAATAATATCGCTGCTTCCATGCAATCCCAAAGTAGTAATATAATCAATTGTAAACTAGTAACGAAAACAAGCCAGAGAAAAGAATATCTGCTGTCCCCTAGCGGACATCTTAGAGAACACACTCGAACAATTGGCACAAAGTTAATGTTAAAAGCAGATGTTACTTCTCGTTCAGCTGAAGCTCTCCATTCTATCTGCCACTTAGTGTACTGATGGAAGAAATTCATCCGGGCCTGGAAGCAGCAACCTTCTACTCAGAACAAACGTGTTTAACCCACGTTGGCTATAGCAATTATTCTGTGTTTTTAACCATAGTGCTTATCCTGTTTTTAACCGTAGCATGTAGCATGCGTTTTTAACCAGTGAGTTCATGAAGTTTTCTATGTTCTGACACGGGGTGAGTGCAAAATCATCACATTACAAAAACGTCTGATCAACGTCCATAACATAGTTCACAATCTACTTCAAGATGCCAGTATGGCTGCAATTCTTTCAAGATTAGTGGGTAAGGGGTCTCCCTCGGAGAACAGTTCCAAATCTGCAGCAGAGCTTTCATTTTTCCATGCTTCCTGCAGCAGTATCTCATCATGGCGTTTAATGAAACTGGGTGGGAAGTTTCTAAAAATCCAGGTGGCGGAACCCTCAATGGCACATGGCAGTCTGCACAGCCTTCCTGAGCATGCGAAATAGCAGAGCATACAAGGCGAAGCTCTCAGAGTGAATGACTCAGTCTGTCAGCCTGGAAACACCCTGCGAGTCAGGAGTGGGGGACAGAGGCCACATAATAACTCCAAAGGCTTGGTCCACACAGCAGGGGGCTCGACTGGGCTCATCATGAGTGAGCTGCTTTCTAACGTGTGGTCACTTTAAGAGGAGGTGGGGCCAGAAGCAGAGGGACAGGCCAAGCATATCATTGGGAGGCCATACCAACTCTAACTGTAGGGGGCACTAGGCAGGACCCTTACAGAGGGTACCACAGATAGGTAGTTGGAGGGCACGTAGCCGCGTTGGCCACGCACCTCCACCAGACTCCACTCGGGGTTCCCACGCTTGTCGTGCGGCTCCAGGACCCTCAGTGGCTCCCCGGCATGCAGGGTGATCTCATGGTTACTGCGTGCCGTAAAGTCATAGCCTGCAATCACCTAGAGACGGGGGGGGGGCAGATCACACCTCAGTTGGACCAGGAAGTAATAGTATGGCAGACACATGGACCCCTTTAACTCCATGCAATTTGGGAGGAAGTTTTACAACTATATAAAGTATTAAAATAAAAAGACAAGAGCAAGTACCCTACACAGCCTTGCAGCATGAAATTTTAGGTATTCTTAACTACCACACCACCTGCGGCTCATTATGCTAATCTCATACACATTTTCCTGCTGCATAACGGTGAGAGCCAGAATTGCGCGTCACCTCTTCACTGATGCCATGCGGAATTCTGGCCTCTGCTTCATGTCACAAACCTAGAACAGGCACCTGAACCCCATGTTCAGCTGAAGCTGAATAGAGCACCCCTCTCTAGCCACGCCCTCCTGGGGACCTACCTGAAAGCAGGGGTCAGCCGATGTGGCAGTCGGCTGAACCTGAGAGGAGTACGAGTGCCTCCGGAAATCAGCCCAGCTGACAGGGGTCTTCATGTGTGGGGAACGGGGCGGCTCCCAGCTCACCTGATGGTACTGCACCAACATGGACGATGGTATGTAGCCCCTGGGCCCTGCAGGAAAACACCAGAACTGAGAACAAGCAGTCTGCAAATAATCTGAGGCAAAATCTCAGTATGCAAGTGAATCTATCCAAGCCTTTTTCAGCTGCCATCTTTAATCAGCTTTGATTCAGTTGAATACTGTGACTCAAATCATTAAATGGGATTTAAACATCAAGATGGGTGCCCTGTCACAGCCAGTCAGTATCAAACCCTGCACAGACAGCATGATCAGGCACACCACGCTAACACGTACGGCAGCAGTACCATCAAGCTGCCACCAGGTGTCCTCATTTGCAAGTTAAATCTTTTCCCACATATGAAATTGTAACGTGCAATCCAACGACAGGATGGCACGGTGCATCTGCCACAACCCTGTACGTGAGAAAACACACCCCCCGCATCCACCAGCCAGCGGCGTCGGTCTCCCCGGGTGTCCATCTCGCTCAGGACTGCCACCAGTTCGCCCCGCTGCAGCGTCAGGTCCAGCTCGCGGCCACCCGTCACGTGGCCTTTCAGCTGGTATATCCTGCCAGGGCCATGCCTGTCCATCAGCATCGTTAAGCGTCTCTGAGAGGCGGGGCTGAGAGGCTATAACCATGAAGACAAAGCTTTGGTTAAGGTCAAGCCTGGCGGACGGTGGCCCAGCACAGTCCACTAGGAAGTCAGCAGACCTGGAATCTCGCGTATTTCAGAAATGAGACTCAAATGACAATGAGTCACATTCAGGCGTGTTTCACAAATTCCATTAAAAGTGACTGACTATAAAATGACAGCGGCTGAGTAAGAAAATGTAAATAAGCATGGCTACTCTAATTAGTGCAGAGCATATCACACTGTCCCACCATTGTTCCCCAGCAACAAGTCACCATACCATAATAACAAACAGAGGCTGTTTCCTCAGACCTGCACAATGGGGCCCTTCAGATTGTCCTGCACACTCTGGAGCAAGCTGTCCAGCTTCATAGCCTGTTCACAGATGGATGCCTCTGCCCACTCCCAGAATGCACTGGTCTCAAGCTGGCTATGTGGGAGCTGCAAGGAAACAGAGCAGAAAAGAAGAAGTAGAGAAGGTCAGTGGTGTTCAAGTAAAACCTTAGAGTCCATCTGGCTCTCCAGAGCGTCCACAGGCAATCAAAGGTGACACAGGAAGCGACTATACTGCATCTTGGGGTGGGGTCAGGAAATAGCAGAGTAATGCAGACTACTGCCCACCCATTCATTCCCTGAGGGGTCTGAAGAGTGGACATCCTTACTGTGGGGCATCTGTTTCTGCCTTTATTTTTGTCTACTACTGCCCCTCCCCCAGGACCCCCAAGAAGATCCGTACATGACGCACCACTAAGAGTGCCTACCACCCCAGGAAAAATGCAGCTACAGTGTGAAACAGCAAGTGACAGAGGAGAGAAAATGGAAAATCCCAAGACCCAGGAGGTCTGGGGACACCCAGCTATCCAGCCCCACACCCCCTCTGCTCAGGGCACCCAAACACACACAAGGCAGCACCCAGATCCAGATAAGCATGAGCAAGCACCTCGTTAGCATAGCTCACAAACAGCTGCTCCACATCTGCCGCTAGGTCGCGGTACAGGCAGCTGAAGGCCCCCAGCGCCCCCCACAGGAGCTGTAGGGCGGCGGCATTGAAGCGGGGTAGCTCAGCCAGCAGCAGAGCATTAATGGTGTGGTAGGCCGTGGCCACAGCCTGCTCCTCATAGCTCAGGCTGCTCTTCTCCCCCAGGGCCTCAAAGTCCAACAGCTTGTCCATCCGCTTGCGGATCAGGTTGCGAGGGCCCAGCAGCAGTTCCCGCAGGGAGCACAAGGGCTTGAAGACCAGAGTCTTCACTCTGTACTCCTGGGAACATGGAGACAACAGCATGGGATACCCGGCTTGAGAGATATGATTTTAAAAACACTGGTTTACAGAAAGGTTTAATACTGAAGCAAACGTCTATGAAACATGCAACATCTTGAAATTAATCCTTGGAAGATGGTCAGAATATCAGTGTGTCTTGATGCATTTTTCAGCCTGTCTCTGTCTGTAGTTCTGTCTGTCTGTCTGTCTGTCTGTCTCTCCCCAATCCTGCAGCCCCCACCCCATAGCTCGTACTGATGCAGACACATACAAAGGAGGGGTAGATCCACTGTCGAAAGGCTGTGCTGATCTCCTTGTAGCAGACAGCAGCCCTGTAAGCCTCCATGTCCAGGTCATGCTCCTCTGGCCTGCACCTGAGGAACACCTACAGGTGGGGGGGGGTGTTAATGTCACAGGCCCTCTAGCAACACCATCCTCAGGCCTCTGAGGATATCCACTTGCAGGCTGTTGCCATGCAATTAACAGAATCCCAAGATGGCTGGAAAAGTCACACAGCACACGTGGGCGTGACAAGTTCCCTCCATCCCAGCAAGCCAAGGAACCACTTTGGCCACATTCGGATGGGGAAAAGGTGCCACGATGACCAACTGCACCGCAGGGCTAAGTAAAGGGGAAAGACCGGGGGACACCTTTCTGACCAACGGAAGCAAAACGGCACAGTGTGGTGTTTGGGCCTGAATCACAGAGATTCACCAGGAAACACTGTGCACATCTCAGAGCTCAGGGTCTTTTCCATCTCCTTAGTTAACACTCACCATCCTATGTGTCCCCCCCATCCCCGGCACCCGAAAGAGCCAGGCCTGTAGCCAGAACATCCGGAGGTTCTACAGCTCTCCTCAGGACTGCTTTACATAAGGCACCATTCAGCCAAAATAACTCCCTGTTTTGTTATGTATATTAAAGTACACCCTGTACATTAGCAGAACATAATAAACAATGGTGCAAGTCTGGCATCCTGCATAAACAAAAAGTACTAATACAAAGGACAGTTTTGGGGTGGAGTCACCCCTGCCTCACTGCAGTGCAGGTCTGGAAGCTCCTGCGTATGTCTCCTAAAGGACATGTCCAGACCCCCCCAAAGCAGCTCACCTGCAGGTGCATCAGGAAGGTAGCCACACTCTCATGCAGCTCGGTGACCCCTTTTTCCAAGACACAGAAGAATCCCACGAGGGCATCAAATTCTTCATCCTTCAGCTGAGACAAAGATGACAGAAGTCAAATCTCAGGCAGAGGCAGTTTTATTCGGCACTCGCGGTTGTGCGTCTGTTTTTGGCACACGTGGGCTTGAATGTCAGGCCTATCGTGTGCGATCGGAGTCTAGTGGGGTCACAAGTACAAAGATTCCGGTGCTTAAAGACATGGTTCAGGAGTCCACGGAACTCAGCTGAGTACAGACTGAATGCAGAGGCTCAAGGTCAGTAGGATGCGTTACCAAATATGACGTACAGCCCCCAGCTTCTGACTGGCCGAATTCAGACAGCTTGGTCTGTTTGTGCTTCCAGGGGGGGACCAGTGTTACGAGAATCAACTGACACACTAGCAGAGTTAATCCTTCAAACTGCTGCTGGTTTCAGCGGCGACACAAACTTGTGAAAGAAAGAGACTTTAATAAAGTTGAATTACACAGGGCAGCAAAGGACGTGGGAGAAAACACAGGCAACAGGAACAAGTCAAACACAGGCAATGAGAACAGGTAAACAGCAAAACAAAAAAAAGAATGAGCACAGAAGTAGGAGAGAAAATGGATACAGACAAGAGAACAGGAGAACAGGTACACAGAACAAGAATGAACAAATACAGAACAGGACAGGAGAATGGGCCAAAACTCCTTAGCACCACTCAAAGTTGGTACGTCACATGGACTAAGACAAGCACAGGCACGGTTTTCACTGAGTAATTATTGACATAATGACCAAGTATAGCGTGTGGGCGCAAGGTCCCGATGATGGCACAGAACGGGCAGGAGGAGCTGTGTGGTGTTACCTTGGGCGCCATGCCTGTCTCCTGTTTAATATACTGGCTCAGTCTGGTGGTCTTTTTGGCAATGCTGTGTCCAGTTAGACGGTTGATCATGTCCTTTATTGTCAAAGTCTCTGGTTTCTTATATTTGTCCGCTGTGAAGGAAAACAAAAGCGTTTAATCCAGGCTCCATCTGAACGTGTTGGCCATACAAGATGATTTTTAGCTGGACATTATCCACCAAGGAACTTCCATTTGCAAACAGGCCCACTCCACTGAGCCTCTCTCACCGACTTCTTGAAAACGCTTGTATTCATTTACGTGGCAGTTCATCTCCACAGCGACATGCGAGGTGTGCTCCAAGGCAGGGTAGGCTGGGTGCTTTGGGTCTGTATGTTTCTGGATGGTCTGCAGAAGCAGAGGGTAGCGGGCGATCCTCTGAACCGGCATGACCAGGAAGAAGGTCAAAGAGGAGGCATTAACCTCCGGCCTGTAGGGGGCCACAGTTAGCTACAATGAATATATAATTCAGAGCCTTCGCTCTTTCCACAGGGGCTTAAATTATAACTTCCTTCATATACTCCTCTGGGGGACTGGAGTATCCATTAGGGAGGTTAATCTTGGTCTTAATTTCCACCCCATCTACTCTTTGTTCCATATGCTTATAAGGGAGTGTGTGTTCCACACCCCCAAGAAAAGCTTTGCCATTTCAATAACCTACACAATGTTGTTGATTTGACAGTAATTTGGTGCTCCATTCTTGTCAACGATAAACCCGGATCTGCTTGGCCATATTCCTCTAACCCCCTTCTTTCCCATGAACACCTCGTGAACATGACAGCTGTCTGATTTGTTACAGGGAACATCGCCAACGACAACACCCATCAAATGACGGAGGGTTGCAGCTTCAGTGAACTTACGCTGAGGACTTGATCACCTTCCCAATCTCGTGCCACACGGCATCCTTCTGCTTGTAGCTGTTCTCCAGAGACGTGACGGTGTTGTAATGGGCAAGATACTCTTTGTAGGCCACCTCCATTTCTGGCCTCAAGCTTAGGAATGCTTCACCTAAAAACACATGGAAACACATTAAACTGACACGACTAATGTTGTTCTTGGAAATGCCGGTCTTCCATAAGTGGGTGATACAATTACAGACAGTCGGGGAATAAGGAGGAGCCATGAGCTGGTACATTTAGACCCATCGGACTGTGCGAGAGCCCACATCACACTCTTTTCTTAAGCATTGTCAAAGCACTGATCTCACTCTTTTGGACTTAAAAAGAATTTCCCATTGAGAAATAGGTCAGCATGATGGGGTAAAGCTAGTGCTGAACTCAGAGCCAGCCTGGTCCTGTCTAATACACTGCATAAATCCAGTAATGTGCACCCATACCAAAGACCTGCTGAAAACAAGTGTGGAAAAATAAAGAAGCGATTATACACATGGCAAAACCCAGAAGGATGCCAGAAACACAGAGGGACCACCAGTGGGCCAGGCCTCGGATTGGGATCAGGAGGATAAGCTCCGCTGTGTAACGAGGAATCAGGAGACTTTACTGGCAGAGACGGGCCACTCACACAAGACGCTGAGGAAGTTGGGGTCTGACAGCGCGGTCGTCTCCAGCAGACCCAGCAGCCGGCCCGACACGTTGATCACTCCATCGATATACAGGAACATGCTGTCCAGGTTGGCCAAAGGGGGCTGTGGCATACACTTGCAGTTTACTGAGGTTGCTAAGCCAGCTGTCCAGCATGACTACACAGTTTTCAAAGCACACTCTAAAAGGTCTGAATGCTGTGGAGCACCTGAATCATCTGCAGGTTCTTTCTGATGGTTACAGTGCACAGCTGAAGGCTCCTCAAGAAGCTCCTCTCTGTCAGCACCATCTCCTCCAAGGCGAAGAGCTGTCGCTGAGCTGCCACGGCTGCCTTTTCCGCCTCTGCTTCTTTCTCCACCTCCTCCACCACTGCCTTCTCCATCTCATCCACCGCCCCGGTCTCCGCCTCTTCCACAGCTCCTCCTGTCGCCTCCTCCACCGGTGCTTGCTGTCCCTCGAGCTCTGCGGGAAATTCTGCCATGCTGGGAACAGGCTCCATGGTGGGTCAGTCTGTAAGGAAGGGGGGGGGCAGGTCTGTGAATCACAGCAGCAGGCCTAAGACAGCTGATTGCTGGAGGTGGGGGCCTATTATCCAGAGATAAACTGCCAGACGAAGTGATAATTGCCCCCCAGGGACTCTCACTTGGCTTTCTAGCTAAAGCTGCAGTAGCCATGAATTTACTTAAACACAATACCGAGATGGGGACACACGCAGAACCGTTGCTAAACTCTACCAAAACTGGCTAAAGTAAACGGAAATAATTATCAGAATGGTTGATTCACCCTAATGTTAACAGAAAACCACCAAAACGGAGCAACTGATGTGAGACAATAGTGTGGAAAAAAAAAACCACAGTAAACACTTTAGAGCAGAAAAAAGCACCTAGGTTTTGGCTCACCGGACCCTCAGCCGGGCAGGGGAGCAGCAAAGCCTGGAGCACGTCAAGTGGCAGGAAGGAACCGGGACAGCAAACGACAGACAGCAGCCCGGCAAAAAGGCAGATCCAAACTTTACTTAGTGACTACATTAGGCAGCCCAGCGCTGGTGGGTGTGTGTGTGTGTGTGTGTGTGTGTGGAGGGGTCAGCTGTAATGTTTGTATGGAGGAGGGGTGGGGCTGGGTGTGCCGGGGGTGGGTTGTACATGCCACACCGAGACAACCCCCACCCCCCTGCTTTGCAGAGGAAGCTAGATAGGGGGCCAAGTCTAAAAACTAGGGTAGACGGACCGTAACAGAGGAACACTGAACACGCCACACACAACCAGGAGCAGTCTTTCTGTGGCCACAGATGGTGCCAGGTCCACACGGTCATTACAACATTCATAACGTACAGAACTGTTTTAATTAAACATTTTCAGGACACAGCCAAAGCTGAAACTGCGAGAAAAGCTGCCTTTATGCGGAGCTGAAAACCCAGAACATACCCAGAGCTGAATAAACGTCAAACACCAAACAGTTAAAGGGTTTTTAAACAGGTAGAAGTCCTACCCTCTACTTAAAACGGGGATTCCAAAGCAGTGCAGCCAAATCCTGAATAAACAGCGAAGAATCGCGCAACACGTGTCTCAGTCTGTCATTAGAAACAAACTACGAGCCAATCATTCTGGCTGTGGAGCTCTGACACAACCCGGCAAGAAACAAAGGCGGATCCGGCCATAATCTTAATGCTCGTTACTCTAGAAGAAATGACATGCACTCGTTAGGCGAAACTATAGCCAACATAACTAACTAGGAAAAGAACCAGGCAGTCGGTCTGACAGCTGCTACCTGCCGCAGATCCGCGACGCTGCCCCCAGCCCCGGGCTCAGATTGCCGGTTGGCAGGACGAGGACAGGTGGGTGACCTCAGAGATCCCTGTTTGGGACGGACGGGCGCCCCAGTGTTCAGGTCCCTCGTTGGCCGGACGTGGACGGCTCTCCGACGTTCTGCTCTGCCTGACAGGCTGTCCAGAAGGGAGACACAGCTGGTCTCCTCGGCGTTCACTCCAATCAGCTCTGGGCACTCTTTGGGGAAAATGGTGGCATTAAAGAGGCAGGTGTTCCGCATTACTGCAGATCGTCCTGACAGTATTTAGGTCGTAGTAAGGTATCGGTTCAGCATTGCAGCATTGCAGCGGTCGACGCTGGTGAATTCTCTTGCCCTAGTCTCGTAAAACCGGTTTTCCAGCCTCTCTGTCATTCCAGGTTTGATGCCAAACATACCGATCCTCTGACACGCTTGTCACTGGGGATGAAAAATGTAAACCACCATCACTTTCGCGATGTATATACCTCATGTCTTCAAATACAAAGTGATAGGGGGAAACCTGAATTGTATAGTAACATACTTACAACCGATGACGTCGAAATATATTGA
The DNA here is from genome assembly GCA_009936485.2 of Gymnarchus niloticus. Taxonomy (NCBI): domain Eukaryota; kingdom Metazoa; phylum Chordata; class Actinopteri; order Osteoglossiformes; family Gymnarchidae; genus Gymnarchus; species Gymnarchus niloticus. The sequence continues at coordinate 21,634,003 of JAACJT020000002.1, forward strand.
TTACATATCTACATGAGTCAACATAGAATAAATTACATGTTTTGTCAAGTTACGTTTACATCTCCTTTTTTGTTATCACTACCTGTTTGTTTTCCCCCCACTTGCGTCGCTTATCTCGAAAAAAATTGAACTGAAAGTTTGCATTTCCAAGAAGAACTTCTTATAGTGGCGCCTAAAACATAAAGACAGTTCGTTTTGTGTACATTGTTGCAGGTGTCTGCGCAATTTCGGGAAGCTGGCTCCAGAAAACCCGAGGGGTATTCCATCAAGCGGGCTTAACAAATCCTGTCGTTAACCTGAATCGTGATTGAAGAAATTCGGGGAATTGACAAATCCTGAAGTCGGGTTTTCAGTTTTCTCCAATCAGAATTCAAGTTTAACTATAGGATTTTTAAACCTGCTTGATGACCCTGTGAGGGTCATCTGTAGCAAGGATCTCTGGCTGTAATTTACTGTACTCTGTCAATCTGACACCACAGCTGAGTGATTTTAATATACACATACAGTACTGTGCAAAAGTCTTGAGCCACCCCTCATTTCTTCACATGTTGCTTCCAAAGAGCCAGACTTGTATTTTTTAATGTAGTCTTGAGGAATAGTTCTCCAGCCTTCCTGAAGGACTTTAAAAGTTTTTGTTTCTTATTGTCAGCCCAGTCACTGTACCTGACCAGTTTTAGAGAAATGTTTTTTATTTGTTAAGCCACACAGAGACTTGCATATGAATCATTGAAGCATAACAAAGCCATCTAACTTAAGGCATAAACCAGTGAAGAAACAGTTGCAGATGATCAGATGATGTTGCAATAAATCACTGTACCTATTGTCCCATTTTCCTAGCAAAATATTAAGAAATGAGGGGTAGCTCAAGACTTTTGCATAGTACTGTAGATAATGTTAATACTCTTACGAGGGATTTTATATCATGTCTTGATAGTTATTGGTTTACAGCAATTCATAGATTTTCCTGCTCATTCTAAAGGCCATATTTTTGATCTTATCTGTTGCTCTGGTGTTACTCCTTTTAACTGTATGGCATCTGACTTGTCCACATCTGATCACAAGTTAGTGTTCTTTAATGTCAACCGTAAACATAACATTATCTAAATCTAATCCGCCATCATCTTCTCATTTTGTAAAATCAAGAATATTTACTTATCTGCTTTCTCTAATGGACTTGAGAACCTCCCTAACAGAGAGAATTTATCGACCTTATTGGAACTGATCTCCCATTACAATGATGGATTACATAACTTTTTATATGCTCTTGCGCCACTAAAAATCCGGACTGTCTCTTTTATCCACGCTGCCCTCTGGTTTACGCCTGAATTACACCAACCTAAAGCTGAAGGCCATCGTCATGAACGCCTTTACGCAAAAAATGGCCTTGTTGTTCACAAGAATGTGTATGATGAACACATACACCATTACAAGGATGCTCTCTCTACTGCCAAAACTGTGTATTATGCAAACTTCATTAGGTCTGGTGAAGGGAATACAAGAGATTTGTTTTCTACTGTAAATAGCATTCTTGGGAGCACCTGATGCTCTTTCACCCCATCCATACTGCACTGCTCACTGTAACATTTTCATGTCCTTCTTTACTGCTAGAATTGAAAATATCCACCAGCAATTGATCTCGTCAGGAAATATGGTTCACAGCTCACTTTATACTTGGCTTTTTATGAGCCTTCTTTTTCTCTTCTTTCCAGTTTTAGACTCAACTGTTGCTGAAATTTCTGATTTTATTCAAAGATCTAAATCTTCTATTTGCCAGTTAGATCCTACTAACTGCTACTTCTATTAATCTGGTAAAAGCCTGCTTACCTTCCCTCTCCCCAGTAATAACTAATATCATACATTCCTCTCTTATTTCTGGTCTTGTTCCCTCATCTCTCAAAACAGCTGCAATAACTCCAAATAAAAAAAAAAAAAAACAGGTGCAGACTCCAACAGTCTGAGTAACTATTGCCCTATTTTGAATCTACCCTTCCTTTCAAAAATACTGGAAAAAAACTGTTGCGGCACAGGTTCATGCTCATCTTACCAACAATAATCTGTTTGAAGAATTTCAGTCTGGGTTTTGTCCATTTCACAGTACAGCTTTGGTCAAAATGACCAATGACCACCTGATGGCAGCTAATGCTGGGATCTTAACAATATTCGTGCCCCTTGATTTGAGCTCAGCGTCTGATACAATCTCTTATAATGTTCTCTTAGAGAGACTAGCATCCATTGGAATCACTAGCACCCCACTTATTTGGTCTAGATCATATCTCTCTGGTCGCACTCAGTTGTGAACTTTAGATCACAATCCTGTCCAGTTATTAGAGGTGTTCCCCAGGGCTCTGTCTTAGGCCCCCTTCTATTTTTTATTTACCTTCTGCCTCTCGGCCATATTTTCAGGACATCTGGCATTCAGTTTCACTGTTACGCTGATGACACCCAGCTCTACCTGTCTACCAAGCCTAAGTCCGTTCTTCCTCCCTCTTCCCTCTCTGATTGCCTACTGGAAGTTAAATCTTGGCTGTCTTCTAATTTTTTCAAACTTAATAGTGATTAAACTGAGGTTCTCCTTGTAGGTACCAAAATACTATGGCCAAACTTGATAGCTTTTCTCTGACTATTGATAATTTCATAGTTCTTCTGTCCCCTCAGGTTAAGAGTCAGGGTGTCATCCTTGACAGTACTCTACTTTTCGAAGGACACATCAATAATATCACACAGTCTGCATTTTTCCATTTACACAATATCACTCATCTATGCTCATCTCTTACATCTAGCAGCATTGGTATTCTTGTACATGCTCTGGTTACATCTCATATTGATTACTGTAACTCTATTCTCTGGTCTTCCCCACAAACTCCTTCATAAACTTAAACTGGTTCAGAATTCTACTGCTCGTATCATTACCAGAACCCCTGCCATAGAACATATTACTCCTGTCCATTGACTTCCTGTTAAATACCATATTGATTAGGAGATTCTGCTTCTCACTTTCAGGACTCTTCATAACCGAGCACCGCTGTACCTTTCTGATCTCCTTCACATCTGTACACCCTCCCGTATCCTTAGATCCTCTTTTTCTATTAACCTCACTGTTCCTCCTGCTCGTTTGACTACCATCAGGTTCAGGGCCTTCAGTCCTGTTGCCCCTCGCCTCTGGAAGTCCCTCCCACAAGACATCCATAATATTGACACTCTACCTACCTTTGAATCCTGTCTTAAAACCTACCTTTTAAATTAGCCTGTTCTATCTGATTATAACCCTAAGGGCTACATTCATATTACGCTTTTGTATTAATGTTGGCTTTTACAGCCACATTAACATATTCTTTTATCTTTGCTTTCTTTGATTTCTGATGTCTTGATATATCGCTGATTGTGTGTTTTATTTGATTTTGTGTGTTTTGTAAGGTGTCCTTGAGTGTCTTGAAAGGTGCCAATAAATAAAATGCATTATTATTGTTAATAAAAGGCACTGGGAGCAAGATTCGTTCCAGTCTTTTCCCAGTGAACAGAAAGCAGTGCGAATTACCGAATTAACTAATGAGGTACAGAAAACACGAATAACAAACCACAATCTGATTAATAAGACGCAGCATTTTCAGACATGTTGTCTTCCATACATTTGCCAACTAATATTTTGTGAAATGAGGTAAATGTTTAAATATGAAGCCCCAGACTCAGATTAGGGGTAGAGGATGCATAGTTTGATTTAATTAATGCATGTCTTCATGCGAGTAAGGATTGATAGTTTTTCAAGTGCAGAAGAATATATAAGAAACCCATAAATCCCCCCACCACATGACGGACTGGTAGGTGTGTTGTGGTGTAGACTAGCGCACCGTTCCTCTGGTGTTTAAATCAGCGGAGGGAATTTTAAACACAGTCCTGTAAGACACCCAACTGATAGTAGGAGGCGCTGTAGATGGATAATAGGAAGGGAAACAGCCACTTAACGTTATCCCATTTGCCGTTTCTGAACGTTTGTGGACCCAGGTTCACCTAGAATACGGCTTGCCTTGGCTAATGTGTATATTTTCAGTCCAGTCATGTTTACGCTGATACATTAAATACTCATTTCTATCTATTTATCACAGTCAATGCTGTTATTTTGAAATCAGGAGAGGCAGAACCGGGCTGTCCTGAGCTAGTTCGCGTTCAGTGTGCAGCAGTGACATCTGCTGGTAATTTATGCATTACATCCACTACACAACTGACCCGTTTCCGATCTTAACAGCTGGAGAAGCTTCCGCAGTACCAATATGAATCTGATTTAACTAACGTATGAGCTAAATTAAAATGGTTAAAACAGGGCAGCAGTCAGACATTCATGGATATTAAATTACTGCCTCGCAGGGCTGAATTCAGAAAGTGTCCAGCTGTCATTAAGAGCTCAGAAAGGCTGTAAAGTGTGTTTAATTGAATAAGGCCGCTGACCCGCGGGGCCCCAGGAGCGTAACTGAATAACACAGACATATATTTTAAGCAAAACGGCCTTTTAACTACAGCTGTTATAGGTTTGAATCCCGGGGGACTGCAGCCTAACCCCTCAGGTTTGTAACCTAATTAGCTTCAGTAAGAATATCACGTGTTAAAAAGTCAGACAGAATGATGGTCTACTACACTATAAAATAATTATGTGGTTATTAATATTTTCATATCAAGCATCAAAATGGATTGTGATCCATAGAAATGCAAAACAGGTGTTTAAAACTTACCATTGTTATAATTTTACAATTGATCTAATGTCAATTCTATGAAGAGTAATAACTCTCGCTAATGCACGTTAATTCTCTCGTTATGCTACCTTGGACGAGGCATTTCTTAGATGGAGAGTGTATGGTGCTGTCCCAGTCCACTCTGCATGGAACTCTCATAGTCTAGGAGAGTCATCTGAGTTCAACACGCCTCTCTCTGATTCCCCTGACCGTGCCGACACAATTAGTGTAGACCCAGTCTCAGAAACAAATGAGGAGAAAGAAAAATAATACAGATCAGAGGCCTAAATGAGTTTGAAAGTCAGATCTCTCTTTCATCAATGGAATAGAAGCTGCTTTACCAGCACTTAATCAGGCACAGAATGAATGAGTTGTGAAAACAGTGACCTCAGGGTGCTTCATGGGATTACTGAGGTTTATCCTTTAGACTTTCACTTCTTTCATAACAGAGCTTAAGCAACAGTGCCTTTCTTCTTGACGAGCCTGCCGCCAATCATAAAATGATCCCTTCTTGTACAATCGAGTGCTGGCAGCAGCCGCTTTCCTGCATCTGAAACCACAAGTGTCAAATAAGTCTTAAGTTGTGAGATCTGGGTTTATCTTGGAATCTGTCAAGGGTTTTCCAAATCATAAAAATCTTCAGCATCCTGAAACTCTAAAAGTCTTACTGAGGATTTTCCACATAACAACAGTCTCTCACAAAACCCTCATATTCAGGAAAGAATCTTTTCTAAGCTGTGTGAAAACATTCATTTTAAGCTGGAGTCTCATCTCTGAACAGGATATGTTTATAGTATCTCACTGTTTCAGTCCATCAAAACAAAACATGAGTCTTTTATTTAGGATCAAAGCTGAACTCTGGGTAATTTCAGCAGCCTCATCAAATCGAGGACAAAGTGTCAGAGTTCAGAGAGGACGCGGTTAAGCACCACATGGCTCACTCCTCCGAGTGCTGGGTCAGGTGCCCAGAGCCACACAAACTCTTCTACAAACAGGTTACAAAGCATGGGGCCCTGGGACCTACGTACAATCAGGAGCAGGGCTCTCACATTCTTCAAAGTTACGGATGTTAAATTACAGTTTCATTGTGTGTGCATGTGGTGGGGGGTAGACTGAACTGAATGAGAAGCAGACTTTGTCTCAGGGAAGCCTTCCTTTAGGTCATGCTTTTTCCTGACAAGTGCGCACACACACACACACACACACACACACACACACCGCCTTTCCAGTTTACATGTTTAGGTGAGCTGACCAAACAGCTGGTTGTCAGTAACCTCCAACACTCTTTCGGTGCTAGATTTGGTAGCACCCCAAGACACAGAATACCAATGCCATGTGTACAGCATTGTGAGTCATCGTGACAGTTCTGCAATTTTCTCCACACACAGAGTAGTGGCAGAATTTGAACTCCCAGCGTCATGTGATATCGGACGCCCTGCACAAGATGATAGTCCATCACATGGCACACGCTCACAATCTATGGGCAGTTTAGATACTCGGTGTCTTTGGATGGTAGGAGGAAACCCACATAAACACACAAACTCCACTCATACGGAATGGGGGTGGGATCTGAAAGCTCAGCCATGGAGGTAGGAGGCAACACTGCTAGATAATTTCATATATATCCCTTTACAATTAATTACAGATCTCTGTACAGTGCATTGTAGTCCTTAGGTTATACATTTTGGTAGTACAAAAAAAACTATATGTGCTTCTCCTAGTGGTCCAAGTACTTAAGTAACTTTTAAGTACTTTTTGGCATTTTGAGGATCCTCTGTATAGCCATTCTGTAAATAACTTGATTTTTACATCACCTCTATGTGGTTTGATGTCCACACTATTTTGTAAACTAAATGTTCTGTCAAACACAGTTTTTCAGCCTCTCTGATGCTTCAGCCCGCCCTCCCTTCCTTCTCCCCCTCTTCTTTCTCCATGTTCTGCCCACATCCCCGCCCCTTTTCTGCCCCCTTCCTCCCCCTCCACCCCCCCGCTTCCCTTTCCC
>JAACJT020000002.1:21640825-21701048 GCA_009936485.2 Gymnarchus niloticus
GAAGGGTGCGGGGTGCAGGGGAGGGGAGATATTAAAATTGCACACATAAACCCACCCCTTTCCCAGATGTAACGCTAACTGCCGAGACCAGCTCCATGAAATGGGCCACATGAATTCCCTAAGAGCCTTTTCATGCATGTGTCTGCAGTGTGAAAGATTTGTACACGTATGCATGAAGGCATGAAAACCACCAAACTTTTAAATCTGCTTTTGTGATTCAGTTATTACCCTCTGCACTCTGAACATATAAGTAAATACATAAGTTACTTCCATTAATTCAAAGACAGGACAATTCTGGCATTAAGGCACTTATGAGACAGGGTGGTGAACTACAGAACAAGTACTTGGTTGTTTTATGTGCTAGATAAAGCTATTTTTAACTCCTCAAAGTGAATGACTTAGTATAAACACTAAAGAGGGTTTATCTCTCAATACATTCTCAGAATAACTATACCACATGAAAAAGCATCTATACTGAATGTATTACTAGCTGATGTTAGCCTATCTTATTCCTGACAATCAGGTTGTTAATGGGGAGGCCAAAAGCAGACATAGTTCTATAGTCTCAACAAAATCACAATGAGGATACGTTTCAGTCAGAGGAGAATTTCTATCTCTGAAATCATGCACCCCCCTTGAATGACAATATTAGAGTGGAGCCTTTTAAGTCTCTATAAGTTTATCCAGTATAGTGCTATCACCCAAGAAAAGCCAAAACGGTCACCAAGTCCCTCTACTGAGGAGCCTTTATCAGAATCAGAATCAGAATATCTTTATTGTCATTGTAACGGGTACAACGAAATTAATTAATTAATCTTTCCAGGTTCATCGTTTACTGACCCTTGGTATCGAGTCCAGTTTCATCCCTCCAGGTTTAGTCTCTGGAGCCTCTTATGGCACATACACATCATCCACATTAATCAAGAGGCTGACTCAAACACGATGGATGGGAGCTGAAACCCCTGATCCATGCAATATGTCAACATCAGCATCCTCACTGATCGGCCAACTTCAAGCGAGAGCCATTGGGAACGCAGCGGGCACCCCAACACAGCATACACGCTGGGGTTTTTTTAGAGATGGCAGGCGCTGTGTTGGAGGCTTGGGACAACCCTGGAGCTCAACCTGCAAAACGAATGACAACATGCAGTAATGCTTAATGTGTCCTTTTTGTCCGGTCCATTGAAACCACAACTGTAGTGAGCCCCAAACAAGAGGGGATTGTCAAATGACGGCTTTTTTCTCTTATGCTTTGCGAACCTTTAATGTTGAAGAAAGAAAATAATAATGAATAGAAGGAGGGCTCTAATGACGTGTTCCAAACCCCGCAGAAGATTTCGGCCGGGGGCTTTCAAACGGACAGCTGGTTATGATTTTTACAGATATCTTGGTCTTTCTTTAATAATATCACTGTCTAATCATTCCTTGAAGGTTTGCTGGAGTGAAACCAGCTGCTTTCTCAACCTGGAACATACTCGGACTTGGTGTAGTCTCACACAGCCTTGCCATCCTCTGCAGGGTGTTTCTACATAGAGCGCCCCCTAGGGGAAAAAGGCACCTCTGGTGTCTTGGAATCTGCGTGTCTGTTAGCGCACATTACTGATGCAGGTATATGCGGGTACTGTGACCGTTGCCCTGTAGTGCAAATCCAGAGTTAATCTGTTATTCGATGTTATGAATGTTACACGTTAGAAACTAGTTTCAGACTGCTCATCATGATTCACGGATATTCATTTTTAATGCAACAGCAAGGTCATTAGGCTGCCATGTTCCTAATTCCATTATGAAATGACATCCATTTTTAATAAGGGTTTACTCAGGTGAGTCATCCTCCTATCAGGCAGTTGGATCGTCTTCTCACAAGCTCCTCCATCTGTTCTCAGATGCTCCTTAGCCAGCCGCTGATAACCCTCGTCAGGGTAATCCAGTGCCCTAATGGACACATTAGTCTACTGCAGGGCACACGAGCCATCAGGACCTTAACTGAAGTAATGAGTCCACCAGAATAATTAGTATTTGTGCGGTGAGAGGAAACCTGATTCCCTGGTGAAAATGCAGTTGAATACAGGGAAATGGCCAGGATTCAAACCCACAGCCATGAAACTGAGGAACCAAAGCTGCCAACATTGCCAATCAGGCAACGGAGCTAAAGAACAACTCATAGATCACGTTAAGAGAAAATCTGTTTTGAATACTGCGTACACTGTGCCATGTGTCCGTTGAAAGAAAAAAACACGGCAAGCAGATGATTCAGAGAGGGAAGGCAGCCCCATCATTAGAGTGTCATGACAGATCTGTGGAGGCAGAATTATTAAAAGTTGTGATTTCAGGAACAGCACACCATCTCTGATGGAGTTACGATCTTAAATGTAAACAGTTCTGTCCTCTCTTCATTCCTGAATGTGTTCTTCAACATCCCAGAAGGGGGCGACATAGACAAAAACGCATCCTTCTTCGACAAATAGAGGCTAAACTTGCGCTGCAAACGATTAACTTAAATAATTATCAGGACTCTGGCACTGGTACTTGTTACTGAAGCTATTTTAGTTGATTACAATTTAATTAACGGTAAACTGGAGATTTGGATTTAAAACTCTAAGCATGCACCACTGTTCTGTCTGACAACTAATGAGTACTGGAAGACGATGCAGGAAACTGTGTCAGATAAGGGGGATTCTACATCCATGCATAGGTGGCTATGCAGACCGACCAGGGAGGTTGTAGGAGTGTTTGCTGCGGTCGCGTGAATGTCAGATGCGCTCACAGATAAGGGCTGGATCTGCAGTCTCTGGCTTCTTGTGTGATCCCAGGGAACCAAGGTTCCCCTCAGATGCGCTGCAGTGAGATACAGCTGGAGATGGAGATATGACTGAATGACAGCAGCTGAAACAGCAGCGATAGCATTGGCAATCCACAGACCCTGACGTCCTAGAGTCTTTACACCTCAGCTCCACATCTGACCCACCTCGGTTCAAGAGCAGGCCCAGGAAAACAGCCACTCCTCTTTGAGTGCGGGACCATCTGTACCCCTGAAACATCATGGCAGAATTTAGCTGGCCACAGCTGTGCCCGCAAAGAAAAACAGCAAGCATCTCTGAGAGGGAAGCAAGTCCCATTATCACGGAAAGACTGTGCCTTGGTTTACCACGTGTGTTTATCGCCTTGGAAAACTGGTACTTATGTCTGATTATTTATCAAGTATATTGATGGAATAAATTGCCATTTTTGGCAGTAGGAAAAGAACAGAACTGAGTGTCCTATTAACCTGAGTGCTTAGGGGCTGTACTGATTTTTCCGCCTTATTTTAGCAACACGGAGATGAAATTACATTCCGTCATGTTTTTCAGTTGGTCTGCTTGATTGCTATGAAACGTATTTTCTCCATTGTAGAAATGGATATTGGCTGGTGGGTGGGTGGGTGGGCGGAGACCTGTGGGCAGCCTATGGCTCAGAGGGGCTGCGTGTCCAACAGACAGGAGCGAGGAGCCATTGGGTGGAGAGTCACTCGTGAAAGAATGCTGGGATTTCAGCTGTGGTTTGGGGTTTAGCTCCTTTCCCTTTTTATTAACAACATTATGTGGCAAAAATAATGGAAAGCGGCTGTGGGCTTTGTTGGCTGTCTGAAGCAGCCGAGACACAGTTGGCTAAGATACTGCCCGAGTCGGGGGCTTAGGAGAACTCTGGACGGAGCGTGATGAATCTGAGGCAGCTTTTGGCCTGGTCCTGTTCTGCCAGGTTATGTTTGAGACCCTGTACAAACTCATCCATCAGGTCTTTGGCCTAAAAACCATGGTACCAAGTGAGGTCCAGATAGGACAGAATGGAGACCTTGTTTAGGTAACTAGAGACGTTTAGCTGGTACCTGCAAAAGCCAGGTACCCCACATGGCCTTGGTGGAGCGAAGTGTGTGGGAGTGGGGGAGCCGGGGGCTTGTTAAAGTAATAGGAGATGTTTCATTGGCAGGGGAAATGAAGTCAAAGCGCAATGGATCTTAAAAAGTACTTAAACTGTGTATGGTTTACCTGCAAGAAGCTCTGCAGTAACAAAACGCAGACTGTCAGCTGGGAGCTGGGGGTGTCCCCATGGGAGCATCCACATGTCAGCTTACTTTTCAAGGGGGCAGTGGGGGGATCTCCTCGGCTTAACCCATCAGAGTCTAAAAGCCTGGCAGAATATCAGAGAGTCAGACATGAGGGAGACGTGTCACTAAGACCTCCCCAAAAACTGCTATGTGAGGCCATGGTAACTGCAACGCACACCCTCAGGACCGTGTTACCGAATCCTTCCTGGAAAACGTGGAAGGAATTAACTAGTTGTACCTCATTTGTACAGGATGATTCCTGTCCTCACCGGTCGTGCGTGCCTCAGGCACTGGTGATGTAAGAGATCTGCCCCCGCTCCACCTAAGGAGGTTCATCAAGCCCCCCCGCTGGGGTCTGGGGGTGTGATGTCATCATCATGACAGACTCAGGCATCGGACTAACGAGCAGTCCTGCAGTCACGCTGTGCTGTAGAGGTCTTTTCCTTCAGGTTAGGTCATATCAGCAGTGTAACGGGAGATCCAAGGCCGGACACCGGCTCGCCTTAGACACCCTCCCTCCACACTTAAAGCTTCATCCATGTCAGTAAGCAGGCTCCGCCCCCTTCCAGTGACCTTCTAGGGAAAATGTCTCTTTCTTACACTCGTAAAGGCTGTTTAGCAAATGTACAACTCAGCACACAGCCCTCTGGAAACCTACATTAATTATAACACAGCCAAGGGCACGACAGCCATACTAAAAGTGTATAAATAGCTGGACACACAAATATATGTGTATGTCTACACAGTATTTTATATATAATAAATCTTTATCAGTGAAGTATGAAAAAGAACGGACAGCCAAACCGGTCTTCAGGGCTAATTGCAGAATCCCGTGAAAAAGCCCAGGCTGCACTCCTCCAGTGAAGATATTTACTGCTCCTTGAGCTCATGGTGGATGTGGTCCTGATCTCTTTAAGAAAAGGACAATGGAGGTCAATGGTTCTGCCAGCCCTACGTCAAATACAGTTAGTAGAAGTTATGAGAATTAAGGGACATGTGCTCCCAAAACACATTTTCTTTGCAGGACTGGTGCACATATGTATAAAAATTCCTGAAAACTTTGCATTGATCTGATTCATGCGAGTTTCCAGAAACCATCCCCTTGACACACAGAAAGACATGTACACACATACAGCACATGTACAGAGCAGAATGTTCCCCTGATGTGTTTAGACAGAATCTAGTCTTAGCCCCATCTCTGAAGATGCTACAGTGAGCAAGCATTATACAGTTAATGCTATATAAAATTTTATTGGCCCAGAGGGAAGGCCTAGAACATTCACATTTTACTCCATTTAGAGTTCTTTTTTTCTGTGTTTTACACTCTGTAGAGTTCTGTTTCTCCTGTGATTAACATCCTTTAGTGTTCGATTTCTCTGTGTTTTACACTCTGTAGAGTTCTGTTTCTCCTGTGTTTTATATCCGTTAGCGTTCGATTTCTCTGTGTTTTACACTCTGTAGAGTTCTGTTTCTCCTGTGTTTTACATCCGTTAGCGTTCGATTTCTCTGTGTTTTACACTGTAGAGTTCTGTTTCTCCTGTGTTTTACATCCGTTAGCATTCGATTTCTCTGTGTTTTACACTCTGTAGAGTTCTGTTTCTCCTGTGATTAATATCCTTTAGTGTTTGATTTCTCTGTGTTTTACACTCTGTAGAGTTCTGTTTCTCCTGTGTTTTACATCCGTTAGCGTTCGATTTCTCTGTGTTTTACACTCTGTAGAGTTCTGTTTCTCCTGTGTTTTACATCCTTTAATGTTTGATTTCTCTGTGGTTTACAGTCTGTAGAGTTTTGTTTCTCCTGTGTTTTATACACTTTAGAGTTTTGTTTCTGTGTTTTATACCTTGAGAGTTTAGTTTCTCCTGTGTTTTATGCACTTTAGAGTTCTGTTTCTGTGTTTTATATCTTGAGAGTTTAGTTTCTCCTGTGTTTTATGCACTTTAGAGTTCTGTTTCTGTGTTTTATGCCTTTAGAGTTTTTTAGAGCAGTCCATGTTTCTGCTATGCTGATCGTAAGCTTGACACACGCCCTGCTGCACCCTGCTCCTCGGGATCCCTCTGCACATGATAACTAGCATCATTCACATGATCATCTGTTTCAAGACCACTAAGGGCATGACGCAGCCCCTGGAGGGTGGGGTTCAGCGGTGGGGGGCGGCCTGTAGTCAGATGCTATAGTGTGATAGGGCCTTCATGCTTCAGAGCCATGTTGTCTTAATGCGACACCTCAAACAAAAGCCCCTTGTCCACAGACTAGCGATTGTTGCCAGGTGACAAGGCTGAAAAAACATCCTTTGGTCATAGTCAAGTATCTAGGCCGGTATCTCCACCTGCATAAAGGCGTTGTTTGTGGTTGAGATAAGGGTAAGGAGAACCCCTGCACAGAGTTATACCCCCCTCCCCCCGCTGCCTATCTGTGTGCATTTTATTGACATCCCACATTCCCCCCACCAACATCTGCTATGGGGCCCCTGCTGTTTACCTCATTGCTGTTTTTGTTGCTTTTTGAATCTAATATAGAACAAGAAACTTACAATTTATATCAACACTTTGACCAGAAGTTAATGAAAAACAGCTTGATAAATCTTTCCAGTAGTCTCGGTTTATGAATAAAATCAGTCAAAAATCATATCTTAACGACAGTGTCAGCACAATATATTTCATTTTCTGACTCTGTGACTCTGTGACTCTGTGATACTTGCAAGTGTAAATTTTTAAATGAGATTCACAGTTTTTATTAGAAAGTTATACATAAATGGAAGTAAGCAGGATTTGCACTATAAAATGTCTAGAAAACAGGAATCCCAAAATATCATCCCAGGAGACATCATTTTCCGTTTGAAGTAAAGGATAATTTTGTTTTTGGCTAAGAAGTAAAAACACTTCCCAGCCAAAAGAGCTTGTTGACAAAAGTTAGAAAGATTAATACTTTTCTGATTGAGTAATTACATGACAACAGAAGATGTAAACCACCAACCTTTTCAAAAATATTGTCTCATATTCCTAACGCTTTTCCTGGTGGGGGTTAGAGTGGAATCATGCCAGGCATGTTACAGTTTCCTTGGCATGAGATTCTAGTGCCTTCTGGGGGATCCGTATATGTCTCCAAGCCAGCTGGGAAGTATAATCCTTCCTGCATGTCCTAGGTCTTTCCTCAAACCTCCACCCAGTGGGTCTTGTCCAGAACAGCTCCCTTGGGAGCCAGGTAAAGGGGGTATCTCTATAAGATGCCCAAATCACCTTAGCAGGTTCCTCTCAGTCCAAAGGAGCACCAGCACTGTTCTGATGTCCCTCTAGACCACTGAAGTCCACCCTGAACTCCACCCTGTCGCAGAGTGAGGCCAGCAACCCTGCAGAGAAACCTCGTTTTGCTTGTACTCATGATCTTGTTGTTTAGGTGATTACCCACAGCTCAGAGCCATAGCTAAGGACAAAGATGTAGAGTAACCGGTTAACCATGAAGCTGGTCTTGCAGCTTCACCACCAGGGAGCTTCTCAGTGCCCTTTAAAACTGCAGCCACCAAACCGATCCTCCTGTCAACTTCACGTTCTCCCTCACCATCACTGATGAACAAGATCACTAATAGCAGACTCATCCCCTCACTCTTTGCATCAAATCACTAGCTGCAAGCGTCTCAGCCTGTGGGGTGGAGAGCATTCCCACTCCCACCTGAAGTCTATCACCATGGTAGGAAAGACTGCCACTCAAGAGGGCACAGAATACAATGAGCATGCATCGAGGCTACTGCTTTAGTTAAACGGACTCTGCTTCATATCATTAAGTCTCCGTGAAGCCAATTGTGAAAAATCATTTTGGCTTTTCTCAGTCTTGGAGAAAAATTGATATTGTTGCTATTGTTATTACCATAGTTGTTTGTAGAGTAATGATGTAATGAGAAAGGGTGTATCTTATGAGATGTCTGTTTGCCAATGCTGGCTGGAATGGGACAAGTACTTGGACTGTCAAACTATGTTTAAAGTGTGTTTAGTCAGGAAAGCAGAACATATTAGATTATTTTTGGATTTTTAGAAATTTTAAAGTAAATTGTAACCAATCTTACAATAAAATCATGACAACAGCTTTGGCTGGAGGTGGTGAAGAATTTATGCCAGTGATGATCAAGCTAACACCCACCCCTGTTCCCCCCAAGACCTCCAGTGCGGGGGGGGGGGGCTATGTGAAGCCAGCTGGGGGCTTTCTGAAAGGGTGTGGGCTGCAACCTCTGCTGTTACATACAGAGGATTGACAGCTGTATATCGGCTTGATGTCGTGATTTTTAAGGGACTTTGGCTCATCCTTGTTTGACAAAATAATGGCAGCCGTGTGTCAGTTTAAAGCCTTTTACTTTATATTAGCATTTCAATTTAAACTACTGCCTTTACAATTAAAAAGCTTGTAAGATTCTCCCCTGTGATAGAGATACTTTGGACTGTCCCCTTCATAATCATGACCATATGTTGGAAGCTTAGAGAGAAAACATAACTATAGCATCTTTTAAATGTTATTTTAGGGGTGCCGAAGAAGAGAAAAGAGACAATCTGTTCAGTCATGTCATAAAGCTCTAAAGCATGGGGGTGTGGAGGAGGTTTGGGAATAACATTCAAAATTCTGAGATCTGACCATCATCACATCTGCTGGACAAGACACAAAACATACTCGCCGTGCGTGGTTTAAAACGTCATCACACTCATCTCACTCAATGTTGATTTATTTTTCCATAAACACAACAAAGGAATTACCATTCAGCCTGACGGACTTAATGGAATGGTGGGAACTGAAACAAAGTTCAATTCCAGAGACGGTGGTGGAGAATAGCACCTCATGAAACCCTGAAGTGTCTGGCCTCTCGAATTTTCACCTCACCGCCGACAAAATTCTGTGACTCTCAGTACTTTTCTCACACTCCTTCCAGGGTGAAAGGTACATGAAGTTCAAAAGCAGAGTGTCTGAGTTATAAGAAAATTTTACCTCCATTTCTACCACTTCAGGACCTTAAGAAGAAGGCAATAGAGAACAGAAATAGCTATAAATGGAAGGTCTTTTCACTGGAGAGTCGCTAAGACACTGTAACAAACTTCTCCCGTTCTTGAAGACACTGTCTGACCTAAAATCTTGGATCAAGTTTTTCTGATTAGCTGATAGTCCTTCAAAGAGCTCTATATTTCTAAATAGTAAGTATGCCGGCCTGAAAACTCATGACTAAACTCAAAACACACGTATTGCCATATATTTTTGAGAAAGACGGATGTGATGGATTCCTGACGCACATTTATGTAAGTTGTGTTATTATCTTTGGAATAAAAGTCACATGGAATCTAGTGTCACAACTTTGAAAACAAAATAGCCTCACTTAAGTATCCAAAATTTCTGGACATGCATGCTTTATTCAATCAGTCCTATAGCAAGCATATGAACAGAAAAGATTTAGAGCGAAAAATGCCAATAAATCAAAGTAGTATAGAAATAATGAGCTATTCCATTCTAAAAGTAAATATTCAGAAAAAAGAAGTCATTCAAACATGCTTTCTTCACTGTGTTCTCAATACAGTTAAACCATCCACATTTAAACCACGTACTTTAAAATCAGTTTCCATTCTGAATGGTAATCCTTCATTGTGATCTCTCTTACAATAAATAGAAAGGCCTGTGTTGTATTTTCAAACATTTAACAAATATTATGACAGGCATGTAATTTTCCTAGTTTTAATGCGTGAACATATTAAATATTTTCCCTTGGTGAAGATGCAGTTCTTTGTGTAAGCTGCATATTTGATCATTTGCCAGGTTCTCATTGCATCTTGTTCTGGTTTCCTCAAGGAAAACAGCAATTCATTTTTTTTTTCAGTGGAGATCTTGGTCATTACTCATTTTTACCCTCCAGTGCCATTGCCAGATAAATTAAACAGTGGAGCGGGGAAAATGTTTTGTGTAATAAGACATCCTCAGATGTACGGTATTGTTTTTGCAAGTGTTTTGGTCTCACAAAAAAAAAAACAATCAATTAAATAACGTTTCAAATGCATTTCAGACAAAATTTTTCTTTTTATTGTTGCCTTTCACTAGCTGTAAGATTGTTGACTGTGACCCTACAAATGAAAGAATCTTTAATAAGAAGATTGCATTGTGTGTTTAACACACACTTTCTCACAGTTGGCTCATACCCATAAAATTACTAGATTGTACATACTGATGTAGTTTATTTGAATACTTTTGAATCAAACTGCTAATCATCTTTAAATCATCATCAGAGCTGAAATTACCATGTAAAAAAAGATTTACAGTTTGAAAAATTGCCCCCCATCCCAGAAAGGAGGGTGGGTGTGGGATGACCAATCAACAGGGAATGTGCACAATCTGCTACTTCTGCTAAAGGGTTCTTCTCAGTGGGGGTTTGGGGTAGGGATCGTAGCTGAACGCATAGCAGGAACGGGGTTATGAGAGGGGCGGGTGGATGGGGGATCTTGGCCCTTCTTCCCTCACCACCGGGCGGCACCCTCCTCCGTGTACCTGAGCAGCAGCTCTGCGGTAATAAGGCGGAGCAGATGTTAGGACTGACTCTGCACAGTCCTAGACTGCCCACCGGGGGGCAGAATGGCAGCCAAAGGACAGCATTAGAAGCTGTTCAGGTACTAATCTAATGGGGCCCAGTGCCAGGAGTCGCAGGCAGCATGTACTGATCCACGCCAGCTTTAGAAAGAGAGCTCCGCCCTAAAACATGCCAGTCACGTGCACTCGGCACAGTCCTGCATTTTATTCCGCACTCTGTTTATTTAAAAGGTCTTTTATAATCTGAACACTGATCCTGTTTTAGTCACTTTTCTGCAGCATGTGAGCAGGCTGTGCCATGTTGTGACATACCAGGCTATGCCAGCCTAATTCCTACTCTGAGACCTCCCATGTTACCAGAAGTGGGGAGGAGGGGACACATTTCTTATATTTTCCTTTCTTGGACCATGTTAGGACTCAGCACTAAAGTGCAACCTGTCATATGATACATTTTTAATGTGGGGGGTGGTTCAGGACAGATTCTACTGAGGCAGGCCCACCCAGCCTTCCCCCCCAGTGTTCAGGGCCTTGCTCAGCCTGCTGTGTTTGCTTGCCTCGCCTCAGTCCTTCTTCTGTTTGTTCCATTTATTCCAACTTGTTAAGCTGTTTCTTTATCTCGCCTTTTGTTTACCAGGACTTAATCTGTGGCACATTCTCCCTGGAGTGCCACAGGAAGAGGTATACAGTATCAGGGAAAGGTGTCGTCCTGTCTGAGGTGCAAGGAACCGGAGACAACAGGAAATATTAATCACTTTCCGACCGCACACGAAGACAAATACACAGTATTTACACAGCAGATCAGGACCAGAGATGCTTGGAGGGATCCAGAAAGGACAGAGTAGTGCGAGCTGCTCTTGAAGCGAGTTTATGGGACTGGCTTTGGGAACGATGATCCCGTATCATTATGTGGTCGACTGTTCAGCTGCTGCGCCAGTAATGCCCTGTTTAAACAAAAGGTCCATTTTCTGGGAAACAAAGGCGGGGGAGGGGGTCCAGCGCGTGGCTCATCTTGGGGGCATCGCAGTTTTTGCAGAGCCCCTGTTCTGCATGGGTCACCCCAGTCATGCGCAGGTCTCCGAATGCAGGAGAGGTGTAGCTGATGTGAGTCTCCCGCTGTGAACTGAAATAGCACTGGGGGCTCAGTATGTGTGTGTGGAGAGCTGACCACCGCTCCTTCCACCATACGGCCTGCACTGAGCTTTTATGGCGGGAACACCAGGGAGCAAACGATGGTGACCAAAATAAGCCAGTCCAACACCTGGGTTTAAACCAGACTAACTGACAGCACAGAACCGAGTCGGTAACTTGTCCACGAGATCGCTGAAAACAGACATCCTGTACTTAGTTAAACATGTTAAAACAAATTATTGCTTATTAAAACTTGGTTTGATCACGTGAAGAGAAAATTTTATTTATAATATTCAATGTAATGCGTAAGACATATAGGAAAGATGATCATGCACAATGTTCCATACACCACCCTTTGTCTCAGTACAGACTATCTGACTGCAATGTCTTATTTACCTTTTCTCATTCCCTCTCCCTCCTGCCCTCTGTGGCTGTCACTTTGTGTATGTGACAGGTTTCCCCCAAAGGTGACACTCGGTACACTGGGAGTCTCTGTCATTCTCCTCCGAGTCCTGTATGCTTTAATGAGACACTTTGTCACAAGGGATGGGGTTGGGTGTCAGAATGTGTGAGGAAGTCAGAGGTTTCATCAAGGTATTCTTTCCCCACACAATATCCAATGGATCCTTCTAGAAAATTTAGTGCAGGAAAAACCATGTTCCACCAGTTTCTAGAAATCAGCCCTCCAGTCCTCCTCACCACTTTTCAGATGCCCTTCCTAACTAAGTTCAGTGACCTGATAAGAGCCACCGCTTTAACATCTCCTACATTAAAGCCATGGGGTCCAGACCCTCACATTCAGTTAATGTACTTTTCAGGATCACTGAGAAGGCCTGGTCTTGCTCATGGGTGCCAAGGAGTCATCCAGTGCCCAGTGCCTTCTGGAAGCAGTGTGTGGGATGGGATATTCTGCCTTGGCCTTAAGAGAAACTGTCCTGGAGGCCTGGACATATTAGGGGCAAACGGAATGAGCTGCCTGACCTGAAATGGCAGTCGCTCCTCTCTGCAGTCGCTAAACAGACCCACAGGCACATTCTCCAATGTCCAGCACTATCAAGGCTGCTTGGCCACATCTGTTTGCTGCAGTTGCTCTCCTCTAATTAACATCTTCACCTTCACAGCCAAGGGCACGTGAGCCGGCAGTAATTAGACCCGGAGTGGTGGAGAACAGAGGGATTATGGACAGAGGGTCTTATGGGGCAGTCTCGAGTGATTTGTTATATGTTTATTGTCATTGTTAGGGGCTTTTTTTGCTGTTGGAGGTGTGTTGGTGCAGTCGATGCCCACGGCACTCCATGGACTGTAAAACGGCCCCGGAACAGTCAGGCGTTGTGTGAACGAGCTCAATTCCTGCAGAATTGAGCAATACCAGCAAACCTCAAAATGACCGTTTTTCTTTAAGATTGGCTTTAGGGAAGGCGTGCTTTTATGGCAGAACTTTGTCAGTCCATCATCGATGCCGAATGCCTGAAAGGCATCGATGCTGGAAGGAAGTCTCAAAAATTGGGACCTTGTGTGGCAAAGTTAACTCATGGGAATTCTGGGAAAAGTCAGTCTCACACCCCTGGTGGCATGGGTTGCTTTGTGCATATAGTCACTTTTTGATTACCTTGGAGTCACTTCCTGATAACACCTCATCTCTTATTAAACAGGAGATGTGAAGTATGGACTAGGTCCATACTGAGATCGTTTCCCATCATGCTTTTCACAAGACTAATCCTAACCCTTAGTGTAGGTGAGGATTTGAATTAGTATGTTGGAGGAATCAGACAGACTATGTGTCATTATTACCTCATTCCGTCCTCGGGCTTGTGGCCCTCCTGAGCTCTAGGGGGCTCCCTTAACCCTTGCTTCTGCTTTCTTTTTATTCTGTGTCAGCTTAAATTGCTTCTGTAGTCTTGACAACAATGTATTATACAGGATTTGCATGCTATCAGGTTCAAATGATCAAGATGCCCCACCAACAATTAGATCCTGGTAGCCCTTTGTTGGTAAGCAATCCACCCTACTTCCGATTCAGGTTTATGTCTCCTGTATTATATGGCAAGGAGTCTGAGCCCCTGGAAATAGACTGGATTAGGGCTAATGGGTGCCAGGGTGGTGGGTTGGGAAGGTGGTATGGAGGCCCTCCCTGCCTCTTTGTCACACCATTTCAACCCACTGTGATCCCCGAGTGCCCCCCCTCCACCTTGACACACACATACCTCAGCATGTGAAAGTAATTGCAGGCCTGTGTGTCTGCAAGAGAGTGGGCGGGGTCTGTCAACATCCAGCGAGCCCCTTGGACAGGGACACGAGCTGAGGGGCAGGATGATTATACACCGAAGCCCTTTGATATATTCCCAGAGGATCTGCTCGCACCGGCATGGAGCACCAAGCCAGGCCCTGAAGGGCAGCTCCTCTCCCTCACTGGCTTACTTTTTACATGCCTGTGACATTTCCACATTAAATACCCTGGGAAAGGAAGTGCATTTCAACCTTGAAACACCTAAAGTGGCCATCGCTTGCAAACATCAACCTTCATTTAAGCTAAACTACTTCTACTTTACTTTAGCCAACCATAAAAAAAATGCCTGTTGGTGTTTACGAGATTAAATTACGCACTGCAGAATCAATGGGAAGTCCTTAGCATTAAAGACCACAACCATGAGCAATTAAGAATTTTGCACTTGAGATGGCATGGCTTTGTTTAAAAGAGGCACTCTCTGCTTTGTGAAGTGAAGATAACATCTTTCCTGCGTGATGTCTGGACCAGATCTGCTAGCACTGCTTTTCAACATGCGGCATCACAAAGGAAATTGACTTTTTGAACTAAAATGAAATAAACCGTTTAAAAGAGGCGTCCCGAGAAACACGTGGTTGAGCCTCTCTGCGTGTGTGTGTGTCGTTAGATTGGTGGTATTTCTCGGCAGTGATATAAGGCCTCACTGATGCTTTCTCAACCTCTCCAGGCAGGAAAAGAGTAAGTAAGAGGTAGGGTTAAAATGGGGCCTGGAAAATGAATACAAGGTACACAGCTGGTTCTGCGTGTAATTAAACTGTTATTGGTATTTACATTGTGTCATACAGGAAGTATTTACTTAAGACAGGCAATGCTGATGCCCACACAAAAGCTTCAGCAGGACTGCCTACTACATACTCTCCCCAGGGTCGTCCTCCTCTGTGTCGTGGAACAGGTCAGTTTTGCAGTGCCACCCTTCAGGATCGCACGATTCATCATGATTCGAGACGGGTCAGTGGCCCGTGCTAAACAGTCGGAGAAACACCCAAGCTTTCAGTCTCACAGTGAGGGAGAACCTCGTCTAGCTTCTCTGTTTGCGGAGGATGGTCCCTGCAACCTGGCAGGCTGCCGGAGAAGGCCATCGCTCACTGGCAAACCCACAGTCAGAGGTGTTTACTGTGGCAGCAGTCCAATGAGAGAGCTAACTGGCAGTAACGGGCTCCAGACCAGCAGGGGCTCCCACCGTTGGTGCAAGGTGGCCACATGTCCGAGAGCCTAGCGAGAAGCCATTGGAAAAAGGGAGAGCCCCCAAACTGCAGAGCACTTGATGAATTCACACTTATGGGGAGGTCCAAGAGAAGGTCTTAGACTCGAGGGTCCAGCTTGTGCGCGTAGATTTCCAGAGAAACCAAGTGGTGCTCCATTACAAAGGCCAGAGTGAGCTGGGCTCCTGTCCAAACTGTGCCGTCTGCCATGGCACCAGATAGGCCCTGGGCTCCCACACTAATGGCTGTGCCATTTGTGGCCTCTAAGGGGCCCCTCTGGTGGTGAAAAGGGCTCCCCACACAGCGGACTCTCAGCCGCCCGCGCTCTCCGTAAGACGTCTGGCAGGCCCCGGCGACTGCATTCTTTTCCATCTGATAGCGGGCCTTATCTGAGCCAGATGGGGGTGCTGACTAGGAGACGCTTGTTGGGCTCCACGGAAACATCAACACATTCCTGCTTCACATTCCTCGCGGCCAGTGAAAACACTGCCGGCCGATAAGAAAAAGGGCAATCAAAACAGCGATAAATTGAGCCGGATATAAAGCGCCGCCAACCAAACTATGCAGGCTTCAAACAAATACTTTCCCTGGTGACTGTAGATACCCATAATCCCTTGTCCTGCTGCTCTTTTTGAGGTCCATTGGGTACTTTGTGAAAAGCCCATGTTTCCTGGACTTTATTATGTCACTATGACACCAGCTGGAACCAACTTCCTATTGGAGTCATTCCAACTCTGAGTCATTTACCTGGGTTATTCTCACTCAGATTGACTCTCAGACTTACCTGGGCGACACAGACTCAGAGTGACTCACCTGCTCAGGCTGGCCTTCCTCATAGACTGCCATTCCTCCATCTCTCAAGCCATCTAGCTTTCAGTCTTCCCCTGAGTACAGAGTGGCTGATGGTTGAAGTTCCCCCCCCACGCTGGCACCATGGAACACTGGGAAGGATCCCTGCTGGGCAAGTGCAGGCTTATCGTCAAGCCATCATCTCCCTTCCCAGGGTTCCCCACTTCAAACGCATGCAGGGCCTGGACAGCCTGGGTAATGGAAAGCACCTGCACCAGACCGGGTCAGCGGGGGGGAGGTGGGCTGCAGAAGGACAGCCAGAGGGAGCAGTCCTGCTAGTTCTGGTGGTGGAACTGAGATGGTCTGAGATGTGGACCTGGCATGGCAGCCCCGCATGTGTCAGGACCATTCCACAGGCCAAGAGAGGCCCACTTCCGATGTCCTACAGAGAGAAGATCAGTGGGACATCATGGCACATTTACACCAGGTCCGGCCTTCATTTCGATGCTGATCCTGAAAACAGATCGTTTTTACATTTCCTCATCTGACTGGCAATGCTCACAGGGACACTGCAAATGCTTCACAATTTCCATTATTTTTACAGACCCTTAACCTGTACCTCTCAATCACACAGTCCCGGGGGTCACGCAAACGTAACTAGACTACTGTGAACTGCGGCCACGGGGATGAAATGCAGGAGGTAATTCAGCATTCAAGCGTCCAAGTGGAAGCCTCTCCTCAGCCCTCCACCTCCTCGAGTTTCTGCCAACATATAATTGAGACGCAGTCGGCTCTATTGTTATCGTGGAAACAGCAAACATGTGGCATACATAGATGTGTTTGTTAGCCGCTTCCCTCTGCCCAAAGTGCGTAGCCAAGACCACCATGTTCCCATGCATACTAACCCTAAATCTCACACGCTTACCATTGCAGATTCTTCGCAGCAGAAACCCAGAACTATGTGTCTACTGGGGGGAAGGGCTGGCTTCCCACGGTGGTCACTCACGGTGCTCTGTGTTGATGGGTGCTATTACCGTGGAACTGACCCCCCATCCCACATCACACCCAGGGTTCCCTGACCCGTTCATAGTGCCTGACCCATCTGCTCCCTCTGATTCAGTTTAGACGTCAGATTTATGGGGGCAGAACCCTACCCTTCTCAGGTCAGAATCAATTAGCAGCTAATAAACTGTCACAGATTTTATATTGAATTTCTAATGTTCGGTACTTTAGGCGGATGTGTAATGCTGGGATGTTGGCGGATGTTCCAGCAGCAGCCATATTTGACATTCAGATGATCAAGTGCTAAACGTCAGCTTGTTCTTGGAGAACTGGCCTTGAAGCTGGAATAATAGCCAGATCAGTGATACAAAGTCTCCCAGTTCCCCCACGGTGAGATAGTCATAACTTTTGGAGACAGTGAAGCAATATTTTTTGGCTGCTGTGGTACTGAGAGACGTGTTCAATTAAACTATTTAAAAATTACTTCCACAATTTATTTTACACAGAATCTTTACAATGATAAAGTAGTTTGGAAGTAAAAAAAACTTGGAGCCATTTAAAAGTGTGTAAAGGGTCAGCTGGTGACTCCCATAGCAGATATACCAGGTGTGATTTGGCCCATTTTTAGATACATACAGGGTCAGGCAGGGGTAAGCGGTCTGCCTCCAAATCTTTGGACTCCTCCTTGCAGGAGAGCCATGCAAGCACAGGAAGGATGGGACGTGACCCTCTGAGCCTGTTCTGCTAGTTATCAGCTCATGAATATTAAACCTGTCCGTCAGTGTTCCATAATTACTTATTCAATGCAGGTTTGTGTGACTGCTTAGGGAAAATCCCCCCCCCACACACACAGATACATACAGTCATGTATTTCTAACCTTGGGGGGAGTTTCATTCAACCCTAACCCTCATCCAACCCTAACCTTAAACCATAAACAACCCAACAAAATTCAAGACTTTTGGCTCTTTTGGCTTATTGATTACATTCACAGTTTTTGGGTCTCCAATGTACACACACACACACACACACACACACACACACACACACACACACACACACACACACACACAGAACCAGGGCCACACTTTTGTCTGTCTTTTTCTTTTTCTCATGACTAAAGTGTAACACTGAAGCAACATTTCTGCAACATTAGTAAAACGTCCGTTTTGCTAAAGCAATGTTGCCCATGATTAGCATGAAAAGAAAACACCACAGTTAAATATTGCTGCCACATAGTATGGGGGATGGTGCTGTTTGCTTTCCTGAAGTGATGTTCCCTGGGGTCAGCGTTTAACCAAAATAAAACACTAAAACAACATCAGCGCAACATTTTGGCCAGTAGACAGTTCAGGTCTGCTGAGGTGGCTCTGGAGGTTTTTTGCTGGGTAAAGCAGGGGTCAGGAAGCAGGAGAGGGAGTGACACCCCTCACCTACTGGTGATGGAGGAAAATGCTAAACACAGCAGAAGGAGCTGGAGTCCATTAGAAGAGCGCCCTCCTTCTCCTCACCCACCCGTTTCCTGGGTTCTCTTCAAGCTGTGGTTTCACCAGAGAAGTATGGGGCAGTAATCGCCCCACTTTGTCACCAGGCCAAATGAGTAGTGAGTGGCACATCCTGGACAGATTTCCACACAGTCACTGGAGAGCTGTAGACGTTCTTTGAAGAATCTGAGTATAAGTGGACTTCATCCTGGCTGATAGTCTGAATAACACTTAATTAGCCCATTGATGTATACCCAAGAACTTCCTGTAGCTCAGAAGCTAAAGGTCAAGTCATATATGCCCATCTCATTAGGAACAGCAAAGCATGTAACCTTGGGGGCACCCCAGCCCAGACACAGACACCCCCCAGCTGACCTTCACTTGATGTCAGCCACTCCACGGTGACCACCCCCTTAGTGCCTGGAGAACCGGGGTGTCACCTCATTGCATTCCAAAAAAAGGCGTGAGAGGAATTTTTAAGTGTAATAAATCACTTAAACAGCCGTTGGTACTGTAGACCCTGGGGGGTGTCTGGCAGTCAATTGTCCCCCATACTTACTAGGCAGGGGGTGAGAAACTCCGAAGATGAGGGTAATTCTTTCTGACAAGTCTAGAGCACTCAGTGAGCTCCTGTTTCTTGGAGGCCACGTGACACATCACACTCACATTGGTGTGCCCCAGTGCCGTCGGCCCAGTCGATCCAGCTTGTGGGTGGTTCTGACCTGGTCTGCTGGTGCCACTTCAGGTGCACTGGCTGGCGGCTGCCTCACACCTAGATCTGTCCTCTAACATTGCCGCCATTGTTCGGCCACAACACCAGAATTAGAATTTTCCCTCAGATTCTGCCCCCTACCAAAATACGGATCAGAGCATGTGAGCAGATGCCCCTCCCCCCCCACAGCAAATTTAACAGTGCCCCCGATTTACATCAGTCCCAATCAGCGGAGACCTGCTGCCCCCATCCTGCTCCTCTGCTCTCTTCTAACTTTCCTGCTCCCCACTTCCTGTCAGCACAAAAACATGCTTTTCCTGGGGCGCTGCCATCCCTGCCCTTTTCTCGACCTGAGCCTCCAGCACGACGGCTACTAAAGCCTCCCCAGTGAAAAAGCACTCAAAATGCAGTGGAATGCAGTGTGTCCCCCTTCTTTTGCTGTCGCCTAAGGTCCATCCCATGGCCATTCACCAAAAAGCAAACAAGGCTTTAGCTGGCCTGCTTAGTTAAACCACTCAGCCAAGCTTTTGAACATCTTGTTCGTTCAGCGTCCCCTGAGCCCAAGGTTCCTTGAATGACACCCATAAAAACTGTAGAGAGGTATGAAGGACCTCCTGGTCTTCTGGCTGGCCTTGCTTCAGATCCCTATAGAAAGCAGAATGAAGCTCAGGCAGTGGGAGCCAAAAGGATCTAGAAGAATCTGAGTCCTGCAGTGAAAATGAGCCTCTATACTGCCACCCTATAGGCTAGGGCCTGTAAGGCAGGCCTGACTTGCTCACTTGGATGTCCGAGTGAGTTAAGGATGAAAATATAGGGTTGGTGAGCTCTACCACCCACAGGGATCTGAGATAAACACTCACGCGTGTCACAGCTGACACATGCCATGGGGTGAGAGAGCGACTGGTGTGTATGGCTCCCCATCTTGGGCTAACAGATCACCGCTGAACTGTGAATGAGCAGCCTCAGGCCTGGAAGCCATTAGCAGTTGCTCTGCTGTTGTGCGGATTTCGCTGAGAAACGCGAATTCAGCTTCTTGCATAGTGGACCCCAAGATATGTATGGCTGGGGAGCCTTTGAAGTGTCTCCCTCCCAGGCTGGACCTCTTACACCTCTGATTAAGGCTCTCCTCCCACAAGTAAGTACATCTATTCCTGTGCCCCAGCCCATCCAAAGCCTGACAGTGACCCACAATGCTCTGCAGGAAAGGCTGTCTGAAGAGGAAGGCAGCGGATAGTCCGAATGGCAGGCAGGGATCCGCTTGAGATAGAACCGTGGGTAGGGGTCTCTTTTATTCCAAAAGGTAGGCAGGAGTCCATTTCAGCATCCTTATGGCTGCTGAACAAATTGGATCATCAATCATCCACCATTACGGGAAGAAATCCTGCCGGCAAAGTAAGGGTTAGGGGTGCATGTGGAACTGTTTAAAGGCTAATCCTGTTCTAGGCACAGATGAGGCCCGGCACACACCACGGCCTCACCTCACTGGCCAGACATCAGTATGATGGGCCTGCTAATAGCCAACTTCCCATAGCAGCAACGTTCCACTTCCTGGCATTTGCTCTTAATTTTGTGACTGCAGCACCAGCCACTGCCGACAAGAAGGGGCCTAAGCGGCAGAGAAGAGCCTGCCGCCGTGCCAGGGACCATGAGGGAGAGTCTGGTACTTTGCCATGCTAACGCTATGCTAAAGTGCATAAGATACCGAAATGGGGTCAAAGGCAAAAGGTTAGCTATACTAGTGCTGCGGCTAATGGCACGGCATGAGCAATGACGGCCAGGAGCTCGCTGGAGGGAATATCGTCTCTTAGGTAACGCATGTTCAAAGGAAATGAACCGCGGCAACATCTGCTGCTCCATATTAATGTCTTCTCGACCCACACCTTTCCATGTGTTTTGTTCCATGCAAGCATGGACGTCAGAAACAGTTTTTTATTTCCTCGGCATTCCAGCCAGCTCAACAGCTTCACAGATGAATACGTAAGTGTTGGCTACGCTGACTGGCCGCTTCAGCCCTGGGGTGTGGTAATAGCAAGCCAAGTCTCACCCTCCGACCGCCCTGTCACCTCTGCCCTGTGAGGCGTTTCTTTACGAGAGAATGTGGCTGTGATTAGTGTCACTACCCAACACGAATGGTGTGAGGTCACAGCCCCACCAGGACACATTGCCCGTGTGCAGCACTGCTGCCCCCAGCTCACCCAGCCAGACTCCCACAGCATGCCCACCCAGTGGTGCCAGGTGACTGCCTATCAGACCCTTCCCACCCATGGTCGGCATTCTTATCAGTTATGTCCCGAAGCCCTCAGTAGAATCCATATTGGGAAGAGTGAGGTTTCACTATTCATCTTCCATTTTATCAGAAAATCATTAGCTCTTGATTGGTTCTTAAAGCTCTTTTTCCACTGACATGGTACCGGTGCCGGTTCCAGAACTGGTCCCGCGTGTTTCCTCAAAAAAGAAACTGGTGCCTGTGCTGAAAAATTGATTCAGGAACTTGCACCAAAATCTGGCTGGTCCAGAACAAGACACCAGTCATGTATTGAGCTGAGGTGGGGGGCCTGTAGTTCTCTGCTAGCAATCTCTACGAGCATCACAGTGTGTAAAACATTTAAGTTTGACCTGAATTTCTGACAATCTCCTTAAACTGGATAAAGATGCTGAATGACTTGTCTTTAGATTTGGTTATGGCTCAATACCACTTTTTCATCTCCAATACTAATAACACAACCTTAAAAATCTACCAGTGCTGATTTAATCATTTTTTTGTTTGTGTTTAAACAACTTTTAAGCAATTTGTATTCCATATGCAATATAGCCATTTAAAAAATTCTCATATTGTAAAACGAATACAGTACTCTAATCCCCTAAAGGGATAACCGCAAAACAAAATGCCGGTCTGAGAACGTGAAGCAAAGCTTATCCGTGTTTTGTAGCGGATTGTAACTTTATTGTTTCCGATAACCGATCCAGTGTTTTTGGGCAGAATATTGAATTGGCGCATGCTTAATTTGGATGTGAAGATATACTATCAAAGGTAGAAGTAATGCTTGGAAATAGAGGATGCTGTCCTCTATGTTTGCTTTGTGATTCCGTTGGAGCAAATCTGTGACATCACGTGATGTAGCACCAGTCCGCTCACCTGGAGCGGTGTCACGGGGACATAAACATTTACATCTAACAAAACAATCTAAAGAGCTATCAAACTGTTGTATATGATATCTCTGGCAGATATCCCCAAATTATAGCCCTTTTTTATCACTGACTGATATCTCTAACTGATATAACTGAATTATATCAAAAACATAGTATGTCAAACTGATATCCCTGACAGATATCACTGACAGATATCACTTACTGATATAACTGACAGATAGCCCAGCCATATCCATAGCAGATATCTCCAAATGATATGCAAGAAGGATACCCCTGTGATATCCCTTACTGATATCACTGACCTATGCCATGCAAGCTGCTGGAGCTGATGCAGTTTTGTTTCCCCGTTTGATAAAAATGGAGAACATGGGCATTTTGGACCAAAAACACAGGATATTCAAACCTATGTAAGCACTGTACAGCCCAAGAGGAGTTCTGGCAATTTTTCTGGACTGCTCTCTTACTTTGGTGTGGGATCTCAGGAGACAGGTAGGCAGATGGTTTGGATGTGAATGACTCTTAAAGTACTCCACAGAGGCTCTGCTCTTACGTTCCAGGATACGCCTTCCATCTCACTGGCTGGCTCCCCAGACACCATCCGCCCAGTTCCCAGGAGGCCTTGGCCTGGATGGACATTACATGTAGCAAAGGTCGCTTTAGCACTGGCAATGAGGAGAGCCAAAGAATCTCAGCCAAACCCACATGGCACATCTCTCATGGAATCTTCAAGTTACACATGCCGAATGCATTCACATGTATACACAATTCACATAGAACTGCAGAGAATTTATTGTGGCTTCACTTAAATGCAATATATAATTAAATATGATTGCATGTAACTACATCACAATAAACCTTTTAGAAAACTGAATATTCTATTTAGATAAATTAACTTTGAAAATGACATGTATTCATGCACACAGGTGCACACAATGGCAGGCATCTGCTCACACACACATTTTCCTGCATGAACACAAGTTCTCTTGTGTGTACACACACACACACTCACTTTCTCATGTGCACACACACGTTCCCACACACACACTTCCTGTCCGAAAACATAGTGCGGGCCTTGGCCAGATGACCTGAGAGGAGTGGATTTGCCAGGACCGTCTGGACTAGGAGGCTGTCCAAGCTGACTGTCCACAGATACTGCAGCATGGGCTTCACCAAGGGGGAAGCAGATTATGGCAAAAAGTAACCCCCCCCCATGCAAAGTAGCTGTCTGATCTGAATTATGACACTCCCCCCAACACACGCACACATGCACAAATCAGACGGCCTTAAAAGTACATGCTTTACAGATGAGCCGCTTATTGCATCATTCGTCTGACGCCTTCAGTATGGACCTTAAGCAGCAGATGCACCTTCCCCCCACCCCATCGCATTTTGATGAGAGAGGTGCTGGGGGGTCCACATGACCTCTCAGCATTCCCTCCACACCTTGATTTAATGTAGAGGTGAGAGTGCACGTAGGGGTCGAGCTTTGCTCATAGGGCCTGCTCTTCTTTATCATCGGGGTTAGCATGAAGTGGACCCTCCTTCCACACGCTGTCTCTTTCTTCTGCCGTCATCTGCTTCCTGTCCACCCTTGTCACATGTTCAGGCCGTTTTAAGTGTGGAAAATCGGGATTTCTGATGCCGCCTTGACTTCATGTCTCCACTTTGCGTGACGGTTCGCTCCCACCTGTTTTTGTACTTTTTAGAGTTACGGCCCTTCAGGTGCGGTGAGAATCAACATGACAAACCCGGTGATCTATAGCTACTGGGACACCCACTCTAACATGTAAGACTTGCTGAAATGCAAAAACATATTTTGTATTTACTGTCTACCTCTTAACTGAAGCTAAGATCCAACAGCTGTGTGGTGGAATCAGAGCCATATATAAAAGACAAAGATAAAATCTGTTTTTCTTTAAATGCAAGACTGAGTAATTAGTTCATCTGTTCAATTTACCGCATTCTCCAAGGCAGAAAAAAATGAATAATATACATTTGAATGACAGTATAACTTTTATTCTCTGATGATTTAAGCACATTTTAAGATGTTTCATTTCTAAAGAATTGCAGAATTTTAATGTGCCAAGTAGCTTTGGTGAGGAGGGCTCCCCTTCTGTGTTTCTGCTGCGTTAGACGGATCTACACCATAACTTAACACTCTTCTACCAGGCCTGAACCCAAGCCCTCCGAGCTCCTGGACGGAAAGGGGACAATCTCCGGGTTGGACGCGGTCTAGTTTCAAGGTCATGAGCTTTACTGTCTCCCGTTACGGCCTCATTCAAGATGTTTAATCAGTCGTGGAAAGTATTCACTGAAGTGTCCGGGCTTGATGAAGCCGTGAAGCCCACAGAGGGCGCCGCAGCCGAGCAGGAGAGTCTGTCTCTGGGTGGGTGGAAGCAGAAACAAGCGAAGACGGCACGGAAAATGCGTTTAATGTGCAACATGGCTTTAAAGACACGCTGATTTATCCACAGATCACCCTCAGGGGCCCCCAGATAACGCCGTGCAGATTCACAGAGCGCAGGGCAGCCTCATGCTTTTATTTACCGCCAGTTTAACTGCAACCTGCGCTGAGACTCGGAGAGGTGAAATGTTGAAAGATGCATGGCTTACTGTCTAATTGAATGGCCATTAATCCAAAGCGTAAAGATATTAAATGTATGAATGATGCAGGAAGATTTATAAAACCGATTTTCCCTTAAATCTTTGAAAATTCAGTATTTTTTTGTCCTTATGTTTTTTTTTTTAAGTTCAATCGACAAACTTAATTGGGAAACACGTACGACTAAAACCATGAATCACACCGTGTCTTGTATAAAATCAGATGTGTACACCATCCCCTAGACGGAGTACAGTGAAGCTGCAGTCGGAATGTCTGCATCCTCAAACTTGTTACATTTTTTAAATGAAATATTATTTTTTTTTAACATACGAACGAAAACGTTTGCGTGCGCAAAAGTTACGAAGACGATAAAGTCGCTCGGATTCCGTTCGCATGAATCCGAGTTTCCTGCGTCTTTTCACTCAGCTTTATTTCGGAGAAAAATAGCCCATCGCTGGCTTCAACATCCACGAACGTCTGCCCCTCAAACTGTGTGACATCAGCGGGGCAGGAACCAGTAGGAAAGTGGGGCAGAAGAGATGGGGGCTGGAAAGTAGGTGTGCGGATGCCGATCGGAGGGCTGAGGGTCGAAAGCGACTTCATCAATGGGAGCGGAGAGCGGCTCACACCTTTATACTGATAGCAAGATTTCACTTTTATTTTTGGTTTTTTTTTTCCCTCTTAAAATGAACTTCAGCCTCAACTTTGAAAAGTAGCGAAGAAAAGCGCGTTATGCGCATAGCTGGTTCCAAGTATTTCTAACCATTTTGACATTAGGCTTTTTAACGTTTCACAACTTTTTCACGTTCTCTTGCTCCGTTATTTCTGTTCTTTCTTTCTTTTAACGGTCTCTCGGTTTCAATGGTGCGTAAGCAAGAAGATTACTCCTGGAAATTACCGCCAATTTCTTGCCTTCTATCACAAGTCGCCTAACTGCAGTAAGACATTTCGATCAATTGATGCGCATCAGTTGGGTGCGTCCGACTCGCACCCGTTACTGGAAACCAGGGGACGATACAACCCGACCGACCACCGTCGGATTCCTTTGCGTTTCCATTTCTGACGCATTTCGTTCTTGAAGTTCTCTTTTCGGCGGAGATGGTGATGCCGACCGCGCAGGCTGGCCGGGCGCCGGCAGTCCCGTGGCTGTCGGTCGTCGTATGCGGGCTGGCTCTCGGCATGGCCGTCAGCGGCTGCCCGCACAAGTGCAGCTGCTCCGGTCCTCATGTGCAGTGTCAGGCCCAGGGCTTCAGGAGCGTACCGAAGGGCGTTTCGAGGAGTGCCGAGAGGCTGTGAGTACACACCGGCGGTCCTGTAGGTGTCTGTGTGGGGCGCAGGCGTGTGAAATGCAGGGCTGTCTGCCTCCTGAAGCATGCGTTGAACGCGGAGGCGTCTCTAAATAAATGCATTTTCACATTTAGATTGCTCTAGATGTTTATGTTTCCGTGACGCTGCTCGGGATCATCGGACGGATGGATGAATGGATGTTGATGTGAGTTTTTACCTGCCTGACACCTGTTTTTTTACCCAGTTGGAGACATGACGCAAAATGTCGATAGAAATGAATAAAAAGTATAAGTAAATCTCCACAGCACACACTATGACCATCCCTGAGAAGCGGGACTTGCAGCCTGCTAACTGCTCCTTATGGACAGCGTTTTTTTTTCTGCCTTTACTTTCATACTTCATGCTGAGGCCCGTCGTTGGCAGAGCCACCACGATAAAAAAAGAGCTGATGTCCTATCAAACTTCAGCCGCGTGCATCAACGGCGACTCTCAGTCCATTGACTTTGGGATCGATTTTCTCCATCCACTTAAGAAATTAACAAAATATGAAGAGACATTCGAGGTGAAACACAAATTTCAGTTGGCGTGCTTCACAAATGGCTTCAGTGTGAGGTTCACTATCACAGGCATGCCAGGGTTGCCTTCTATGGGGAGTCAATTGTTTGGAAGTTATGGGTATAATGAGAAGGGTTGAAATCAACTTAAAATGAATATATTTCACCACAAACAGCTGATGAAAGGTACAGAGTAACTTGGAGACTGTCAGGCTCAGGACAATCCAACAATGAGAAAGGCATGTTGGATTAAAGGAGCTGTTCCAAGTGAAACTCGATTTGGATGACTGAGGAGAGTTGGGGCAAGTTGGGCTTGACTGGACCTTCCGTTAAAAGCCTGTGCAGAGTGCCAGTGACCTGAAACGATCCGTGGGTACGTCTGTCAAACCCAGGCACTTAAGAAGGCAGCCTCCGTGGTCCTCAGGAGGGACCTGGCTCCCCTCCCCGAGGAAGCAGACAGCCTGGATTAATTGTCACATGGTGTGCGTGTGTACCTTGGTACACACGGAATGAGAACCGCAAGTTTGTTTTGGAGAAAATGGGTTGAGGGTGTTGCGGTTAAGCTCAGCCTTGCTGGCATGGATCAGAGCCTTGGCCAAGCTGGTCTGACCTCAAAATGCTTGTGGGACCGCGGCTATCACCTGCAGGGATGCTGTAATAAGGATGACGACCAAACTGATGAGTACATTCTGACAGTGGCTCTGTAACAACAAGGAGTTTGTCTCCATGGATGTGACATGGGGGCTGCTTAACAATGTTATGATGGGCTAAGTTGTCATGGTATGGTTTTTCCAGCTCTAAAAGCAATGAGTACAGAGGGCGAAAGCCCTTATTTTTCCTGACCTACGTCACAGAACGTGCCTGAATCCAGGCCATGACTCGTCTGGACGTACGTGTGGTCCAAACCTTTTCACATCATCTTGAACAGGAGGAATGTGGCAGGTCTGGGCAGCTGATTGTGACTCACCTGCATCGCACGGGTCACAGAGGGGTGGGCCCTTCCCCGTCTGGTTGGCTTGGTGGTCCGTTCGCCCGGGACCCCCAAGGGCTGGCTGGTGGACACTTGAGCTGTGAGTTTTGACGTGTTGGCCAAAGCAGTGGCATTTCTGCAGAGGACACCAGCGAGTGTTAATGTACAGACAGAAGTGAAGGCCTTCACCCCCCTCACACACGCACGCAAACAAGCTGGGTGGCCTCGCTCTAAAGACAATGTTGCAACACAGCTATCCCTATAAATGTATATTTACTGAGTATTACGAACACATGACCAATCATAGCTGACACGATGGCAGCCTCTTCAAGGGCCTCTCAGAGCCACTCAGTGTGTGTATAATGCAGAGCAGTCAGTAACCGAGAACATACTTTATTCTTTCACTCTCACACATGAAGGCGCGCTTGAAATCCAGCTGGAGCCTCTCCTCAGCCTACTTGAGAAACAATGCGGGACATTGAGGTTGGCCAGTATGCAGTTTTAGCCCCAGACCAACTTTCCTGACTCTTATCAGAGCTCCCCCGGGGAGCTGGACCCCATGGCGCCTGGCCCCGCCCCCCCAGTGCTTCCACATTAGCAGTGATAAGGTGCGGGGCTCAGTTTGACTCATCTGGTGTCATTCCACATGGCCGGTTGTAGAGGAGCTTAGTACCAGTGTCCAGCATGCAGCTGTTGGCTGTGGGTTAGGTGACCCAACACGGTCTGCCTAGAGCCTGAGGAGGTTGCCATCTGTGGGACGTCCGGGGTGTCACAGAGAGTCACCAATCTTGCTATTTTGGGAGAAATCCTTCTTGGAAAGTATGCCAGGATGCCCAGTTCAAGATATCAAAGGCCAGCTCTGATTCGGTACGGCCACATTATGGGAGCAGAGCCCAAGCTGTCTCAGGTTCAGTGGACCTGCTTGCTGCTGTGGCATTAGGTTCCTCTAACTCTCCAGTGGTACCAGTTCTCTTTCTCCAGGGAGTTCCTAAAGGCCCCATGAACTGTGTTTTCTTCTCCTGTTGGGCCTCCTCACCGAGCAGTGGCCCTGATCACCCCAGGAAAACACCTGGCAAGCCGGTATACAGCTCCAGAAAATCTATCAGGATGTCAATGGGAACGCCTAACCTAAGTGGAGGCTCATTTTCCCACCAACATCTATGACCTCCTTGACTATGGAGGTGGGTCCTGCTGAAGTCCAAGGCTGCTATAGAGTGAGGGTATCGGGGGGAGGGGTCTGTGTTCCTGTATTCAAAAGGCTCCGTTTTATATGGGATTTTTTTTTTTTCACCTCGTTAAACTTGTGGTTTCTGAACATCAGGTGGTATAGTTCATGATACTCCATGGCTAACTTTTATGGAGGTGCCAAGTTTTACGTTTCATCATCTTCCTCTCCTTCCATTTTCCATCATGATTCCCTATCTGGCAGCGCTGGGGGCGTTCCTTGTTCCTCTTGCGCCCGGTGCAGCCAGATCTCTACATGGCTTGGTCTGCTGAAGTCTGTTCTGACCCTTGGGAACAGGGTACCCCAACGCTTGAGTGAACGCACCGTAACATCACAAAGGACAGTTTTGAAATGACTGCAGTGACGCTTCACATCTCCCAGCATGCTTTGTCACTGATGCTCCCAAGACAAAAACTTAGTTTTTAAGGAGGACTGGGCTGAGCCATGCCTCTCTTTAACGTGTCTGATGCTCAGGGTTCAGTGCAATGTGTCTCACGGCTTTAATGCGGCGCGGTCTTGAAAGGGTCGTGGTCGGAGTTCTGCTGCATTGTCTACTTCTGCATGTATGACATGGAGCTGCTGTTTCCGGGAGGTCCTGACCGTCGTTAGGCGATGCCAGATGTTGGGAAAGCCGTGTGATTCATTTATCAGAAAACTCAAGTGAAAACAAAGCGATGTTGGCAGCGAAACGAAACGTTCCGGGAGGAAGCCAAAGCAAACTCTCCTCGCAAGACGTCTGTGCTGGGCAGGAGTCGCGGCTCCGGAGGGTGACGCGGAGGAAGCCTGCCTCGCTGAGCGTAACCCTGAGGAACAGGCCGCTAAACAACAGCAGTCATAACATAAAACATCAACGTGAAACAGTTGGAGCTGTACTGTTTTTGGGGGAAGGATCGTAGGTTCACATCCCAGGGGTCCTCGCTGCTGTACCCTGAAGCTAAATGCTTTACCTTAATAGTTCCACTTTAATTGTTTCCAGGACCAGTAGGCTGTAAAATGTAAACACTGAGAATGCATTCAGGCATCATGCTTGAATCACCCAGGTTACTGGGTGCGTGTGGCATAGTTTATGGCTGTGGGACAGGCTGGACCTGCTCAGTGCAGAGCCCTGATGGGATCCCGAAGGAGTGAAGGGCATGCTTGGTGAGCCTTTTATTTCTTACGCATGTGGCCTGTTAGTAAACCGTACCATTCATTAGGGGTGGAAAGGGGAGGAGCCATGGCAGCCCACCTTCCCATTGAACACTGCCGATAAGCAGATGGCATCAGCCTCTCGGCAGGCACGTTATAAAGCGGATAGTCAGCTAGGCATCCTCAGCAAAAGTGGCGGACAGCCGGCCTCGGCGCCAGCCTGAATGCTGAGACTTGTAAATGGCAGGTGCCGAGTTTGATGCACTCGGACGTTAATAAGGCACAAGTTTTAAGGCCTGAGTAGAGACGCATCCACCTGGCGGTGTTAGGTTACACGGTATTTCATTGATAAAGCTGAAGTAACCGTGTTATGTTATCATAGAGCTTTGCCATATTTTGCCTCAAAACGACAGTCTACCCAGTATGCTCTGCAGCAGACGAGAGATAAGGCCATCCAACGGGTTTGATTCTGCACGCATGGAGAGGGCGAGGGGAGCATTTCCGAAATGATTCCAAGCGACACCAAACTCCTCTACGACGTTTTGTAAATGTTTCCCCTATATAGGGATCCCTGCCTTCCAGCTTCTAATTTTATTCCTCTCCCTGCCTTCTCCCTTCTGTGGTTCTGCCTTTGAAGTGGCCTTCTGGGGGGGGGACTTTGGTGGGGGCTCAGGCGGGTGGTAAGTTAATAAGCTGGACTAGTTTGTTTAGCGGTTTAGAGCCCTTAGCCTCACCGAATCCCATGCTGCTCTGTGACTGGCTGGAGGGTGGCCGTTCTGACTAAGTGATATCCGGTGCTCTTGGCACCTGCTGTGTGGGCAGCAAACAAACCAAAAGGCTCCTGGGATACTTTTGCCCCCCCGGTTTATGGTGGGAGTCACATGGGCCCAAGCTGCTGATGGAGAGGTGGCCAGTTACATAGACCCTGACCATTCTGCATGGAGTGTGTCGCTCCTTCAAACATCTAAGAGACGCTTCTTCCACAAGACTGACCTTC
The DNA here is from genome assembly GCA_009936485.2 of Gymnarchus niloticus. Taxonomy (NCBI): domain Eukaryota; kingdom Metazoa; phylum Chordata; class Actinopteri; order Osteoglossiformes; family Gymnarchidae; genus Gymnarchus; species Gymnarchus niloticus. The sequence goes on from JAACJT020000002.1 coordinate 21,671,962, forward strand.
CAGGAAAATGAAGTCAGGCTCTCTTCGTGTCCACCGCACACCAGGCAGGGTGTGTGTGTGAGTGAGTCTGCGAGAGCTGTGTGTATGTGTTCTTTACTAACCTTGTGGGAACATTTTCTGAAGGAATCTTCCTGACAAACACAGCTAACCCTGTAAAGCAGATCTTGTGGGAGTGTCCCTCTGAGGTAAAATGTCTTTTTCAAAATATTTAGAAAATAGCTGTCATTGCCAAAAACTGTCTTATAGACTTTCATCTGGTTTGAGGATTTAAGTTGTTAATTACGGTAAAATTGGCAAAGTTAGAAACACAGTTGTGTGTATTGGAGTGGGTGAAAAAGAGAGGAACTCATAGATGGGGACAGGAGAGAGAGAAGCAGAGAGAATTGTCCCCAGCTCGCCTCGGCCCTCAATATGGCTCCCATTAGAGATGTCAATGGTGCCCCCTCTAGTGCTGGGGGAACCTTTTGAAATTCAATATGCCTTTAAATCAGATTTATAAATGTTTATGCACATTATGAGAAACACACACCAAACATGGCCGCTGTCAGGGGAAGAGCCTGTGTGTGTGTGGCTGTGTGTCTGTGATGTCATCATTCTCTATGCATGCCTCGGACTTTAAACGCTGAAATCCTGACGCCACACTGTCCTTTGCCCCAGGGACCTGGACAGGAATAACATCACCCGCATTACCAAAGTGGACTTCGCCGCCATGAAGAACCTGCGTGTTCTGTAAGTAGAGGGGCCCGAGCGTGTGGGGATGGCATGCTGACTGATGGAGCTCTGTGCCACTGGTGGTACCTCTGGAGGGCTTCTCGACGGCTGGGGGGAGGCAGGTGTAGATTTTGATGTCTGAAAGGCGTTGTGCCCCCACCGCTACACCCCACCTTTCTCATGGCCCTCCAGGCGCAGGAACACTGGGCGGTAGTGGAGGGTCTCGGGTTCGCGTCGCGGGTGAGGATGACACCGCGATGATTATGTTGGGGTGAGCTGTTCACGTCGGTGCAGCCTCTGCACGGAGATGGCCTGGTGGGGGAAGTTCCGCGGTAGAACCAAGAACGCCACGGACGGAGCCCATGCTGTCAGCTCCTCTCGACACAATAATGTGACAAAAAACATGGATTAATGGCTGCACGGCAGTCACATGCGTGTAAACGTTTGTTTTAAAGGCCATTTATAACAGCTCGTATCTGCCAAGCTGGAATTCCACCCTGCGACTGACAGATAATCCGGCGTTTTTGGCTCTGCTAACCTCCCGACGCTCCAAATGGTCGCTCAGCGTCCATGTGCTTCTTATATCCAGCGCTGCATGCTGGCCTTAATCTAAAAGGACTGCAATCTAAACAAAGGCTATCTGTGGAGATATGTTTCTGGCAGATTTCATCTGGAAAACTTTAAGGAACGTAAGACACAACATGGGGTGCGAGACCAGGGCTGCCGGTGGGGGATGCCGGGTGAGCGATCGCAGGGGGGTGTCAGGGCAAAGAAGAGAAGGAGGAAGCAGGGGTGTCAGAGCGAACAGGCTACGGAACTCTGGGCCAGCCCTGCCAGTCAGAGTGCTTTGTCCTTCAGCTGCCTCCGCCTTCCATCCAGCATTTGCTCTTGGAGCTCCGGCCGCTGCTGGCTCCTCAGCTCTTGGCCGCCATGTTTTTAGAATAGTGGGAAGGCAGCGTCTGCTGTGGAGGTTCAACTAACCTCTCGCTCACTCTCTGTAACCCATAGCCACCTGGAGGACAACCAGATCAGTGTGATTGAGAGGGGCGCCTTCCAGGACCTGAAGCAGCTGGAGAGGCTGTGAGTATCCCCAGGTGCCCCGCCCATGCACCACCCCCAACATACCAAGGCCATGCCCACTGTCCACTTCATCTTCCCACTGTGCTTCTTTCCGTGTGTCCGTGTTTGCATGCCATTTTCTGTCTGATCTGTCTCACTGTCGAGGGGTGAGCTGCAAGCCAAGTGGAGTAGTGGAAAGGGTCAGATGGAGAACACAGTTCAGGAAAATGGACCTAGAGTTCTGTCAAAGCCACACAGAGCACCTCCACTCTCACGGTGTGCCAGTCGGGTCCACGTTGCTGCTTAGCTCATGCTGCTTTTATTCACAGTGACTCGTATACAGTCCTTTATTGGCATAATCAATGCAAAGGTCCAACAGCAGTGCCCTGCCCAAGAAGTTTAATAGCATTTCTTCCCAGGCATTGTAGCCTTCATAATTAAACACTGGATGTTTTCCACTGCTCCTGTGATGAGCATTTTGGGGGGAGGGTTGTCCTTTGCAGTGGGGACCCTGTGCAGGTGGCTAATGAGACACAGAGTCAGGTTTAGCAAGAAGCCCAGGTTCTGCCCAAGCACTCTGCCAGCTGGGTGTGTGTGTTGGGTATGTGTGTGTGTGATTGGCAGGCAAACACCAGAACCCCAGTTCTCCCTTCTTGTAACGTGCTAGTGTTCTCTCTGCATGCATTCAGCACACCTTCCATGGACATCTGGAATTTCACAGGCCCCACCCCCATCTGACCCCCCTGTGGGGAGGGTCTCGGTGTCTCTGTAGGCCTCCTTGACACCGTCTTGGACAGACGGCCTCTACCAGCCACCGCTGATGAGCCTGTCACAGCCTTCCTATACCTCTGCCAGTGTTGACCCGGCCAATCAGCTGGTTGCAGTGGAGTTCAGGGAGTCTGCTATATTTCCCACATTTCATCCAGATGTGCAGACACATGGCAACTCTGTTTAATACACACCTCGCTGTTCTCAGTCCATTCCTCAGAAATCTGTATTATAACCCCTAAATCCCTACTTCCATTCATTCAAATGGGGAAAATATGGAGTCAAGCCACCCTGTATCACCCCATAGTCTCTCTTCTCCTTCATTATTTACTCTCATTATTATCTCCTCACCCCACAGTCTGTCCTCTCCCCTCTCACTCACTCTCTCGCTCTCCTCACCCCACAGTCTGTCCTCTCCCCTCTCACTCACTCTCTCGCTCTCCTCACCCCACAGACGTTTGAACCGGAACAAGCTGCAGGTTCTCCCAGAGCTTCTCTTCCAGTCCACGCCCAAACTAGGCCGCCTGTGAGTAGCCGCCTTCCCTACCGCCGTACGCCACTGCAGCCTTGCTTTGGAAGCACTGTGACTCCCTGACACACGATGGGCTGCATGTTCTTGAGGGGGTACTTAGGCCTGGTCTGACTGCTACTTGTGTAGGGTAGCAGTGAAAGTACAGCTGGGGGTGTTTGGCTTGGACAGGGGTTTGGAATTTTAGTGCGGTGGACTGTTTTCAAACTTCTGCTCTGGGCTTTTGTACGCTCTGTACGCTCCCTCGCCTTTTTGCATTTTACTGCCTTCAGAGTCCGACGACCTGGCAGATTACCTTCAGTGTTTATTTTGTGAATGTAGTCATGTACTGTGTGCAACACGGTAGGATGTAGTTACCTTGGGATAGTGTGGGCGCGGAGGTACACTGCCCAAGCTCCATGGCCCCTCATCCCCCCCAGAGTTCAGGCAAACACATTTAGGCTGCCTGCACTTCCTGTTGGTGCCCAGGCACCTGGTTCCCGCTGTTTCTCATCAGCGATACCCATGGCACGGAGTCCTTCCAGGTCAATAGGGTCAGCTTGGGTGCACGTCCAGCGACGAGCTGTTGTATCTCTCCCCCACATTCGCAGTGCCTCCTTCCTGGGGGGGGGGCTCCAAGAGTTCAAGGTCCGGGAGTGACAGCTCTTTGCGTCACGGTCCATCACGATGACCCACCACAGTAACTAGGGCCACACACCGGTCCTTTTTAAGCGGAAGGCTGTTGGTTCAGGTCCCAGAAATAGGTCCTGACATTTCCAAGTTGATTTTCCTAAAGTTATGATTGAAAGTAGTCTGGTGGTGTGGACACCCCCCCACACACCACACTCATCTCGTTCCGCGTGCCCTGGAGACGGGCCTGTAGAGGGGCACGCATCTGTGATTTAGGTACATTTACAGGAAGAAAGGTGAGAAGGGAGAGGCCTTCTCAGTGTCGCGTTTTGTGGGGAGTTTTTTGGTTGAATGAATTAATTTTCCCCCAGGTATCTGAGTCAGCCAATGATACCCAGTGATCCCGCTTCAGGTCCTGCGGTGGATCTGCTGGCTAAGAGGTTGCTTTTCTCTGCCCATGTTCTTGGAGAGGCTGAGTCTCACTGCTAAACAGTCATAAACCACCGGGAAACAGCAAGGCACATAAGGGAGGGTCTGAGCAGGCGGGTGGGCTTCTTTTGGATCACTGCCTGCTCTTTAGGTTCAGGCGTTTGCTGACACCCCCCCCACCCCCCCGCTGTGTATCTGAGAGTTCCCAAACTCATACAGCTGGATTGCTAATTAATTCTGCTTGACTGCATTACAGATCAAATAGATTGCTTAGATTTTAAACTTTAAAAATCATAATTAAAGCCACTGGCATCCTGTCCTGGATAATCAGTTAGCTAATGTGGATGCTAGCGATTCCTCTCTTGTGTAAGTGAGGTTGATTGACGACATTCAAACAGCAAACAGTTAAACACATTTAACTAAAGGACTGATTCTCTTAGTATTAATATTTTTGCAATGTATTACCACAAATGTCTTGGTTTGTGCAAAGAGAACTTGAATGATTAAATTGAACTGGATCCAGTAATGTAATTAATTATTACCTTAATCAAGGCAAATTGATGAAGAGCTTAGCTTTCCCCTGTCCTTCTGATCTTGAATGACTAGTTAAACCCTTCCTTGAAAGTCTCCTGTCACAGTACCAGCCTGCCTTTTTTTAATCAGACCCACAGAAGAGAGCGTTGTTTGCTTGTTTCCCCCTGCTGCCATATACACTCCCCGGGTTGACCATAGGGGACGCTGTTCAGTCTCACACAGCCTCGGAATACTTCCTTGCGGAAATGGGATCTCACCTGGCTCTGTAGGCAGTGGCTGTTCTTTATAAATACCCAGCAAAGAGAGAACAGGCGCTGTGTGAGTGAGTGAGGGGCCGCTTTCCCTGTTCTGTCGGCGGTTGGCTGCGGAGTGGAGTGTCTAACGAAGGCTGGCAGGGCCTCGCTCCTCATTTTACTGATCTCACGTTTACACGCATGCAGCGTGTTCCTAAATAGCACCGCGCACGTGGTAGCAATTTGGTGTCCGAGTAACGATGAGTGCCCTCCTCCCGAGGTGGATTTTGACCTGGGAGTTCCAGGGCTGTTAGCTGCCTCGGCTTTGGTTCACATGTAGGCAGCTGAGCCCTGGAACCGGGCACGGATCACTCGACACGTCTTCCACCGTTATTTAGAGATGACCACAGCACAGCGCCCACTACAGTCACTATCTCACTTGGCACATAGAATGCTGCTTAGACTGTTCGACCAAAAGTGAAGTCACAGTGGCTTAGAATATTCACAGTTTTAAGGTTTACCCTCCTGCTCCCCTAGCCTACAATGACCCCTCTGCCTGTGTCTGCAGCCCTGAGGCAGGATAAGCAGGGAAGCTTATGGTTTCCTGGTTCCTTGGCAGCTTTTGGTGTTTTGCTGATGGGTTTGTGGCACATGGAAATCTCCAGTGAGGAAGCACATTGGGGGGGAGCGGGCGGGGGTGCCTGGAGGGGCACATGGTTGTTAGCAATGAAGCCTCAGGGGAATTGGCATTTGGACTCCGCCTCTCCAATCAGTGGTTTAATCTCACTTTGTTCTGTGTATTGCTTCTCTTTAGGGGTTGACAATGTGTATCCAGATGTCTGTCTCGTACATCCGCGCACACACACACACACACACACACACACACACACACACACAGTCTGTTCTTAGGACATCAAAGCAGGTTTGGCCTGATGCTTGGTGGTTTTCTTGCTGTGCTGGGCCTAGATGCAAGGAGGGTGGCAGTCAGCTTGTGGCAACCCCACCCATTTATTGTTGTGGGAGAGGCAAGGAGAAGGTCTGACTGTTTTTGTGCCCCGCTGGAGTTTCTCAGTATCCTTAAGAAGGTGTTCCAGGTTCTCTCCAGGCCTAGTGATGCTCCCTCACCCCCCAGCACTGCCTCATTGGGGGGTTCTCAAATCACTGTGGCAACGTGGTGTGCTATATTGGCAGGTTTGTTCCTGGATAACTTCAACAGCTATGGCTGAACGATGGGGAATCCACAACAAGGAGTGCGGCACCCTGTTTAAAATAGCCAAGCTGCTTCTGGGAGGTTGGTGCTTTGTGGCTGCTATAGCTCCGCCCCAGTACTGTGGTTGGCTTGCCATAGCTGCATGCCCTGATGGCCACGCCCACCCACGAATGCCCCATGTTCACAGAGTGCTCCTGTAATTTGCAGAATCATTTAAAGGTTTGGTGTTTTTATCACAGGTGGTTCCCATGACAATCAGGCGACATACTAATTGGACTCAAATGGGTTTCTCGCTCTTGGCGGCTGATGTCGGCCTTCTGGATTGGAAATGTAGTGGGTCTGAGATGAGCCAGCTGAAAACTATGGCTTGGGAAGAGGCTCGTGGGAAGGCCTTCTGGCGGGACTGGGCCTGAGCCGGGCCCTGCAGAACCTACGGCCCGTCATGGAGAGGCAGAACTGTGCAGTTCGCGGGCGTGAAAGAAGCCAAAAGCAGCCCAGTCTTTATAGTCGAGGGACATGCCTGTCTGGCCCAGCGGACACATGCCTGCGTAAATACAGCGTGTGCTTAACCCACTTGAAAACATGGATATTTATATGTATATTTACTCATGCAGGCAGGAGACAGTGGGCCCCGCGCTGTACGAAGCGGGGAACGTGGGCCGGCTCACGGCCCGTCCCTGCTGGCGCTCTGCTGCAGGCCTGCACTTTGTTTTCATTTCAGATTCTTTTATTGCTGTTATTCTGTGGGTTCCTGAATCCTCCAGTGGGCCTTGACCCTCACCGGGAGCTCGTGGCGTCCGCTGTTTATTTACACGATCACCAACTGGGCCAGAAGCGGTGTGTAGGACGCGCTCTGGGCGTGAAACGTGCTGCAACGAGTGAGGGAGCAGATGGAGGGGTGGTACGTTTGGCCAGAGATGCGTGTCAGGGCCCCATCGAGTGGGACACGAATTCTTCACGTGTCTCTGCCTGATGCGGCATTTAGCTTGGGTTTGAGAGAATGGGCTCCCTTGGATGTCCCAACAGACTGCTGGGCTTCTGGATGCACACTCCGTCTCACTATGAGTGTTCATATGCAGTTACTTTCCCACACCATCGAGAGTGCTGTGGCCCTGCCTTATGCGCCCCCCCCCCCGTGCCCACGGTCTTCTGCCACTCCATAGTGGCTCTCTGTGCCCCTGGCCCACTGTGGCCTGTGGGTCTTTAATTGTAGTCCTCTTTATGAGAGATGAGGTTCTACCCCCAGACCACCTCCTCGTAGGCAGTAGAACAACTCTTGGAGTTCACTACCTACTCCCTCATGGTGTAGTGGCCCCTCAGACGGGGGACCGCTATTTTTTCAATTCTGTGTATCACCGCCCGGAGGTGCGGCCACCTCCTCACATTACGCCAGTTTCACGGCTTTGGGAGCGGACGAGGTTCAGGTCATTCCCTCATCCTGAGTGGTACACGTGTGGAAGTTCCTGTTTGTGGAGGGCCCTGGGGCATGGGTGGTGGTGGGGGGGCTCTGAGGTTTGGCTTTATAGAACGTGGTCATCCTGGGCTCCTTCAGTGCCATGTCCCTCGGTCGACCTCAGGCGAGCTTGTTAAACTGCTTTAAGCCTCGCTGCCATGGTTGTCACTCCAAAGCACGTTGGCGGGGGGGTTAAAATGAGCACTCTGGAGATTTGGTCCCGGAGCGGATGTGGCCTTGTGGGTTCTGAAAGGCCCAGTGGCTCCTTTGTGCAGTTTTTCTTTAGATCCTACAGTTACCACATGTGGAAAGTGCAGTCCACTTGTTCGTTATGTCATTGGCTGTAAAAACACCAGATTGTGTTGTCCTGTTCTCAGCCCGACAAACTTGAACAAGCGAGAACCTTCATCAAGCAGGATTGCTCAAAGCACTGTGATGTAGACCAAAAAGCAACATGTTTAAACTTTCAGGGGGGGCTGTCATTGAACCGTAGGGGGAGATCCATACTTTGAGATGGGTAAAAAAGAAAATCGGTGAATATACTAAATGAAGCATACACAATACGAATGTGTACATCTAATGTGCAATGTAAATATGTATGAACAAGTGTATACATGAGAATAAAAGATGAGGTCATTCTCTGAGTGGCCAGGAGGAATCGTGAATGTGATTAGGAGGTTTAGGCTGCATTAGGCTGGTGCGGACATGCGTCAGGCCGGCAGCGTGCCTTTGTAGGGGAAGGCCCGTGCCATGCCGTGCCAAAGAGGTAATGGGAAAAAGACACAGCATGAGGGGGTGGGGGGGGGGCACCACAGGCTCTGCTTCATTCTATTTGGCATTTAGGGTAAACGCTTCTTTTTTTGGGGGGGGGTTCTCTGGCATGTGCTACTTTGAGGCTGCTTGAGGCGAAATGAAAGGGGTTGAATGTGCAACCCTTCAAGGTGCAGAGCAACGTCGGGAAAATGGGCTTCAGGCCTCATTAAGCAGCCCGAGGCCCATCCCGTCACGGGGGAAGTGGCCGACTCCCAGGTCGCCGCTGAGGGCGCCTGCTGCCTCCCCATGGAGCCGGCATAATTGGACCTGACGCGGGCCGGCTGCGGGTGAACTGGGGTGGGGTGTTTTAGGGGCAGCTGCTGCTGGTGCATTTGCAGGATTTATTAAATGAGTGTATCAGATATATCTTCCTGGACAATGCTCTGCTCTATCTCTGGTCCTGTCTGGTTTGCATGCGTTACTTTGAACAAACAAATGAAAGTGAATTGCAAAATGAACAATTCCTCGGGGAAGGGGGCAGAGAACAGCAGAAGCAGACGATGATGGTACTTTCCTGAGGGTCCCGGCTCTCCCCGCCTGACCCAGACAGGCAGGTCGTTCGACATCTCATGTGTAAATATTTATGAAGTCAAACAACTGGAGTGGGGCTTCTGTCTGTCGACTTTGTTCAGCACTTTTAATCTCCAGGGGGCGGGGGGTGGGAAAGTTAGCATTTAATGGGGCTGTTTCTGTGGAGCGCATAAGCGAGGAGGGAGCAGTGATTTCTCAATGACCCGGTCATTGGCTGTGACTCGTGTGATGCCGTGTGAGTATCATCAGGCCCTCATGCAAGCGTGGATCAGTGGCTTGACACGTTGTTGGCGGCCGTGATGGCAGGGGCCTTACATGCACGCTGCCCAGCAGGGCATCGGTAGGTCTTTGTGTCGAGACAAGGTCCAGGATTGGCTGGAGGTTGAGCTTCCCCATGAAGCCCCACCTCTATTTCCTTGGGGAATCTTATACAAGAAAAGCAAATTCTGGTGTCTAATTAAGCATGATACAATATTTCTGTATGGATAATTAGCTATGATTTGGGCCAGCCGTAAATGATTTTGGTCTGTACCGGGGCCTGGTCTTGGTCAGCCGCTCAGCTTATCTCATCGCAGCCAGTGGTAGCCTGGCCATTTCCTTTTGCCCAGGGTATTAACCCTTCACTTCCTGCGAGTATCTTGAGTCTTAATACAGGCCCCTCATTAACCTACCTCCCACCCCCCAACTTGGGACCTGGGGGCCCTTAATTACACCCTCTGTGGGTGTAATTAACGGTCCCTCCTTCATTTAAAATTCTTTCATCTGATTGGCTGCATGGGGATGAAAGAGCAGAGATTGATGACAAGTCACAAGCTAGGAACTGCATATTAAATTAGCTTAACTGTTGAATTTCCTCATGTTCCTGCTGGTCCCGTCTGTCAGCTGTGGAGATGGGGTGTTGGCGTGGTGTATATCAGCGGGGGGGGGTTCTAGGTGGATGGGGCAACAGCAACATGACGGAGCAAAGGGAGAGAGCCAGCGGTGTCTGGAAACCACAGTGGGGATGCGCCAAGCGGCGTGCAGATAAACAAGTGAGAAACAGGGTGGAATGGCCCAGATTCTCTGCATAGCTGAGTGACATCCCCTTCTGACTTTAATTATGACTCTCATTAACACTGCGACTGCTGGAGCAGGGACTTGCTTCAGCCTTTGGTGAGACCCCCCCACTTGCTATGGGCTGTCTCCTCTCAGCCTCTACTATGCTCCGAGGACTTGGCATGTAGGGTCCCTATGAGATGAAAGCCTCATCACGAGTCCAAGCAGGAGAATGTAAGGAGTCTGCCCAGGCTGCAATCTGGACGACCTCCTGTCAGGAAATATGACTGGCTCGCCAAACAAAAGGCCTGAGTTTCCTGCTAAGGGGACAAATGGGACTAGTGTGAGTCCACCTGGATGTGGACATGTCTTCTCTGTGTCAGTTTTTATCTTTCCTGTACGCTTTACCAGGGTTTGAGTTCAGATGTGACGTGATGCATTCTGATAGTCCGTTTGAAGATGGTTCTCTCTCAGGGGCTCTGAAGCTGACAGGATGCCGTGGGAATAAAGTGAAGACTCAATAGTCTCAGTTGAGCTTGTCTCGCTTCAGCAGCCGATGGGCTCAGAGCTTCATGGACTCTCAAGGTCACCATGATAGTAGTCCTAAACACTGAGGCTAAATAGAACCATTCTGACACTATGTCTAGACTAGTGTAAGTTGGCATTTATGCGTTTTAAGTATAAAAGATGCTTATTTCTAGCTATGTTGTTTAAATTTGCTGCCTTTCAAGTTTAAAAGTTCAGATTAAGGAGTTGAATGGATTGTTTTATCTATATCAACAGCGGGCAAAAAAAGACATTTTATAGCCCACAGTGTTATGTTCTCAAGGACACGCCTGTCTTTGAAAAGTCTTCAAAACTCTCTGCCATACCTCCGCCGACATACTCCTGAGGCGGTGCTATGAGAAGGTTGCTTCAGGTGGCCTCAGGGAGATGGATGGTGCCTTGGGAGACGGGGCCATGCTGCTGCTTCATGGGACTTTGCTTCCTTCATCATTTTCTGCTATTGAAGCAGGAAGTTGTATAAATGACTTCTTCACCCTGTCATTGCAGTAAGGTGTCCTGCATGTTCTGCTCAAATTCATTTAGGCATTAATTGACACCCCTCAAGACTGTTTCTATCTACCTGACTATGCTGAATTTACTTTGGTTTCACCATCACCTCTGCAATTTACTTGGCTTTGCCGTAGCCTTCAAAGTCTGGTTGTACTGCCTTCCCTGAGAACAATGTGGCTTTGCCACTATCCATGAAGCCAGTTTGGCTTTTCCACTGCACCTGAAGTCAATATGGTTTTACCACTGCACCTGAAATGATTCCTCCATTTATTTTGCATCCCTGGGAAAGAAGTATAAAGAGAGTAAAGTGGGGTGTATGCCTGGGGAAGCATGCGCATCAGAAATGACAGGTCTGACTTCGTGACTTTGTTTATTCTAAATCTGGACTCCTCCATTATTGATGCAAGCTGTTTGCCAAATGCTCAATGCGTCACAAATGGAGGGGACATCTCAGTTATTTTGGAGGGAGCAGGTAGGGAACAGCCAGGCACCCTCCCCCCATGCCTTGTGGGGCTTCGCAAACACACACACACACACACACACACACACACACACACACCAAGTTTTTTCCCAATAGCGTATGTAGGAACATATATTACCACATGCATTGAAACGGACACACGCACAGAGACAGTCATATAAATACATCCACAGTCACCCTGTCCCACACACAAATTCGGCCACATACGAACCCACTTTGTCCCACACACATGCTTGCACTCACATTAATCACCAGAAAACTACCCTGTGTCTCGGTAATAACCAGCAGAGGACTTCAGGAACACAGGCTGGCCTTTCAGTAAACGGCCCACTCAGTCCGGAAGGACCTTTCAGCAGTAAGATGAAAGGCTGCCCGTCTGAAATCGGAGCCTGTGTGGCTGGTCCTGCTCGACTCTCACCTGGTTACACGCTGCCTGCTGGGCTGAGGTCGTGTTGGAGCACATGCGCACACACGCATTAACACGCACTATGACACACACGCACAAACACACACATTTAAAGACGCGCACATACAAAGACCTTCATTTACGTGCCGTTGTGTGGAGTTCTTTTTAATCCAAGCAGAAGTGGTACGTTTTTCATGGCCTACTGTCCTTGTGGGGACACGTTCCCCAAAAACGTTAGGAAACGGTGTGCATACTCACATCCTCAACACACATAAACACAGGTGTACACCTCATGCGGGGAAAACACCACCCGATACACAAACACAAGTAGATTACGTAGAGAAACACACCCAGACAAGGACAGTCGCATAACCATGGAGTGACGACCACATTATGGACATACATCCATAACTACCAGACACACACTAACATTCACACAGAACAAATGACACAAAGCTAGAGATGCAGGCAGACCTCTTCATTACCATGTACAGTACATACACTCTAACTATATGCAGATACATGCTTCTTGAGACTTTCAGAGAAGAGCAGGCATTCTGTGATTAGGACGCGTATTTGTGCGTGTGTGTATAGTGTATATATATAAAAATATACGGCGTTCTATAAAAACACAAGCACGCACACCCACATACACAGACTTGTGGACGACCCCACAAACTCAACATCCTTGACGAAAGCACTAGAGTACAGAGGCCACGTTACAGATGTGCGCTGGTTGCAGTGTTACACGGGGAAGGCTCTCATTTCATGTAGATATAAATAAATTCTGCAGTCTGGACATGTAATTATCCTCTAAACCTAATCATCCAAATCACAGCTTGCTCATTCCTATAGTCACAGTTACTCTTCCTCTAAATGGCACTTTGCGTTCATAGCTAAAAATTCTGTTTAAACTCTTTTTTTTGCATTCCGATGAAGGAAATGTTCAAAGTCGATTATGAATTTGTGAAGCCCGGGAGATTTATGGCCCTTGTTCATTAGCATATTCAAATGAGCTTGCCTTTTCCGCTTGTGTAGTTTAAATTACAGCAGCATTTGTCTTGTGGTGGAGCCACCCATGGATGTCTGAGTAGAAGCTGAGCAAGCTGGGGAGATGGAGGGCTTGCTCACTAGTTATTGGTCCATGTGACAAATGTTGTATGACTTGAGACTTTCTGTGGCTGCAGGAGATATAGACAGCCCTGGGGTTGCTTTTCACTCGGGTCTGTAGGGTTTCCAAGTGGTCAGTGTGACCTTCAAGCCAGCATTATTTATCTTAATGGTTTTCTTATTCGTTTAAGCGGCAGAAAATGAAGCATTATTTGGCTGTCTTTGCAGGAAGGCCCTGCTCCTCTTTCACTTTCCAACAAATTGATGGCTGTCTGTCTTGAAGGTCATCCTCTGTGGTGGTTTGTTTCAAGGGCCAGTTAGACCAAACTGACTCCAGCAGGTCAAGGCTGACATTATGGTGATGTCATCAACTCCTGGAATTTGGTTTGTTTCTAGCCATGTCTCTGGAGTTGGGGTCCATACCTTCACCTTCGTCTCGGTAGCTGAGGTCCCCACCTTCACCTTCGTCTCGGTAGCTCAGGTCCACACCTTCACCTTTGTCTTAGAAGTTGCCTTCATTCAAATCCTTGCAAGGTGCTCCAGGCCTTAGACTGGTGAGAAAGAAGCAGCAACTCAGAAACATGAGAGAATGAGTGAAAGTCTTCTGATGAAGATGTCTTGGCCAGAGAGGGGGTGGGGGCAGCAAGATGGAAATCCCTGAGGATGCGGTAGGGGTCAAGCATGAGGATAGGGGGCATTAAGGGTGGGGTAAGGAAGCCTTCAAGCCTTGTGCAGCACTGAGAGAAGTGCATGTGGGAGTCCTTAACGTGTGGTCTAAGTGTGTGTGTGTACTTTGGGGGGGGGCTGTCTGTGTGCTGTGAGATGATAAAAAAAGCCATGACTGTCTCTGACTGGAGTGATAAACTGCACTGCTAATGGAGTAAGACACTGCAGGGTGGCTAAGGACCATAACCTGGATAACCAGGAAGCTGTCCTTCAAAATCCTAGAAGGGTTGTACTGACACACTGAGTGTGACTGTGACTCTGAAACACACTGAGCATGACTTTGACATAGTGAGTGACTGACTCTCACTGTGTCTTTGAATGACTGAGACACTGATAATAATCTGATGACTGCAGCTCAGTCCTGCATTTGGAGTGCTAGTGACCCTACTGTAGGGTTCTGACGGCCACCTCCCGGGAACTCAAACAGCCGGCTTCCCTGGCTCGCTCCCTCCTTCCCTCCCTCCCTGTGGCTGGCCTCCTCACACCAGCCAAACCCATCTTTGCTGACATTTGTTTCCAATCCAAGCTGCAGAGTTGCACTTTTCCAGCCCTCTAAATGACAGCATTAACCCTGTACATGTCTGTCCTGCTGTCCCTGGCCCAGTCCGACCTCACGTGCATCCTCGCCTCCCACCTCTCAGGATCTGGAGCGGTCCTGGTTCAGCCCACGGCACCATGTGAGGAACACGTGTAGCCGCTCTTCTCCGATTAATTGTTTTCACAAGCCATGTCCACGTTAACGAGCTTGTGCTAAGTTTTGGTTAGCTGGGTCACAGGTCAGCCTGGCGTTGCTTTGAGGTGGGGCTTCTCTCTAAGCACAGGCACATGTCATCTTTCTGATCTACCACGGCGTGATGGGGAGGGCGGGCGGTTAGCTGAAGCTGTCCCTTTCAGAGAGTCTCACCCATAGGCTTCATAATTAGCAAACCACCTGGTGTTTCCTGCTCATGTTCTTCTTAATCTCCTCGTGAGGCCGGCGTGCGGCAGCAACTCCGAGGGTCAGCCACTGGTGCTCACGTGAGTACAGATTCGACAGGACGAAACTCTGCAGCCTCCACTAATTTCCTCCTGGAATAAAGCTGTCAGGGAGGATTAGCCCCGACGTTCCACTTGGCGGTCTAGTGCAGAAAATGCAACATTTTCTTTGCAGGCAGCTGGTATGCTGGAGACTCTTCCTGGCCGTTTGGTGTTTGCGTCATAGTATTTCGTGTCTGCCCACCTGAGCCAGCAGCCCGTGGATCGCCAAAAGCTCCAACACCCTTGGCCCGTAGACCTGCTCTTACTGAAGGCGCTTCCAGGTCTGACGAAAGCCGGGCACACTGCTGCTTTTCCCACCGGGTTTGGAGATTTGTCTGCAGGATGTCTCCATGCGACTCACTAGGTTTGGGGGGCACTGGAGCCGGTGGACTGTGGGAGGATTCGTGATCCACTCTGGCTGTCGTCCTCTCGACAGCTTCAGTCAGGATGGGCAAGAGACGGCAGACTCTGGGGCCCCCTTGGGCCTCCAGACCCTTAGAGTGGACCACCATCCCTCCCACATATTTACTCAACACAAGGGTTTTGTGTCTGGTGTGTGTGCATACTTCCATGACGAGGACTACATGTGTGTGGGACACGGAGAACGAGAGCTGGCCGGCGTTTTGTTTGCATACGTGTCAGAGAGCCAGTGTCTAAGAGCACTTGTACATTTGTTTATGTGTTTAAGTGCTTTTGTTGCTCTTGTATATGTGGTTTTGTTTGTGTGAGTCTGTGGTCTTCTGTATCTTTGTTTGTGTTTGAGGAGCTGTGACCTCACTATCATCGTGGCCCCCATTCTGCCCCCCCATCATGCTCGTGCACACATACACAGCACAGTTTCAGCTGTGATCATGCGGGTGCATAGCAATGTCCATCCAGCTGGGAGGGGTCATGTGGCAAGGGGTTCAGTGGGGCTTAGGTAAGGGGGGGGGGGGGCATGTGTCAGTCATCCCTGTGGTTTGATTGGTCAAGGCTCTGATACAGATCTGCCAGGGTATCTGTGCCAGCTGTCATGATGCCTCCACATCCCATGTTAGGAGTGGGACTTGGCTAGTAATAAAAGTGAGCTGCTCTGTGCTGTGATGGAGGATTATGGGATACAGGAGCCTCACTGCACTCATTTTTTAAAGGGCAACCTGGCATGGAGGGGGGCGGGGCCTCAACAGAACAACACCCCACATGCTATTGGGGGTAGGGCCTCTGTAGGACACGCCCCATGTGGTGTTGCCATGACGGCCACTCACCGTGCCTCCATTCCAGCCACTGCTGGTTTTTCTTACTCGCCTGTTACCTCATGCAGAGATGCACAATTTTATATGTCCCTTTTGTGCCCCCCCCCCAGCCCAGAGGGGCATGACGAACGGCCGGTGATTCAGGCCTGCCCCAGCCACCCCCACCCACTAACCCCAGGTGCTCCGCAGGTGTGTGCGATGTTGGAATGTGCCCCCCCACCAGGAAATCAAGAGGAGCCACATTTTGCTGCCAGGGGTGAGAGGGTGGGGCTTTGGGGGGCTGGGAGACAAAGGGAAGATCTGTGGGACAGGCTATACTAACCCCCCGCATTAATGCACACAGTCTGCACCCTTTAAGAGTGCATCCGGGAGGTGGTGTTTTGAGTCTTCCTTCCGCTGCGCTTCAAACAGAAGCAGGTGGCCTCCTTTTCGGTGGATAGAGGGTAATTGGCAGCATAATGTGTGGCTTCCCCCCCCCCCCCCTCCCCCCAGGCTTGGACCTGGTTTCACACACTAGCTTGTACAGAACCCTGCGGGCGGTAACGGCTCCAAAGACACGGTCAGTTACCTTAAAGGGTGGAGACCCACATACCTGTGGCCCGTCCGAGTCCATATTAGTGGTCAACAGGAATCATATTTGTACTTTTTCTGAATATCGAAGGAAGACGCAGAGAGTCCTGGAAAATATAGTGATGACTTTTGTGCTGTCAGTGCCTTCCTGCCGGAGTTTATTCTCTAATTTCCATGCTTTGCGTAATTTAAACTACAATAAGATTTTAACATTTTATAATATCATTTGTACGGAATTTTCCCTTTGGATAAATAATTTCCTTCGTTCAATTCATCCATCCATGTCATCATTATTTAATGTTACAATAACTCATACAAATCAGTGTTTAAGTCCCAATTGACCTTTTGTGTCTTTCACAATCGTAGGCTGCAGTGTTGGCAAAGTCCGTGACTTTGCTATATGCCGTGTTTTTCAAAAACAGCATGAAATAATTTGCTGCTATATCTCAAAGAGTCGTGTAATACTGAGGTAAAACGTTCATGCTCACAGAAGCCTGTATGAATATAAGAGAATGCTGGACTTTTTCGCTTGCAGGCTGGTTCTCTGCGCTGGAATGTAGCTCTTTTCTGGGAAGTGCACATTTTTAGAATTTATTTAATATTTGAAGTGTGAAGTATAAATGTTTGTTCAGAGTTTATCATTTATGGATTTGGACAATTTATCTATTTCTTTGACATGTTGTTTACAGATCTTAACATGCGGCTTACTGTATAATGAATTTTGAAGGCTCCGTTCTTGTGCTGCTGTTCTTATCGTTTTATGGCCTGAACGATCCGCTATCTGTATCACTAATTGGCCGGTGACATCAATTACCCCTGTGATGTCATCCCCTCAGTCTCGCTGGTCGGCACAGTAAGGGGCCCTCCTCCGCCCTCATGCTCCCGCGGTGCCGTCGTGCCACAGGTGTGGAGAGATGCAGGGCGTGGCTATGGGGGTGTTGAAACTTGAAATGGAAGACTCAGGAGTATGGTGCATCCGGCACCCGCCTCCCCACCATTAAAATTGGGCCGCTGTCTCTTTGGTGGGAATGCTTTCACTTCTTTGTTTACTTCCTGTCAGGTCACTAATTAAGGCAGAGCTGTCTTCCCTTTGCTGAAAGTATCTGCCTATCAAGGCAGACTGCAGTCCCCCTGTACAGCCAGCATTCTGACTGAGCCGTCAAAGCTACGAGGGCATTGCTGTTTTCATTTATCTGATTAACATCCATGAATGGTGCTTGTTTGGTCTTCGGAGTGGTTGTTTTGGATGGGGAAAGCCCTTCGAATGACTGGCTGACACTGGAGGAGGTGGCGTTTAGCGCAGGGCTAGTTAAACACAGTCTGTAACGGCAAGGTTACCTGCTGCGGGGTAGAAAACGCCCCTCCCCACCGGCATACAACAAAGGAGTTCAAAGGAATGTGAGAGATGCCTGTTATGCCAGGTTTTACAACTGGTTTCTGTCAAGTCTCTGTTGCTTTGAAAATGGTAAAGAGAGCGAGAGAGAGAATAGAGGAGGGGTAAGAGAGGGAATGGGCCGAGGAAGGAAATAAAGACGGCCCTCATTCATTAATTTAACAAGCGAAAGCCCTGACGTGTTTATCAGACACGTATGTGATCATGCAGAAGACTTGCGGGCCAGAAATGTGTTTCCAGGCACTGAAAAGGCTTGTGAGAGGCTTCTCCTGCCATGGCAGACGGCCTTTTCAGAACTCACAGTCGGGAACTCTCCCGGGACTGAGCAGAAATACATTACTCTGATTCCATCTCAGAAGTTGGATCAGATCCCCAAGCGAGATGAAACAAAAGCCCCGGAAAGGTGCCGTGTCCAAAGGGGAGAATCAGAACTTTCACATCGACATGGCTGGATTAATCCCAGAGGTTCCGTTGTTGTTGGTCCCCGGAACACTTTTAAACAGTTTGATCCAATCCAAAGTGCAGCGAAGATATGGTCCCACTGCTAAGTGCTTCGTGAGCCACCTTGAAGTCCTACAGATGTTTGGATCAATGCAATCTGCCTGAAGTGTGGCAGGCCCCCGGTGAGCATCAACAGAAAGACTACTAAAACAATGAAGGGTCCCTCATGGTTGTGGCGGAGTATTTGTCAAAATTCCGTATTTAGAGGGAATGCCAGGTGCTGGAAATGCCTTCGATTTCTGCAGTCAGTTGTTGTTTATTGCTCATTCAATCACAGTATTGTCAGAAAGTCATATATAATGTCCAGTGAAAGCAGAAGGCCTGACCCGGATTTACGGCCTGCCGCTTTAGGGCTGTGATTTAGCTGCTAGCATCTTCCCATTGTGATGACAACACTGGGCCTTGGAGTAAACAGGGGTGTTTCCTGGAAGAGCTCAGGGGAACAAAAGCTCTGTGGTCAGCTGTTTGTTTATTAGCAGAAAGGTCATTCAGGATTTAGCCAGTCATCTTCCATAGACATGTTATGTCTGTCTTTATTTTGAGTAGATGTGGTTCGAGTGACTTACTGCACCACAGAAATCAAACGGACACTTGGAAAGGGAACTTGCCTGAGGAGGACTGAGCCAGTGCTTTGACTGGACCCCGCCGCACCATCCAGAAAGTGAGCAGTTGTGTGAAACTATGGCCCACTGGCTTGGGACCAGTCTTCGAAGTCCCTTTCAGGTTGACCGTGTGCTTGTGGAGCTGATCTGGAGCTGTCAGCTGTGGAAGTCATGAACATGGCCTCACCGTGGGCTGTTCCACGGCGTCTTGTTGTGCGTGTTTGTGTGTGTTGGCTCTTAGTGTGTTTGCTCTGGATCTCATGCCAAACGTGCCATGAGATGTAACGCTAGGCATGAGCATCTCAACAACGCCCAGGCCAGGCAGGATGAGGCAAACTTATGATACGGACATGTCGGCTTGCTCCACACGTTCCTTCTCCTCTCGACTCCCTTTCCCCCAAAACACAAATAACAGCCAGGCCTGTTTCCTTCAGGTCAGCCTCTCTGCCTTTCCTCTTGATATTTAACCTGCAGCACCTCCTGCATTTACAGTATTGCAGTTCAACATGTGGCCTGGAAACTTTCCCTAACAACTTTCACTCTTCCGACATCTTCCCGTTCCATTCCCTGCCTCACAGGATAGCTGTCCTCTTAGGAATTTTCGACATTTCCGTACGTCTCCGGTTTCCATGGGCGCCCGTTTGGATGAGGGATCCCATCTTGACATTAATTAATGTTAATGGAGGCCTTCAGGATCAATGACATTGCCATTCATGGCAGTTTTTAAAATCAACACAATAGCTCTAATTTGTTCAAGATGATCCATAAATTTCCACTCACCTCCCACAGTCTGAGGAAATTGGAAGGGGAATCCCAGCAAATTTTGGCACCTTTCTGCATAATACACTAGCCCCTTGAATAGAGGGAGCCCTGTTGTCTTAGTACTAGGAAATCTGATGGATGCTTTTATTTTCTACATAACAATTTATGGATGAGACAAACTACTCAGTGGAAAAACAAGGAAAAATGAGCATGTTCCAAAACATTCTGTGAGTACTTCAAGCAAAAGCCATGGAGCAAAAACCAAACCTTTTAAAACCGAGGTGCTCCTTTTCACAGTGGAGCCTTGCTTTAGATATGCCCCGTCCCAATCCTTGTCAGGCATCGCCTCGTTGCTTCTTCAGGGCTGTGCATCAGTAAGATGGTGTGATGAGTCGTCTTGCACCATCATGCACTTCACTGGTAAAGCTACTTGTGCTGGGTTTGGCTAAGAGCGGAATTACACGAATAATAACGGCAGTAAAGTTGGTGACGGGCAGAGGTTTGGGGAAGCCGCTCGTTCACAGGGTATCCTGACACTCCGGTGTAACTGGAGCTTTGAGGCAGCATTTGCATAGCTAGAGCACTTCAAGCAGCGCCTGCCAAGGACCAAATGAAGGACATGGAGTTAACGAAGGAGCAGATCCATGAAGGGAAAGACCAGATGAAGAACCAAAAGAAGGAGTGAGTGAAGAACCAAATGGGGGAATAGACCGTTCTGTGAGCTGAAAGTACATAAAAGTAACTCAGGGGTGACTTATTGCCTACAGTGGCTCAGCTGTACGAAGACCGTCTTTGGGTTAGCAAGCAGTTGGCAGAAGTCGGTGTGGGTAAGTGGACGGTGTTTGGCTGTGCGGTGGGATGGGCTCAGGAATGACCCCAGCTGGTAATGAATGGGAAGAGGCTGAAAGTGACAGCTGATTGACACTATTAGTGAGTAGGCAAGAGTGCTACTTTTTAAAAGAGTAGGGTGTTTGCCGATATGAGACACCTGGGTGACCCATGACCTGTTAGTCCTGGCTCCCGCATTGCTGACGGTCACCAGGAGACCTGTCATTAATGTGAACCTCAGGCATTCCACCAATCACTTGGTCCCCTGAGGCTGGGGGATGGGCATTACTAAGGCAGGGCATTTGGTCACGCGGTGTTTTTTATTTTCTCATAATCAGGGGCTCCTCGTTAAGCAAAATTGCTTGTTTTTCAGCCGGGTGCATGTCCTCATTGCCTGAGCATGATTCATCTACAGTGTTAGTTCACAAAGAGCCATTTAGGTGGTTTTAAGGGTACATGGGTTACCTGGTTTTGGCTAATCAGTCTTTTAAATGCTTATCCCAGTCACGGTTGCAGGAAGGACCTGGAGTCTACCCCAGGCAGCATAGAGCACACGGCGAGGGTACACCCTGGATCGGATGCTAGTCTATCCCAGGTCACACACACACACGCACTCAGTACAGGCAATTTCGAGACGCCAGTCAGCCTAATCGCACGTCTTTGGATCGTGGGAGGAAACCGGAGTAACCGGAGGAGACCCGCGAGAGACGGGGCGAACATGAAAACTCCACACACACGCAGCGGAGGCATTTTTGGCTAATTAACCCTATAATAGGTATCTGTGTGATGTATGTCTGCAGAAAAAATGCAAGGAACAATTTAACTAAATCAAACAATGTGTGTACCCTTTGAAGCTGGGGTTGGCGACGTACCCCTGTACCTGGAAGTTTGATTTCCTGTTTTGTCTCATAGATGACAGGAGGAGTGGGGGCTTCTCCTCTCCATACAACAGGCAGTACTGAACAAATGGGTGTCGAGATGATGGATGTTTAACCTGCAGGTTATATTTAAGTCCCAGGACAGCTTGGCTGCTGGACCTTTGAGCAAGGTGCCGAATGGGTATACATTATGAGGACCTCTAAGTTACAGCATCTACCAAAGGTGATGTGGATTTTATAGAGAGAATCTGCCAGGACAAGTGTGACTGGCAAAGAAGCGTAATGGTCATGGGGGTGAATTTTGGACATCTGTACTTGGGAGTTGTCATAGATGTTGGAATGGGGGGGAGTCTGATCTTCTCAGTTTCACGAAGCAGCTAAAGCTACAAGACAGACTAACCTGACAGAGGAGCCATTGTTTTTTGAGACAGCAGTGACTGGTCATTTTGGGATATTTTACGTTCTTTTTGAAAGCCCTGGTAGTGAGTCTTGTGATCCCCTTTTTGGGAACATCTGTTTGACCAACCAGCCCAGCACCACTGACAGGTCAGCATGACTGCCTTCACTGGATCTTCTCAGCTGTCTCGGAGGTGTTCACTCTTCGAGCCTTCCACGGGTCCCCCGGGTGTCCGATCGGCGGACCCATGTTGGCCCACTTCTCCTCCATCATGACGGGACCAGCCGGAGGCTTCCTGTGTGGCCCGGTCTTAATTAGATTTTTAACGAGCTTAATCAGTGGCACTTGGAAGAATCCGGCGCTGTTCCTCTGAGCTGCACTCATTAAATCCACAATAATCACCCCAGCTCAGCCTCTGCACCCTAATTCTCTCTGCCTCTCTTATCACTTAATAAAGGGATAAAACATGAAGTTGATTTATTGCTCTTTCTGTGCTTGAAGTGGGGGGGGCAGGTTATTGTCGTTTTTAAAATGACTATTCTGCTGTGTTGCTCTCCTTTCGTTCTATATGTCGGCCGACAGCCTTCCCGCTCTCATTATGGTTTTGTTGGTAACTAAATGCACCCCTTGTGTAATTAAATTAAAAACCCAACACAACCGACCCTCCGGTTGTTGTCCCGGGAAGACCCAGCAAGCTGCACCCAAGCATTTTCTTTAATTAGATTTACTGAACTAACAAGAAGAGTCTTAATTATAAAAAGGACAGAATTTTATGTATGCATTATTTGGAATAATTTAAAATCGTGAGGATACCACACAATGGAGCGGGCTCATTTAGCAGAAGCTGTGACCTGTTTTGATGCGGGAGTCATGGCTCTCTAATTGTCTGCTGTTTATTTCATTCCTTGTAAACACGTCAACATTTCGGCGATTTCAGGATCTGTGGCTTTGCCGCTTCCCCCAAGGCTTTCTTCCAACTCTGTTTTTAACTTTCGGAGGAAGATGGGTGCGTACCGTGCCGGACCAGGCGATGACAGGCTGTGTCATTTTAGAGAAGCTCTCTGGCGGAGGCGGGCGCCGACGTTTTGATGGGCCCCGGGCCCTTTGGGGCCCTTAACACCTTGTCTGGGCTCCCGGCTCCTGTCGGGTCGGGCCAGCTGCAGTGTGTTCGCACCACGGCCCGGGTGCCGACCCCACCGCCCACCCCGTGCCTCGCACGGCTGCAGCTGGAGCGCCGTCAGGCAAGGGGCAGGGGGCTGATTTGTTAGGTGTTACCGTGCCCGGAGGGGCCGGCGGGCTCCGAGGAAGCCCCCACTCCGTGCAGCCAGGCCGTCTCTCCATGGAAGACAGGCCAGCAGAGTGTGGCTTTGTGCTTTTCCTGTCAGCTCCACTGGGTGTTCCTCTTTCGGGAAGGTTTTCTTTCAAACAGCTGCTTCGCCGGGTTTGTTGCACAACATGCTGCATGCAGCAACGCTTATGACTCTGCATGGATGAATGAGAAACACATGACTGCTCAATCCAGCTCGAAAACAAATGTTCCCTTTAAGCTGTCACAGGGTACCTACTTTTATGGGGTAATAATTTACACAATAATGGGAACTGGGTACTAATATTTGGCATTTCTTATGAAAATAACTTGCTTGAGCACCTGAGGCAACAGCAAAGGAATTCACCAAGGTGAGTGGGAGGACCACCCAGGGCTAGTGACCCACCTGTGTAGAGGCCCCTCTGTCACACCAGTGGAGTCCTTGGCTTTGTCCCGTGGTGTCCCATCACATCCTGCCTGTTTCCAGTCATGGGGATGGACGTGTGGGACGGAGTGCTTGGATGTGATGGGATTCCCTTCCACCACCCCAAGCAGCGTTGACCTTTGACCCCAGGGTGGAAGGTGAAAGGTCTCCTGTGCCTCTCCAGCAGTGGCCTTCTTCACTCCCTCCAGGTTTCAGGCGGCAGTTGGGATGCGTCAGGTCTCAGCATGCAGGGTTAGAGAAGCTCACCGCTAGACCAAGGCCTTTGATCTTTGGACGGGGTGCAAGGGAGCTGCCTGGAGCCATCCTCACATCGGGGGGTCCCAGACAGCCCCGGAGAGCGGTACAGCAGCCAGGCGGGGGCGATTCATGCCTGATTTATAGGCAGGCGCATCTATCAAAAGCCCACCCAAAAATATGAAATCCTCACTCGTTTACAGCAATATTGGGATCGTGATACACATGGCCGTGTTTACTGGCGGTGCGGCAAAAAGCAGCTTCAGAAGGCACAGGCGTCGGTGGCCTTGAAATTGTTTTATTAGCGGCGTCTTGTCTGGCTGCTGAGCCGCTCTTGGTCAGTCCTCCACAGAGGTCCAGAAGAGCCATTTTCTTGATGCTCAGCAATCTGCTTGGGGGGGACAGACGGGGGGGGGTTCACAGGAGCAAGGCCTGAGATAAAGGCCACACTCGGCCACATCGCTGTGTTGCCTGTCCTTCGACACATTGCAGATCTGTCTTGAGGTATTGTTTGTATTTGGGGAATAGCTGCTAAAACTGCATCATTTCTCACAGAATTACCTGTCAGTACTGCGACATTTAAGGGAGAAAACAGACCCCAGTCAGTCTCCATTCAGTCCAGATTATAGGTGCAGTATATGGGGGCCCCACCGGAGTGACCTCGTTCCCCGATTTGAGGAGCCTTGGGTGACTCAATTAGTAGAGCATTCTCCAGGCCTCTCACCCAGCGATGTGGCCCCTCCCCGGGGTTCAGTAGAGCATTCCCCAGGCCTTTCTCCCAGCGATGGGGCCCCTCCCCGGGGTTCAGTAAGTAGAGGGCTCCCCAGGCCTTTCTCCCAGCGATGGGGCCCCTACCCGGGGTTCAGTAGAGCATTCCCCAGGCCTCTCTCCGATTGATGGGGCCCCTCCCCGGGGTTCAGTAGAGGGCTCCCCAGGCCTTTCTCCCAGCGATGGGGCCCCTCCCCGGGGTTCAGTAGAGGACTCCCCAGGCCCTTCACCCAGTGATGGGGCCCCTCACCAGGGTTAGGAGATAACCTGATAGCTCTCTCCCAGCTGGGCCAATCAACAGCGTGCAGCTACACAGCTCACATCATAACTCACATGTGCTGTGGCTCGCTGCCAACAGCAACACAGTTTGCAAATCGTGTGGTACTTCTGAATCATGGGAAGGGGGGGGGCGGAGCGGATGGGGCAGGGTCACAGGCAGCAGCCGGCCCCCGGTTGGGCTGCTCAGTGTGCCGCCAGGCCGGGTCCGGAGGACTGAAGCTGTTCCCCCTGCCACATGGGCAGCTCGGGTGTTGGAGGTTTTCTGCGCTGTCGCGTCTAATTACACCTCCATGCCAATCTCTCCACCCCCCCAAGCCTCAAGGTCTCGGTCTGCTTTTGGTGTGGGGGGGTGCTATGTCAGACTTATCCACACAGCTGGAAGCCAGATGTTACCCTGTAGAACAATCAAATGGACACTATCAATCTGCATTGGTTTGCTTTACTTTGGGGGTCTGCTCATGTGCCGTTGAAGCCCTGCTCTTCCTCGGGCATCTCCGTTTTCCAGGTCTATTCAGCGTCTCCGTCTTCCTCCTCAGCTGACTCGCTTTGAGGGGATGTAAGACGTAACCCCACAGCAGGTGTGTCTCAGGTGTTTTCAGCAAACCCCTCCCATCTGACTGGGCTGAGGCAGGGCCAGCCCTCTCCCTGACCTGTCATTAAGGGCCGGTGTGGAACTGATAATGCATGGCCGTCTTCACCGAAACCACCGAGACTAATGTGAGATGGTGTGGGGCGTTTGAGGCAGGGTGTGCCCTGCGTGCTCACGGTACTCCAAGCACTAAATGATAATCCAGATATTTCAGGGGTTGTGGAGGGGCACTCTGAGGAGCAGCAGGTTTCTGTTTCGTTCCACCGACTGGAGCAGCTGTAGCCATGCAGCATTGACGTCCCTCCCTCCTCTGCCCTCTTTTTATTTTCTGTTTTTTGTTCCCAATATTATGATGAAGTAATGCTCACTGACAGATGGGATTAAGAAAGATAACAGGTCGTGGTGATGGGGAACACATGGTGAAGCGCTGAGAGGTGGAGGAGGCGCGTGGGGAGGTGGGACTTTGGGGGAGGAGGAGCCACATTTGGAGGTGGGACACACAGGGTGGAGGAGCAGCAGGTGGAGGTGGGATGGAGGAGCTGCGTGGGGAGGCAGTATGCCGGGGGTGGAGGAGCTGCAGGCGGAGGTGGGACACACAAGGTGGAGGATCCTCGGGTTTACGCAGGACACATGGGGCGGAGGGATCGCGCGGGAAGGCGGGACGCCGGGGTGGAAAAAGATGTGTGGGAAGCCGGGTCCCCTGCTCTGGTTCACTTCAACTTGCTCTGTTTGCCTTTCGCCGTCTTAACACTGATGCTGCCATATCGGCTGGATCTCATACTATTGTCAAAGAAAATAAAACAATGTTCTTTTATATCATTTATTAAACTCCCCACTGCAGAATCTGTGGAAGGGCCAGCAGAACCATTAGTCTGGAATGTGAGCACCTGTCCTCCTCGATGTTGAAGTGCATCCCTGGAGAGTGTTAAGAACACGCTGTCTCTCCAGCACCAGCTTCAGAGCGCTGGGTGGGCTGTCAGACTGCGTTCGTCCGTGTCACTTGAGCTCGTTTTCTCTGTCTGCGAGTCCTTGTGACCAAGGCTTTGCTCTCATGACCACCTCAGGTCTTCGTAGCATAAACCACCACAAGTTGGCCTGGGTGGAAGCAGGTAGAAAGAGAAATCACGTTGTAGAAATGTGACTTGAAAGTGCAGAAAAGCCGGCGAATGTTATCACGAGTGAGTGGGCATGGCAGAGCCTTTAGGACTACAGACATCCTCACCTTGTTCTGTAAAGTGAAACTTCAATTTGTCGTGAAATGACCTCATTAGGTTTAACCAGAACTTGTAATTCAAGTCAGTTTGCAGCAAGCCTTGTGAGACCTTCACTCATATGCAGATCAGAGAATTCTGTTCTTCCTCTGACTTTATTCTGACCTGGGATGCTGGATGCAAGAGGCACAATAATTCAGGACAAGGAGGGGGTCTTTCTCTCCAAACGTCCAAGCAGCAACTGAGCGTTCTGCAACGCTTTCTGTGGAGCCCGTCGGTCATCGAGGGGCTCTTGTGGTCCCTGCACTAGGTGCTCCAGAGTGCTAGGTCTCTCGGGTCACCTCAGCCTACTGCAGGAGGCCTTCTAGAGATCAGGACAGAGTGCTTTTCATGGGGTTCCTGCCTGTCCGGCTGTCTGGCTCCCAGTCAATGTTTACTCAGTGCCTGAAAAAAAGATAATGCCAGTAGAATCCATGTATCGAGAGATTTACTGGTGGGAGGGCGTGCCGGGAAGTTCAGGGCCTGTGGTGAGCCCAGAGGTAGAGACTCTGGGCACCCTGGGTGACAGTACTGCCCCCGCATTTCTTTCAAATCTCCATCCGTCTCACCCGTGGCACATTTAGGTTAATTTCCACACTCAGCTTGTGCAGACGAGGGTCAGCCCCTCGTCAGCATCCGTCGACCTGTAACACGGCCCTCTGAATGGGCGCCCGTAGTTACGAGCCCCTCGTCGCTCCTGAGTCTTCCCGCCATTGTTGGGGTTGAGGTGTTGAACGACGACGTGGAGCAACTGACTTACCCCACCTTTCTGCTTTTAGAGCCTCGCCGCCCTGTGGCTGTCTTGTCAACACGCCTACAGTGGTGAGCATCCATCTAACTATGCTGAAGTGTGAACAGCGGGTCACCTCGAACTTGAGCAGTCACTCCTCTTCTTTCCCAGCATCCTATGGAGCCCGTCTTGTCATAGCACGTCCTCCGAAAGGGGCTGGCGCTGGGCGACGATTGCGTCTCGTTAGTTTGTTTGATTTCTGGCCGGTGCCGCTGCACGGTTTGGTTCCTCCCATCATCTCCAATCACCTGCCCCGTCAGCTCTCTCACCGCCGGATCAAAAGCCGCGTCCGCGGGGATGCGTCGGTCGGAGAAATTATCTGCATTTCCTCAGCTGACAGAGAAGAAAGGGCCCTAGCTGTCAACGAAGGAAGGGTCCGACATGATCTCCAGTGGCGCCCTTATCTCCAAGCCGAATCAGGAGGTGGAGAGTTAATGATAAGTAAGGAGCCCAGCTCCCAGTTGAGGCTCTTAGTTTAACCTAGTTCAGCTGGTCTCAGATATCTGCATTAATTGCGTTTAGGTGAGACAGGAAATGTAATTCCCAGGGCCCTACGTCACAAGCAGGAGAAAATGTACCAGGGTATCACACTCAGTGTCGCTGCCATTGTTAGCTATGTTTGACTATCAGTCAACTGAACCAGGGCCCCCCCAGAATGAATGTGTTTACCTATGGAGCTGACCTAATGAGGGGGGTGGGGCTTGTGGCAGTCTGCTGACATTAATGCTAATTGAAACAGTGTGGTAGGCATTGACCACCTCTGCAGGCAGCGATCCGAAATGCTGCATGTCCCCGCCTCGTCTGGTCCACCAGAAACTCCCGCAATCCATCTGCAAAGATGGGGTCTTATCTGTGTATTTAGGGTGTTAATGAAGAAGGGAAAGGATTCGAAAGAAATCAGCCACTTCCCATGTAGTCTCTGTCCATTAGGAGTACGTTTGTGGAAAATATCTATTTTTAGACAAACGAGCTAGGCAAATGAGACCCGTGGTTTGTTTGCTACTATGTTTGCATAATTTACAGATCATTAATTTTGGGCTATGTGAGTAAAAATGTGTGGAACAAACAAGTCTTTGATGCAGATGGCTGGATTGCCATCGCCACTTGGAAGGGGGAAGTTGCTGTTCATTTCTTGACATGTTTTACAGGAGCCTGCTGTCACTTCCGAGGTGATTTCTCTTACGCTTATCGTGGAAAATAACAAAACAAACCGAAACAAGCATAGGAAGTTCTTGTAAATTTTTACTATGGGTAAGAACAGAAAAATGACACAGGATACTGTAGAGGGCTTGGTATGGGACTCTGTAGGTGCCTATGTAGGGGCCCTTTTAGGGTTCTCAGCTAGATAATAATGTAACATACCACGTGATTGGATGGATTTGTGAGGTACGGTCAGCTCCTGAAGAATAGTTCCGCGTGATTGAGTGGATTTGTGATGTACGGTCAGCTCCTGAAGAATAGTTCCACGTGATTGGGTGGATTTGTGAGGTACGGTCAGCTCCTGAAGAATAGTTCCGCGTGATTGAGTGGATTTGTGATGTACGGTCAGCTCC
>JAACJT020000002.1:21701148-21738626 GCA_009936485.2 Gymnarchus niloticus
GTACGGTCAGCTCCTGAAGAATAGTTCCACGTGATTGGGTGGATTTGTGATGTACGGTCAGCTCCTGAAGAATAGTTCCACGTGATTGGGTGGATTTGTGATGTACGGTCAGCTCCTGAAGAATAGTTCCACGTGATTGGGTGGATTCGTGATGTACGGTCAGCTCCTGAAGAATAGTTCCACGTGATTGGGTGGATTCGTGATGTACGGTCAGCTCCTGAAGAATAGTTCCACGTGATTGGGTGGATTTGTGATGTACGGTCAGCTCCTGAAGAATAGTTGCACACAGTGTTCAGCAGAGCTGATGAACTCGTTTATGCTCCCCTAGATGTCCGATTGGGCTGTTGACGGTGGATCCCACGCGTTGCAAGAGCCGCGGTCACTTCTTGCTCATTTGTAACCCTTCTTTTGGCACTCGTATTCTTTGCGGATTTTTGGAGGACAGTAAAGAACCTATGCTGGTAGTGATTAAGATCACATCTTGGAATCCGAGGCAGAGCTGCCCTTCTACTTCAGTTGTTGCTGTTTTTCATATTGCACCCAGGTGGCACTGTGAACCCCGGGAACTGGCCTCACCATGTGGAGAGTGCCACCTTCTGTCCCAATACCACACACACACACCCCCCAGCCCGGGCCACATGCAGATGAGTTGTCTGGGTAAATATTTTGGGAATGCGGGTGCTGACGCCTTGGATCTCCTGCCCAGTTCCCCGTGTGTGAAGGAGGCCAGTGGCCATGGGGGATGACTCACAGATGTTTGCTGGATTCTTCATACACCCCACCGCCAACCCAAAGGCAGCATGATTTACCCTATGTATGTTGAGCCATTGTTCCACCTTTCATGTTGCTCGTTCATTCCCTACACCTTGGAGGACTTTCATCAAGGACCCATAGAGACTGACTTAGACCGAGTATCTAAGTAAAGGAATGCTGAAGATGGCAGATTGAAGGCTGTAATGGGGACTGGTTGGCCTTGGTGTAATTTGATGATGATGATGATGAAGGCAGGTTGCTGTGGATGCTTCATGCCTAATTTGGGGCACTTTTTAATTCCCCTGGAGTATCACATTTGTCCCTGTGGTCCAGATTGGTGGCAGTGGTTAAGCAGCAGTTAAACTGATCTCTGTCAACTTAATTACCTGCCACCTCTTAATTAAGCTGCGTCATTTCAGCTATATGGCTGTGAGCTGTTTCTAGGGCAGCACTTGACCGTCTGTCTTCTCATTGGAAGAGCAACCAGGAGGGAGGGCATAAGCTCAGCCTGTAACTGACAGTGAGCAGTGCATTCTGGGAAATAGCGAGGCACTTGGGTGGATGTGATGTGATCACCTGACCTGGAGCAGATGCATCAAGAGACTTAAGGAGAAATGCAGCAATCTCATAAAAAACAGGCCAGACCTCATGTCCAGCTGAGAATACCTTTTATCCTCATTTCATCATTTTGGCCAGATGATACGCGTAATAACTGCTGTGTAGGGGTGTTTTTAATCTGTTTGGTGTTAATTAGAAAGGGCCGGTCCTAAGGCCATGCTTTGCATTGTTTCACAGGCCCAGAAAAATAAAAATAAGAGGCTGAGAGAGTGTGGGCTTTCCCATAATCCTCCTTGCTTTTGTAGACTTTTACAAGCAGGTGGTTCATCCTTGTAAAAGGATGAAAAAGGGAGAGGTCACACTCAACCGTGCCAATCTGCTGAAAGCAGCTCAGGACAAAATGGAAACTCAGCAATTTTGTGCTTGATGAGATCTGTTCACTAGGCATCTCCACACCTTCCCAGTCCACTTCCCTACCTTCTCCAGACCTTCCCAGTCCACTTCCCTAACTTCTCCACACCTTCCCAGTCCACTTCCCTGACTTCTCCACACCTTCCCAGTCCACAGCCCTGACTTCTCCACACCTTCCCAGTCCACAGCCCTGACTTCTCCACACCTTCCCAGTCCACAGCCCTAACTTCTCCACACCTTCCAGTCCACTTCCCTAACTTCTCCACACCTTCCCAGTCCACGTCCCTAACTTCTTCACACCTTCCCAGTCCACAGCCCTAACTTCTCCACACCACTCCAGTTCAATTTTCTGATTTATTTATGTGTTTATTGTCTCTATCAGGTACCACTGAGCAGCATGCTGGTGAGGAACCATTAGTTTGTGCTCAGATATGGTGATAAGTGGTGTCCCTGACCTCTCGTACCCAGCCATCTCGAAGGATGTTCCTCAAGGTTCCTCATGCAGACACACAACAGTCAGTAGGGATGAGGCTGGCTTGTATGAGCATCGGAGCCATCAGCGCAGGTGCGTTCAATGTGACCGCCACGTCACGCCCTGTGGTCTTGTTTCACTCCTGCCCAACCAGATGGTGACTGTATCTTGCCCGGCTAATAAGCATCCGACCAAAATAATAATTCCAGCAACAACAGCGTGAGGCTTAATTAATGAAACGTGTTTTGGCTGAACAGCCAGCGGCCCACCAAGGCAATGCTCTGGTGTCATGTTGCCTGGGGGCTTATCTGGTTACTTAATTATTCAGTATTACATTTCCGTGGCCCGAATTACAGGGCGTCACACTGTCTGACACACTTTCGCGACGCAGAGATGCCTGGTGACACAGCTGAGTTGTAAACACTTAAGGTGCCTCTTTCTAGGGCACTTCTCCGTGGGGCGGCCCTTTGAGCGAGTTTTCCAACGTTTCCTCCAGCTTGAGGGGCATTAGCCTGTCGTCTGTGCTGCGTTCCTCGCCACACAGAGGGATTCTGGGACCTGAAGAGCCTCACGACAGCGCCCAAAGGAGAATGCCACTCTCGTGTTTATGAAAACTTTAAAAAAGGAACTTGCAGGCAAAACCAGTGTGAGTGTGTCCAGTGACAGCTGAAGGGGGTTCATATTAAATGAGCCCGATTGCCCTGGTATCTGGCCTGCTCCTTGCTGTCTTTTGTTCCCCTCTGAGACTGTAAAACCAATTTTTCTGGTCCGGATAAAAACAGACAATCCAAATTTTTCTTGGTTTTCATTACAGAAATGTTCTTTTGGCTGCGGAGAACCTCTCGGACAAGTGGTTTGAATCAGATTCGAGGCGTTCCCTGGCTGTGACTGCCGCAGGTGAACGTCAGCTCGAATTAGGGATGGCTTGTCAACAAGGCCTCTGAGCGTAAATAAATAGATCCAAGATTCCCTGTTGCAGGCAATCAGGCACCTCGTGGGAACCACAGGCCAAAAATGAAATCAGCAACCTGTTAAAGTGTCGAGTCCTACTCATAGAAGCCGGGTCTTTTCTCTTTCTTTATTGCTCTTTATTTGCCCTGGGGCAGCTGAATTCAGGGGTCCTGTGACACAAATGGGGGGATCCAGGAAATAAATGGCTGGCAGTTAATAGTTCTTCATTAGAGCTGTACAAGCAGTAGGCCATTCAAACGCTCTCAAGGCTGAAGAGTCAACAGTCCCACCCTCTTTAATAGTCTTCAGGCGGGCTGCTTTCGTGGCCTGAACTTCTTCAAACAGCTCTCCAAAAGGTCTGGAAAACCACACATAATGAAATTGCTGCTGTGACTTGGCTGAGGGCCCTTTGAGTGATGCCACCCCCCCTCCCGGACCAAGCTATTGTTCTCTTTCACATCTTGCATCAAGGCAGAAGCACATTAAACCATAGGCTGTGTGAGCTCTGCAAGACTGTGTACAGCAGTGCAACCTCTGCAAGGCTGCGTACACTTATGTGAGTTCTGTCAGACTGTGCATACAACTGTGTGAGCTCTGCCGGACTGTGCGTACAGCTGTATGAGTTGTGTCGGAGTGTGCGTACAGCTGTGAGTAGAGTCGGACTGCGTACAGCTGTGTGAGCTCTGTCGGACTGTGCGTACAGCTGTGAGTAGAGTCAGACTGTGCGTACAGCTGTGTGAGCTCTGTTGGACTGTGCGTACAGCTGTGAGCAGAGTCGAACTGTGCGTACAGCTGTGAGCAGAGTCAGACTGCGCGTACAGTTGTGTGAGCTGTCGGGCTGTGTGTACAGCTGTGTGAGCTCTGTTGGACTGTGCGTACAGCTGTGAGCAGATTCAGACTGTGCGTATAGTTGGGTGAGCTGTCGGACTGTGCGTACAGCTGTGAGCAGAGTCAGACTGCGTACAGCTGTGTGAGCTCTGTCGGGCTGTGCGTACAGCTGTGTGAGCTCTGTCGGACTGTGCGTACAGCTGTGAGCAGAGTCAGACTGTGCATACAGCTGTGAGCAGAGTCCGACTGTCCGTACAGCTGTGTGAGCTCTGTCAGACTGTGCATACAGCTGTATGAGTTCTGTAAAACAGCCGGCGTGTAGAACAGCCAGCTGAGCTGAGGAGCAGCCTTTATGAAGTTCATCGGGAGTTTAGCTAGTGATAGAGAACATGTAGGTTTGGGGGGGGGTACCTCGA
This sequence comes from Gymnarchus niloticus, assembly GCA_009936485.2. Lineage (NCBI taxonomy): Eukaryota > Metazoa > Chordata > Actinopteri > Osteoglossiformes > Gymnarchidae > Gymnarchus > Gymnarchus niloticus. Next base: position 21,705,538 of record JAACJT020000002.1, read on the forward strand.
CCTCCACCACAATCTTAACATTGAGGACCCTGCTCAGATAATGGTGTTTCCTCAGCAAGGTTTGTGAATCCAACTCATTAGTTCTGAAGAGCAGCTTGTGCGTGTACAGATTGAATTGGAGTTTAGCAACTGGGTCCTTTGTACATGTTGCTGTGGTGTCCTTCAGCCTGGGGCTAAGATTAACGCATCTGAAGACTTACCCAGCTGCAGGATTGGGTAAACCTGACAACCGTCACTGTGGTTACAGCTCGGAGGACTTTCAGTAAGTAAATACTAACAAAGACAGACTCTCTGCTATGTGGAAGATACATGCAAATACCACCTGCTGAGCATGACTCAGATACCTCACCAAGCGCATGGTGGGAGCCAGCTGTCCCACAATGCACCACTCCTTGCATTAGTGATCGCTTCTTGTCAGCTCCTCCACAGGTTCTGGCCAGACTAATAGCACCATCTCCTTGGAGAAGATGGCCCAGGGTAGGGATTTCCCTCCAATACAAAGAGTCAGGGTGTGTTCATGCAGGCGGAGGGGCCCAGCAGCCTTATCAGTGCTGGATCTCGAGTGTTCAGAGGGTGGGGAACCGCGGCATGGCTTTTCAGCCGATGGGAATGTAAACACCTCCAGAGGGAAGTGAAGTAGGCAAGCGCTGGGAGAGCGTGAGCCCTCCATAGCCTCTGTTTCAGATCTGGAGGTCCATACTGCCGCAGATGTGTCCCAGGGAAACGCCACTGTTTGCTTTGACTTTGCCAGGACGGTGGGTCTTCTTATTCCATACATTTCTGTCCCAGACGGCAGCCCCTAAGGGAGGGTGTCACGTGGCTGGCTCATCTCTCAGTCAGTCCATAAAACGCATTCATGGTTTATGTCTTGTAGGCTCACTTTCACTGTCGCGGCAAGATGGGGTGTCCTGGGTTGTAGGCAGCCTATCCCGTGTGAGAGGTTGCTCCAGAATGCCCGCAAGGGAGCCGGTCCCAATGACTACGGGGCTCAGAGTACCGCTGAGCTGTAAGGTTATGACCGGCGGTCATCCGGTCAGCCGGAAACGGGCTGAGTTCTCGTCCAAAGTGCCTCCAGAGAGCCAGCGTTAATTTTGAGTTTTTCTCCGTTATGACGTGTTGTTTTCTTCCGCCAGCCAAAGGTCCAGTGGCGTTCCGCTAAGTTGCTGCTCTCCTGTGCCGAGAGCATAGTTAGCGAGGGGGGCGGTCACACACACACGCACACACACGCACCAGAGGAAGGTCTGCCCGCAGCACCGGCCAAGCTCCTGCTGATCTGCCATGTCTGATCTCATCCATAATGAGACGATATAAGTGTTAGTCCCTTTTCCCAGCATGCTGTAGCCTCCGGAACAAGCGGAGAGATTTCCGGTGATGCGAGGTCCCATCACGAGTGACGTGAGGATGACACCCTGACAGAATGCTATCAGTGTCCCAGTGAGCTCCGCCGTGGCGTCACTGCGAGGCCCCTGAGCTGTAGGTCGCTATCGCCAAAAGTTTCTCCACTCCAGGCTAGAGAAGCACAGATCCTGTCAGTCATAATTGGCTCCATCGTGGAGCGGGGAGGTTCAGCGAACCGCGTTCTTTACTCTGCCATATTTGAACATGAGCATATGGGAGTGAGCTGAAAAATGTCAACAGTACTTCAGACGCCCGATCTGCCAGCTTCTCCTGTGCCTTCAGACACAGAAGCGACGGCCTTCTCATCCCGAGGGTTTCATCCGAAACACGCCCGGCCGTTCAGGCATAGCATGAGTGAGCCGTGGATGGGGAACACCAAACGAGAACCACCGGCTGGAGGGGGGGGGGGGGGGGCCGTCTGTCATCCATCTGGGCGTGAGGAGTGCTTACGGGCCCCAGAGCCTGTGCTCACGTGTCTTTGGCCTCGAGCCACTGATAGCCATCTGGGTCTGCGTCGATGTCCGGTGCACCTTGGACCGCAGCTCTTCCAGTCTACATGAGCCACTTCTTTCTGACCATTTCAGTCGTTTTTTTTTTTTAACCCTATCCCTGCCAGCTTGCAGCAGTACTGGCTCCTCTGTGAGGACCTGGTCTGCTGTTTGCTCACCGACTGGTTTGTTCAGCAGTCCTCCTAGTGGTGGCGTAACTGGGCATCACCCTCCGTGAATGCCGCAGAGCCAGTGGGCTGCCCGGGACCCTGGGCCGTAAAGCTGCTTCCTTAATGTCTCCCTGGCCTGGGAGCCTTGGCAGTAGTGTTCTGAGGCATCCTCATTCCCCGAGCAGAAGCTTTTCCAACACCAGTCTGACCCAAGACCTGGCGTCTGCCTGCTGGGCCACACACCTTCAGCCCTCTCTGCTTGGGGTCCAGAATTTACCCAAAGGGACAGTGATGGTACCTGAATGTGTGTGTGTGTTGGGGGGGGGGGTAATGAATAGCCGAGTATCACTTCCTCACATACTTGGTGGAAGGCTGACTGTACTCTGTGGCACGTCTCCTGCAGAGGCTGGATGTGGGCGGTTGGGACAGAGAGCTGATGGTTTGTGAGCAGGCCCAGGGCGGTTTGTGGGGTGACGCGAGGAATTAGGGGCCAGGCCGCCTCCGACGGAGACAATCCCGGATTTAGGGGCCGTGTGGCCGTGAGAGGGGCCTGCTGGGGGGAGCAGGGGACACTGGAACTGAGCTGAGGCCAAACCAAAAAAAAGCCCAACTGCCTCAGAAGGCTAACACTCGAGGAGGAGGAGGTGTTGAGGTGGCAGGGGGGCAGTTTTTCAGTCTCTGACAGACTGTCTCAGGGATATTATGAGACTTCGAGCCTTGATAGGGTCTGCAGGTCCTGCAGACGGAAACACATCTGGTGAAAACTATTAAAAAGCACTCTCAGTGCAATTTCACGGTGGGGGGGGGGTCCAGAGAAGCCCCTCATCTGAGATAAAGTCAGCCTGTAAGTGCAGGCAGCTAACCGCTGTTCAGGAGTCATTACCAGAGCAGCTCTTTCACGGCGATCTTTAACGGATTAGGAGTGTCAGAAGAATTTCTGCCCAAGCAATTTTTCTCGCAGCTCCATCCCCCTCCCCCGCTCCCCCCGGTGCTAGGCCCCTACAGCGGTTAGCACCGTTACCGCGGATTCAGGTGGCTCCATGCCCCCCCCCCCGCCGCCGCTGCTCTTCTTCTGAAAATGTTTTGCTGGGCCAGCAAACGGGCCACTGTTTAACATGGAGTCCAACCCCGAGTCCAGCGGGACCCATTTTTAACCGCGAGTGTAGATCTTACCGCCGTCCTTCTGTGGACTGGGCTCACAAACACGTCCAGGACCTACTGCCGTTTTCTCCCAGGGGTCCGAAGAGCAGCGCCGTGGCTGGTGTAACATGGACAGTCCCCCAGATGGGTTACGCGGGGGTCGGCTCAGCGACTCGTGTACCTTGGTTATTGCGGTTCTTCTATGTTCCCCGTGCACATTTACTGGAGCCACACGGCACCCCACGGGGAGACCGCCATGGATAGGGGGGCATGGAATTTTTGTGTTTATCATCGTTTGTTTGTTTTCCTGGATGCACTCATTGAGCCCTGCCCCCATCACGGCTGCTATCCAATCAAAGGAGGCCAGCTTGTTTGCACACATTCATTAAAGACAAGGAAAGATGAGAGAGGATCAGGGAGAAGAGAAAACCGCATAAAAAATGCATTTAAATTTTGGGTGAACAGGGGGTGACCAGTGGGGGTGGTTTGGGAGGGGGGTCAGATTTATAAGCATCAGCTGGTTCAGATTTCCTAAATTGTATGGCCAAACACGGGAGTGTTTAAAATTCAAAACAGATCCTCATAGTGGGGGAGGAGCTTCGGGGCCAGTAACACAATGAGGAGCACCGCGGTGGGGGTGTCGTGTCAGGGCTGCTCGACTCCGTGCTGGAAACTGCGTCGAACAAATTTTGTGGTTCAAGGAGAGCTCGGAGAAAGGGGCACCCAGGCAGCCAACACAAGCCCAAAGTAAACTTCCTGACATGAGCCTAGACAGCCGCTCGCTGATCCGACTCCAAGGCTGAATCACAGAAATGCTATGCAGGGTGGGAAAGGGCCGTTTGTCCTGCTGCAGTAATGAGGGGCGAGCGTTTTCCCGGCCGTAGCTTTCCGTCCCTTCACTCGACCCGGGACGGCTGGCTGCAAATACTGCGCAGAGCAGTCGGTGTCGGCCTGCGCGTACAGAATTCGGGGCAGCCGAAGGATCGCCGTGGTGATTAATCCCATGACCTCAGGGGCTTTTCAGCCAATGGCGGTAGGGTTCAGGTTTTTAATACGGCTCATATTTCAACCGCGAAGTGCCAAGTCGCTATCACGTGAAATGCTTTCCAACGCCGGGTAACGGAGACGCAGTCGTCAGCGGCTCCCGGCGGTGTGGAAAGCGGCCTTCTCGGCCGTCGGTCAACACGGCTCCCGGACGGGCCCCGGCGAAACAATGGCGGGAGACAGCAAACATCTCCAGCTGCCCTCTCACGACCCCGCTGCCCCTAAAATGCAGGAAGTCAACAGGTCTGCTTATACCGCTCTCATCCTGCTGTGTTTGACTTTCCCTCCACGCTGACAGGCTGCTTGCCAGCTCTCAGTAGCACAAAATACCAATAAGCACTCGACAGGAGTCTGTAAGGCTGTGAACAAACATTCTCGATTGTCCTCTTAGTATATTTGGCCCCCCTCCCCCAGTTTGCATGCTTCTGCCTGGGCAGTCAGTTTGGGGGGAGCAACATTCCAGATAAACCAGGCGAAACATACACGGTTAACACTGCTTTTGTGTTCTCTTTAATTAAAAATACGCTCCCCTGTCATTCACTAATTTAGTACCATGTAGCACTCAGTCTTCTCTGCTACTCTGTGATTCTGTGGTTCACTTTCTCCTTAGTAGAGGTGTTGGTGGGCTGCACTGCTGCCTCGCACCTCCACGGTCAGGGGTTCGAGTCCTGCTCGCTCTGTGTGCAGCGTGCGTGTTCTCCACGCATCTCCCAGTTTCCTCCCTCAGTCCCAAGGCACACGCTAACTGGTTAATTGGCGTCCGGAAATTTCCAGAAAACGTCTCGAGTGCAAGTCAATTTAAAGGAGTCCTGGGGACGAGCGTTTCTTCTGTCTGACAGCGTAGAAACGTTCAGTCTGCTGATGTAGCAGTGGCTCCACGGAGGATTAATTCGGTGCCCCAGTCGCAGTCTGCGGAGTGGCTGGCACGGTGCTTCTGGAGGGTGAGCCCCCATAGCCCACTGGTAGTGGCATCCTTGCCATGGAAATGGTATGGTGAAGCTCTCTTGGCAGAAAGTGACATGAGCTTGCAGTTCTGTGGCCGCTGAACAGTGGTGGTGGTGGGGGGTCAGTCGCTTTTCCTGCAGTTAGTTTCCCTTGTCAGAGTGGGAGTTTTACTTGGTTACCTCCATTTGTCTGAGCTGCCATACCTACAAATGGAGCGCGATTCCTCTGTTGCCTAGGGGCAGAGCAGGCCGTGTTACCAGACGGCAGTGAGAGTGAACTTCATGGGCTGGGCCGTCCCTGAGGACACACGGAAGCTCTGTGTTGGGTCTAAATGACCTACCACTCTTAGCTGAGCTCAGCAGGTTCCTTTTTACAGGCTCTGGAGATGTTGGGTTGGGGTGGGAGTCACAGCTCAGCTGTCCCAAGGCATCCTTGTTGGCCCAGGGAGAGGCAGGAGCCATTAAACAGGACTGCTAGGGACAAGGCAAAAGGGCAGGAGGCCAGCCGCGAGGGAGAATTGGACCTTGTGAAGTGACCACTACGGGAACCCTGGTTCAGTGCAGGCTGCCGGGGGAGCGGACCGAGGTCCCAAATAACCCTGCCTCGTCAGGGCCGGGACACGGAAACAACCAGCGCTTGCTAACTGTAGTCACGGTGGGGGGCTGAATGTGCCCTCCCTGCAGGTCCAGGCCCACGTACCCCCATGGGTAATCAGAAACCTGGCCTCCATGCCCTCTCCTGTTTTTCCTTCCCGCTGGATGACGTTCTCATGTTCTCTCGGAGGGTCACCCGCCAGAAGGCGGTAGTCCTATGCCCCTTCCCCCTCTATACGAGGGCGATTCCCGAAGACCCCCGATGTCGTGCTGTAAAGTCGGCCCTGGGGGTGTCATTAACTTCACTCCTGTGTTTGCGTGCCGTGAGAAAGCACATATAAAAATGTATACCCCCTCCCGTCCCCCATCGAACCAACACAGCACCCTTGTCCCCGCATCACCGACACGTGCCCCACAGTAAAAACCAAACCTGGATGGATGCCACTCGACTCCATCTTTCCGCTGTCTTGCTGGTGGATCAGAGATGGAGATGCTGCTTTTGACATCTGTGTTCGGGGGTTATCCCGAGCGGCACTGCTCAGTGAGTTCAGTGAGTAATGGTCTGGCAAGTAAAACGCTCCATTATCCCACCTGTATGTGAATTTGGGGCTGTCGACACAGACGCAGCACCAGGCCTCTGAGCTCCTGTCCTGTGCAGGCCTGTCCTGCTCCCTTATCTCCATGAACCAGGTGAGAGAGGACCTCTTTGTCCACGCTGCACCGGCCAGGACTTTATTGTCCAGGTGTAGGGGGGGTCGGCCCTTAGGGGCACAGTATGACGTTTATTGATTCACGCCCCTCCTCCCTCCTTTACTCCCTCCAGGTCTATGGCCCCCCAGGGAACCCCCCACATCTCAGAGGGAGGAATGGGGGTGTTTATTTAAATACGGCAGAGGGCCTATATAAATCAACCTTCCACGATGATGTCATAATCAGTGAGGTCATCTCCCCACTAGCCGCGAAGGCTGACGGCACATGCGTCTCTAGAACATTCCATGGTGAGCAGGGTAAGACAGGGAGGGGGGTGGGGTGAAAATACAGCACACACTCAGACACGTCAGGGAAGATTCCCTACATGAGCTCTATGGCAGGTAATGGGTTCCGCTGTCCATGGGTTAGGTTCTCCCATAGTCCTCCTTTCTGTCTGTCTATCCGTCCATCTGTCCACCTGTCTGAGCTGGAAAGGGAGCCGGGCACCTTCCCAGGCCTGAGCGCACTGCTAGAGTGTGGTTCACAGTGTTGTTACTGAAGAAACGAGCAGCTGAACCCAGACTCGGAGCAGTCTCTTGAACCCCTACAGTGTGGGAAGGTCCGTTCACACGGAGCATGACTCCGGTGGGCTCTGGCCGCGTGATGTGGGCTCGGTGAGGGGGGAGAGCTGTGGAGCCTGGGGGCTTTCACACTTTTTATTTCAGCAGTGTCTATTTGCGCTGCACTCCAAACCTCCCCCCACCATCATCTGACAGCTTACGAGGGTGTGATGAAGAATGCTGTTGTTGGAATGTTCAGTAGGGGGCACTGTGAAGACAGAAAGAGTGCTAGGACTGGGTTAGACTGACAGCAGACAGCCACCACTGATGGGGAAGGGGGAGAAAACAGGAAGATGTGTGGAATGTCAGGGGGATGCCTTTGCTGGACGGAGGGGATGTGGAACAGAAAGGCAGGTGGGTGAGCATGGACAGCACACAGCCCCCACCTGCCTGGGAGAACCTCCTACGGTCACACAAGATGTGCAGCTGACCTGGCAGGATGTATGGGGGGTGAGCTGTGGTGACAGATAGACCTGAAGTGACAGGAACTGCCACTTTCTTCTGGGTGTCACGTGCGATAATGTGCTCACATCTAAACTCAGAGGAGAATGTTATGGCTTCCAGTGGACTGAGGGCAAAACTACACCACTATTCACCTCCCTGCCTCACAACCAATAGAAAAAATGTTGACTTAGTGCTTTTGAGGATACTGAGAAGCCAGTGAGCGCCATCTTGTGGCAAGATGCACATGCGTGTCTTGCAGATGGTAGCATCCTGGGAGCAGGAGGGCGAGGAGACACTGGAGTCGATATGAGGGTTGACAAGGGACCAGGGGCTGACCTCTTGTTTTTAATGTCTTGGCTAATTTTAGAGTCCCCTTTTCAATTAAGGTGTTCTTAGGTTGGGTTACATATTAATTGCCAGTTTCAGGGCACGTTCTGACCTTCTCCGAATCATATGTCGAGTAATTATGGGGTGAAGAAAACCATTCTGACAATGGATCCTATTTGTCTAAGCCAGTGGGTTTCTGGAACCTTCCCGGCTTCACCCCCTTTTCTAATATTGTCGAAATTCCTTGACTTATGGTGCTAATTAACAAAGTATCTGCCCCCTCCTACCTGTTCATCCCCCTTGGCCAAGCTGGTCCATTGACTGGCCTGCTGAGGTCTCCAGTGAGAGACCCGGAAGAGCTCTGTGACCATCTTCTGTCTGTCTTCACTTGGGCTCGTCCTCCCTCACTGCGATTCTGAGGCGCTTGTCCGGTTGGCACTGCTGTCTGAATCGCTACAGGAATCCTATGAGCAAAATTTGAGTTTGTCTCTGATCTTTCATCTTCACCTCCCTAGTATCATTGTGAAGATGGCAAAACCCCCACCAGCCCAATCACAACAGGTTCATGGCCACCTCCTGATGCATCCACTTATCCTGTGTAGGGTTATGGGGGCTGTGATTTAAACATACCACTTAGCCTACATGGCATGTCTTTGGACTGTGGAGGAAACCCACAGAGAACTCACTACACACCTAGTGGAGGTGGGATTTGAACTGAAACACACGTGGACTGGAGGCCGTGTGGTTTTGGCCGGGATCCCTTCAGTCTCGTCTGAGCGGGACATTGTCCGGCAATGTGCGATGTCTCCTGTCACCCCTAAGGGGAATCGCTTCTCTCCTTTTTGGGTCCATCTCTCCGAGTGTCTGGGGAATACCTAGCCTGCTCCAGCCCCCTCACACTTCGATACGGGGAATCTGTTCCTTTTTATAATCATCAGCTTACATCCATTTATCAGACTGTGTACCTTGTTGCTCGTCACCTGGAATTATCTATGTAGGGATGGTCATGTCATGTACGGTAAACAAAGGTATAACTTCATACTTCCTTTTGGGAGTTCAGTGTATGCGTATGTTGTAACTAACTTCTGTTTTTTTTTTTAATGATTTAGTGACTTTTCACATTTGCTTGGTGCCAAAGCAGTTAGCAAGGCTTAAGAGATCTACACTTTCTGTTTGCTCAGCTCAGAACCTACATACTCATGATGGGAGTCTGAGGGCACAACTGGAGCTAAATGTAGCGGTAGGCTGTTATTCAGTTAGCCAGACACTGGCCCGTCACTGGGGCTAACCAGATTACATTCATTAAAGAGATTAGTGGGACTAACAAATGCAGAATTGAGCACGGAGTTCACAAAGGTCCTTCCTGAGGCATTGTGGGAAAAGCTGCTCAAAGCAAAGCTCTTAGAGTTTGTGTGTCAAGGAGGGCAGTTACTGAATTTACTGAGCCCCCCCCGCCCATCCTTCCCAACCCATCCTCTTGGTACCACTCCCCCCTCCTTGTGTGTGCCTAACCTCCACGCCAGTACGTCATCATGGTCACAGCTGGCCAGGTTTACCACAGACTGAATGCCCTGGCTGCCACCACGGCCGTCCTTGTCCCACAGCTGCATTTTGCTGCTGCTCCGCATCACACTCTCGAGTTCGGGGCAGGCAAGGGAAACTCAAAAAAAAAACAGCAGAAGTGGAATAAAAGTAAATTAACCATTAAGAGATCACCGCCCATCCCAACCACTGTGACAGTTTGTCTCTTTTCCCAGCAACTCATCTAAATTTGTTCAGTTTCTTAGGAGTGGAGCCAAAAAGGCTTTTATAATCGTAAGGCGTTCGGAGGGGGATAAATCACATTAAGCTGTCCGATTTCATTAAAGTATCGACAAGGCATAATAGATACTTACAAGGGGAAAAACTATTTCCATGTCTAATTTCCATGCCCTGGTGCATCCTGGGGTTTGTGGGGGGATTCTTAGAGCTGAAGTGGAGAGCTATGGGCACCCTTGGGACCGTTCGAGTGATGATTTAAACGCAGGCAGAGACTGTCCTCCTTCAGCCTGCTTTGATCCGCTGTAGCCCACTTCAGTCCGCTTTGGCCGGAAGTCAGTAGGAGGATGTTCCTACTCATGTGACCATCAGCTGATTGAACCGTGATGCAGCCATACACAGAGTAGAATTCGGAGGGCCTCCGTGCCACCCCCACCCCCACTGCTTTTGCTGTCTTGTTTTTATATCAATGTGCTGAAAAATGAACAAATTAACACCCGCTCTTTGGTTAAGTGGGATCCAGCTCCCTGGAAGGGTAGAATCTCTCTTTTGGGGGGTTGTCCTCAGTCAAAGGGCTCTGGACATCTTTAAACTTCCCAACTCCCTGGAAAAGACTTCCCTATCTCCCAGTCCATGAGAACCACGGGGGGCTGAGGGCAGTGTCAGACTCATAGTGGGTGAAATGCCACACGCATGATGGCCACTGGTGCATCTTGGGTAATGGCCTGCGTGTGGGTATGCGGGTAGGGCGCCCTATGCCTCGTGCCCCCCGGCACAGGTTCACCGTCGGCAGGCTGTCCCAAGCCTTTTTATCGGTAATATGTCGCAGTGCTGCCGGCTTGTCTGGACAAGGGAGGCTCTAATGGAATCAATAGGGAAGGGTCTTGGAGATTTATGGCTGCCATCCTGGAAGTCACAGGGAGGGGGCAGCAACAAAATAAAATTAATGACATTTGCAAGCGGATTGTCAGGGTTGGAAGACAAATGCAGTCCTCCACCCCCGGAGGGCCCTGTCTCTGTCAAGAGTCTGGTGGGGGCCCGCGACTCTGTGTGCCCCATTTGAATCTGGAGGGTGGATGAATGAGTGGGTGAGTGAATAAATGAGTGAGTGAGTGAGTGAGTGAGTGAGTGAGCGAGCGAGCGAGCGAGCTCCCTGGTGCCTCTCGATCTCTCCTCATGACCGTCCAGCCCAGCTAAATTATGCCCATTTGTATTAATGTGAGCTGCTGCCTCGCTCTTATGGCTCCCGGCAAACAGGCACAAGCAGACTGAGCCGATTCGCTTTTGTCGGCAAGATAAAAAAAAAGTCCCTGCAAAGCAAACAAAGCCATAAAATATTTATGAAGATGGAGGGAGTCCTGCGAAGAGAGTCGTCTCTGCAGCTCGCCAGAGACATGCAGTGTCTGCTCACAGAATGCGATGGGCTTGTGTTCTGGTCAATCCGCTTGTCAAACAGCAGGGGCCTGATACGTCCAGCACGCGTGGGCGGGGGTATCGTCCGTTGCATGCCCGTCACGTTTTCTGAGATGCCTGATGGAGGAAGCAGTGCGCTGTCGGTCGAGTGGAGATCAGGCCTAGTGGCGACCGCTGCGTCGACGGCGTCCAGGGCGGTTGGGGTGATGTGGAGGTACGCAGCACAGTACCACAGCGTTATTTCAGCTTTGCATTTGCAAATGAAACTCGATTCGCGCCAAAAAGAAACATTCCCTGCTTTTTTGGAGAGCATGAGCTTGGGGGGCCAGGGGGGTGAGGGCTCTAAAGTAAATTTTGTTTTTATAATGCTTTGAGAAGAAATTGCCAGCTTGCCGTTTAGCTTGTACATCCCCCAGGCCCCGCACCGGGACCTGGCCGACTTCCACCGCATCTCAGACCACACTTAGTCGTGTTTGGATCTGGGCCTGATTGTTTATCACCAGAATTGGTTGTAGCAGTGTCATGGAGGTCAACCCAATTGGTGGTCCTGTTTTGGGAGAGCAGCGAGAGAGGGACTCTGTGATTGGCCAGGCAGATAGCCTGTATCTCATTCATCTTGTGCATTCCCGGTAATTGCGTTCTGGTTTTCGAATTATATTTGCCAGCCAGGGTCTACAAACAAACAAGCTTAATTAAGTTAAGCAAACCCATTTTGACATGTCAGAAATAATCGGGCTCGTGACTCATACCGCACAGCCGGGTGTGATGCTTGAGGGTCTCCACTGCCCACTGCTTAATGAGCAGTCTGAAGATTCATGGATGGATGAATGAATGGATGGTTGGATGGGTGACTGTTCTCTACTGCCAACACGCTCAGAAGGAAGTTCTCAGAGAAGTCTGCTGAATATTGGTTAATATCGAACCTTCCCAACCTTCTCTTCTCTGCTTTTTGACCTACAGAGACTTGAGTGAGAACCAGATCCAGGCTGTTCCACGCAAAGCCTTCCGGGGGATCACTGCTGTCAAGAACCTGTAAGTACCCCTCCCCAGACCTCCAGGCAGGCAAGTGAGGGTCTTTCGGACAGGTCTGTCCATTGGGATTGAGGAGGACGGTTCTCAGGCTGTCTGTAAAAGTCAGGTGATCAAGCTGTCCTTTGATAACTAATGGTGTGTGATGGCTCTCATCTCATCTGGATTGTGCTGCGGGTCTCATTTAACAAGCTTTAAATTGGGGAGAACATGAATCCTAAGTTCAAGACTTTAAATGATTTCATTTTGTCTCATAATTTTGTTGATTCTGCAACCCTAATTCCAGTTTAGAGCAGAGACTCTGGCATCAGACTGTGTCTGTGCTCTGACTTTGTGTCAGACTACATGTGATTGTGCATGTTGACCTGGACCTCTGAGCACATGGCAGCCTCCTTATCTATGCTGCTCTGAGCTTTTCCCCAGTGTGCCGCTGTAGATACGCACGCCGACGGGATTGGTAGCACGCTCTGATACGCCATGTAAACATGAACAGGTCTCCTAGTTCCTCAGCAAACCCCCCCACCCCAGGGCAGGACGCCCCTCTTCCTTATGGTCCTCTCTTGTGTGACCCTCTGCCCAAAGACATTGGTGAACCCTTTGGTCCCCATTCTTCCCACACGGATATCACCAGAGCCATCACGATAGCTGTTGCTAGGGCCAGGTGCTTTGAGGGGAAGGGGCGGTTCCTTATCCAGTTTGAGGTTCTGTCACGCACAGTGACGGGTTCCAGGAGTGGCTATGTTCTGCTCCTTAAAGTGTGACCAGAGAACTTTCCGGGCTGTACGGGAGGATTGGTGGCAGGTAGCACACTCTGTCCCCCCTCCCAGTGTGTGTGGGTACTTCGCACTGATGCACACAATACCCTTGCATCCCGAAAGTCTTCCTTTGCCATTCTCCCAGAGCCACCACGGACCCTTTAGCTCCAAGGGGGGTGGTGTCAGGTGCGCTGAGCCACTGCCCATCCGTCACCCTCTATCTGCTGTGTCTTCGGTCCATCCTCGCATTAGGTGGTGTGGTGGGGTCTGTACATCAAACGCTAAAAGAGGCATGAAGAAGAGCTTACTCCTGAAGATACAACAGAGTTGAAGGGGCTTTCACAGTGGACGCCTATAGAGATCTGTGGAAAGCTGAAAATCTGAATGCTGGAGATCTCTGGAAACTGGAGCTCTGTGCAGCTTGGTGGTCTCGGATCAGACCAGTGTGCAGTGAACCGTAGTGAGCTACACACCAGCAGAAGCACAGGGGCAAATCTGGCCCTGGTTGGATTGTGCTGCACAGGTGTAACACCCCCCCCCCCGGCAGTGTGCTGCTGCAGGAGACTCGTAAAAAGCCTGCTGGTGTCACGCTCTCTTTCCCAGAATGCCATGCCAGCTGCAGTCCTTTTGAGTTATGGTGTTGCGGCCGATGGGAGCAGCGGGCTTTACGAGCAGACAGTAAGGGGGAGCGTGGTCTTGGGGTGGCCCCCACCCCTGTCAGCCCACAAGGCTCTGCTCGCTTCTCTGAGCCCTTGATGAGACCCTGGTTTGCCCTGTAGAAGGTCAGCAGAGGCGGCCGCATAGGGGTCATGTCTGCTCCCGCCCCCCATATCTTCTGGCCAGGTGGGCTCCTCAGATCGCCAGTGGCTCTCATTGCTGGGGTGATCAAAGGCCAACCTCATCAGACAGAGGGTAATTACATTTCAGGGATTTAGCCCCCCCACCTCACATCCACCTCTCCCAGCCCCTCTCTGCAGGAGGACGTCCAGCAGACCACCGAGAAGACTGTCCGAATACCCAAGTGAGGGTTAGGGTGTCAGGAGACAGGAAACATGTGCCTCAGAGTGAAGGGGGCATGATGGGAGGGGGAGCTCACCCTGAAACTTACGTGATCTCTCAAACCTCCATGACTGTCACCATTATCCAGCAGGATGCAGTGACTGGCAGATCACCTTAAAACCCTAATTAACTTGGCGGGTGGAGTCATCACTGGATTGCAGCCTGCAGCCGGAAGGTTCTCTGAGGAGGCCCATCAGCCTGAGTCAATGCAGAGACCTTGTCCTTCTGTGGATGTAAAGGAGCCTATCAGGAGCCTTCTTACACAAGCCGCTCTCCTGGGAGCCGTGGGCCAGCAAGATGCTAAGCTTGAGGACCAGAGAGACGCAAGCAGGAGTTTGAGCGAGGAGAGTCCAGCAGCAAAGCCACTCTGATTTACAAATACGTCCCTTTAATGACATTGGTGCAGTGACAGGCCGGTAAAAGCACCTAATGGATTGAAGCTCCTAATGTAATGAAATGACTCCCTAACCCCCCTGAAAATAGGGAGGGAAGGTGGGAGCAGGGAGAGGGGGATGGAAAGAGGAAAGAAAATGAAATGAATACAAACAGGGGGCTGAGAGTCTGAGGGGCTGTGCTGCATGGCGGCCTCTCTCAGTGTCCCTCTCTCTCTCTCCCTCTCTCCCTCTCTCCGTCTCTCTCCTGCTCTCTCTTACGGCGGCAGGCAGTGCCAGACGATGGCCGCTCCAGCCGGCTGCTCTGTCTGGGCTGCGCTTAGCGGGGAGAAAGCCCGGCACGTGCGGCGGGTGTCTTCTGCCTCTCCATCTGCTTCTAACGCCCCCCCCATCCCATGCCCCACCTTTTCCCCTCCTTCCACCCCATCCCCACCCGCACCCCAGAATCTGACTCCTGTCTGTCATCCACAGGCAGATGGACAGTAACCACATCAGCTGCATTGAGGATGGAGCCTTCCGCGCTCTCCGTGATCTGGAGATTCTGTGAGTTCCTTCACCTCTCACTCTTCCTCTAATTGCTCTTCCTCCTCCAGGGACTCCCCTTGTTCCTTTTCTTTTCTCTTGTCTTTCTCTTCCTTTACCTTTCTGTCTGTCCATTTTCTCCTCCTGAATGTCCTTCGAGTGACTGTGGCCTTGCCTGTCCTGCATCTGCGATGTCGATGCAGGTCTCTGGTTGGCTTTGGTGATTAGTGATGGTGACAGGTGTCTGTGGTTGGTTTTAATGGTCAGTGATGGTGACTGGTGTCTGTGGTTGGTTTTAATGGTCAGTGATGGTGACAGGTGTTTGTGGTTGGTTTTAATGGTCAGTGATGGTGACAGGTATCTGTAGATGGTTTTAATGGTTAGGATGTCTATGGTTAGTTTTGGTAGTTAGTAAGTGGTATTTATGGTTAGTTTTGACAGCATTCTCAAAGTCTTTTCCAAATAAGTGTGGGTCTTGCCTGGCTATAACTATACCCTTGGACAAACCCTGTTCACATGAATAGCTCATTGTTAACTTCCGGACGTGTGGTGACTTTCATATCTTTGTTCGTCTCCTTGGTTATGATGGTTTTGTGACCATGAGCACAGTTCTCACCTTCATATCCAGTAAATAAGCAGGTAGAAGTAGATATGAAAACACGGCTGACACACAGGAACATCATGTAGATGCTGGATATGGATCGCCGCTCGCTGGTTTGAGGTCCAGCCATTCTGTCGTTGAGCTGTTAACATGATTGAATTATGCCGAGATGACACTGTGAACATTCACCCATTCATACAGCTGGACCCCGGGTGAACTGTGTGCCATATTGTGCTACAGCCATGCGGAGACAGCATTCTTTATCAAAAAGATGGTTACATATGTTATAAACGTTAACATTTCAGATTTTTTTTCATTACTTGGTGGCTGAACAGGTATTCATCATGGAGTTTGTCGTATCAGATCGAGGGTGAAGTAAATTTAGTAGTGGAAACTGATAAGGTTTTTAAAGCCAGGATTCCATAGTCTTGGTTTTTATCAATACAAAATGCAATAATGTCTTAGAGTTTAGAGTCGCAGCGAGAGTGCTGTGGGTCTGTCGCGTATCATCGCGGCTCACGGGGCGTATTGAAAATGCATCAAATCAACACCAAAGGAGCAGCTGGGGCATTTCAGACAGACACCGAGAGAGATGCGCTGGGCACAAACTAGGATCCCGGGCTAAACAAAAATAGTGATCGTGGGGCTGGACACCCCCCAGGTTGCCGGGGTTCACTTGGGAAGCTCACTTACGATCGGGCAGGATTCACGCGTCACTCACGCTCCTGAAACGATTTTATCAGCTGACAAGAAGGAGCGGGTCTGCTGCGTCTCTCTAAATGAAAACATCAGGAGGCTAATGAATCAGCGGACGGCTTCAAAGCCCGACCGTCTCCCCTCATTGCGTACGCCTTGCATGTCAATGAGCCCGAAAAAATGATTGCAGGCAAGATTCAAATAGATTGTAAAAACCTTTTGGAAAAACTTGTCCCTAAGAAATTGAAATAAATTATGAAGTGGAGAGCCAGGAATTTTAGAACAAGCCCTTAAAAGGATAAAAAAACACCTTTTTCATAACTTTGAAATATGAACACAGCTGCAAATATATTTCAATATTGAGAAAAATGTATATAATGATAATAATCCAATTTACTTTTATTCCTTCTTTGAAATTATTTCAGATCATCAGTAGCATTACTTTTAGAGAGTGCACACGTGACCTCAGTGGATGTTTCGTCTTGGGAGAGTTTTCTGGCCTTGCTGTTAACAACAGCCTTTTGTCAGTAGAAATAGTTCCCATTAGAACAGGTGGTTTTATTAAATTTAAAGCGTGTGGCCTGTGGAAATGAGACAACTGTGTGAAATCCAGAAGGTCTGAAGAAAGTAATGACAGTAATGCTGGAGTGGCCTATTTCATTGTTCACTGAGCAAATATGACACACTCCAACGGGTCGGGCAGGATGTGGTCATGGTGACACAGCACCTGGTCTCCATCATAGAAAAACAGAGGTGCTGCGGTTTTGATCAGAGCCGTTCTGACCCAAAGCCTAACCATAACCTTAACCCTCTCATTCTCAAATGCAGGCCTTCCGATTATATAATAAAACCTCTGTCTCCTACAAGCTACATTATAGCCAGTGGTTTTTGTCTGCAGTGTGTTTTTGGTTAATATTTTTTTTTATATTTTTAAGAGTACTTGGAAGATACCAGAAACTATTTGAGTTTGACGTGTTTTCATGAGACTTGAGATGAAATTTCATTTTGATGAGATTTTGAACAATTTGTCTGAGGGTTTGTCGCGACTCAGAAGTTCGAGGAACAGGATGTGTTCGAGCAGTTTCTCTGGTCAAGTGTAGAAATATGTCTTAGCGCTTTGGAGAGGCGACTGGCTGTGTCAAACGCTCTGAGGCGGGACTCCGAGCATCTGTCCCTGAGCATGCGCCGAATCTGGGATGCTGGCTGGTACTGAAGTAGACCGGGGGTATGCAGGAAGAAGAGCGAGGTGAAGTGTCCCAGTCCCCAAGGGCATATGAGTTTTCCTAAGACTCCCTCACTCACATGTGGCTGTGTTCCAGGCCCTTTTGTAGAGAACGCAAGGGTATTTGATTTAAGACCATGGTGGCAGTTCAGTACATGGTCCATTTTTAAGCAAGGATGTTGGCGCCTACATTTGTTTTAGCCATGAGACCAGCTTTTTAATTTGCTGAGTACACAACTTATTGGTCAGCTGGTCACCCTGGAGTGTGCTGGTGGCCGGCACATCTTCCTCCGTCGATGATGTCATCGTAAGGGCAGAGAGCGCATCCGTCTCTGTTGTTGTTTTAGCCACCATGGAAACGGCATTTATAAACCCATGAGATGAATCCTGCGTTCTGACTCAAAGTTTCCCTTCGGTGCTGTACCAAAGATGTGCGTCGCATGCTAAACGAAGAGGCCAGCGCTGACGTTTCATCTGACGAACACTGGCCAGGTTAAGGCGTGTCCCCGGATCGCCATTTGAGTCTGCCCAGACTAGGCAGCGAGGAAGACAGACCGAGGAGTGTACCGAGCGGAACCCCAGAAAGGGATACTCAGCAGAAATTCTATACATCTTCAATAGCCGCAAGCAGCTTCCTTCCTTTGTGCAGGGTACCGATCTGACTTTTGCATGGACGATTAAACCATAGCCTTTAGCTGAAGGATGCAGCTGACACCTCAGTGGACAAGCAGGTAGAGAGAGAATTCAGCTCAGAGGTGGAAGGGGGTGAGTCGCTGGCTCATAAACAGTATTTATAAAGCCAGGAAATGAGCCTGCCAGCAGACAGAGCCTCCATCGTGTTATTGGTGTCAGCTCCGCAGTAAAATCCGTGATATCGGGTGGTACTATCAGGTAAAATCTGCCAGTGCTGCTGCCAGTTCCACACAGAGGGACGATTAATCATGTCCTTCTGGACTTCAGAAGGAAGGAGTGACTTGCGCTTGATCTGCCCCCGTTTATGTTGCAACGTCCTCGGGAGCAAGCTCCGGGCATGGCGGCCCTCTGCTTCTCCTTGTCCAGGGCTTCCACAGTGGGCCGTCTTTTCAGAACCTTCTTCTGGATAAGAGCTTCAGGTCGGGTTTCTAGGCATTAAGCTCCGGTGTTGTTTCTTTTGCTTCACTAATCCCACTCTCAGACACAAACCTCACAGCCTGGGCTTGGCGCTGCTGGTAATTGCAGGCCTCTGTTTACCCCTAGTGAGCTTTATTTGAGTTAGCAGCATAGCATTTGATTGTGGCTTCATGCTTAAGTAAAGCTCCTGACACTAAGAAAACAAAGGCAAATGCTGCCACCCCATTTGGACCAACTCTGTCACGTTACAGCAGGTTCTGGTGACCCCCAAGCCCCCCGTAATAAAGTTAGCCCCCATCTGGAGGCAGTTTGCTCTGTCGCTTTGACTTCAAGGCCCAACTCAAGGCTGCTCGGAAAATCCGTGGCTGCCTCGACACTTCAGCCGCCGTTGCCGTGGAGTCGGCAACTAGAGGCGTATTTTCCCATGGTCCTCATAGTGCTCAGGGAGTTCTGAAGTATTCAGAAGCACCCCTGTGACACGTGACCCTTTCTCATGCACACACAGCCCTCTCTATCTTGCATGTATGTACAAACACTGCTGCTGAGAGGCTGATGATGATACACTTCTTGTAGAAGCGACAGGCATCGCACACATAAACCCCCCACTGTGCACCCTGTTATCCCTCCATAGTGAGTTGTCTTCCCCTACAGGGAGTGCACGGTTTGCTTGGCACAGTGTGTCTGAAAGTGTGCTTGGCTTGTTTCTCTCCCTCTCCTGCCCTCCGATTACCCCCAGCCACCCGACTTTTTCCTCCCTTCCCAAAGTGACCCCTCTTCCTTTCACAGTTAAGTGCCCCCCCCCCACCCTCACCTTTACTCCATCCACTCTATCTGCTTGTATTCATAAAAGTCTGGGGAGCCATGAGGAGGGAGCCTGAGACTTTGGTGACTGTGGGACAGCGGTGAGGACAGAGTCACCGTGCCCCTCGTGAGAGGCTTGGACGGTGACCCGGACCTTGGTCACGTCGATGTCACTGTCCTGTGGCATGTTGATGGGGAGGCTGAGTCTCGAGGCAGCGCTGGGTTCAGGTGCTGTTTCTGTGTCATGGCTGTGATCATTCAGGGTTCATGTGTGCTTCAGTACCTCAGCAGTGCAAGATGAATACATATCATCAGAAATGTTAGGGCTATGGTGGTGAGAGACTTCACTCAGTGGCTGCAGTGTGGCATTTTTCTACAAAGCTGCGGCATGGAGGTGAGTGGAGTACCTTGGGCCAGAACTTGGTCAGTAAGAGGTCAGTAATGACTGTCTGTCCAAGAGTTTGTCTGTAGCATATCTGCACAGTGTCAGTGGCCACTAACCCTTCTCAGGGCCTTCCCTTTCATGTTTCTCATACTAGCAAATTGCAATACAAGATTCAGGTTGGCGATTTGGGTAGGCGAGTTTTTTATTCATGTAGCTGTTCCTGCCGTCATCTATCCTTTAAAGACATTTACCTTGGTGGACCACTTTTGGAAGGGCTTGCTTCCCCCTCACAGATTGCATGCCACTCTACTCACTTCCCGCCAAAAAAGCGGGCAAAAGGCAGCGAGCAAGTCCAACCCTGTTTTGGCTATACCATTGACGTGGGGATCACTTTACGCACTTCGGAAAGAGGCCTTGCAGACCGCTGCTCCACGTTCTCCGTCTCAGCAGAAAAACAGCCATTTTCTCTGCCTTGTGGTTGTTATGTTTTTACCCCATTCTTAATAAAGTTACCCCCCCTCCTCCCTCCACTGATTTGTTATAAATAAAACCTCTGGAAATGCCACAAGTATGGTAATGTTTGGAAAGGGATTATTATCCAGTGAGGTTCACGGCCTGCTTTCTGAGGGGGTGGTACTGGGCGTGCTCAGAAGCACGTCAGCACCCCGCCACGCCCCAGGCTCCGTCTGCTGTCTCCCCAGGACACACATGAGAGACGCTGACAGGCAAAAATGACCTCGGCGTCGCTCAACAGTCCTTTCATTAAGAGGCGAAGCAGTAAAAAGAGGGCTGGTAGGCGACAGTTTAGTCGATTTCTCAGCACTGCTTAAGCCTCGTTTCCACAACGTTCTTCTGTGTGTGTGATGGGGTGTGGTGGTAGAGGTTTAGCATAAGGATACTTATTCGCTGTCATGTGCCAGTGTGGGTGGGCTCTTGGTGAACTTCCATGCCATCACTTTGGGCTTTGGGGGCATGATGGAGTCACCGGCCGATACCCCCGTGTTAATTAAATTCTTCCCTCTCTGTCTTTACAGCACTCTTAACAACAACAACATTTCTCTCATTCCACTGTCCAGCTTCAACCACATGCCCAAGCTACGCACTCTGTAAGTACCTCTGATTTACCTGAATTATTGTTACTATCATTTTCTTAATTATTGCTTTTCTGGGCAGTGGGACAGTATCTAGATTAACAGCATCTGGCCTTCCCAGGAGCATCGCCGTGTAAATTCCCAAGTGGTGCTGTAGGGGGTGTAGTGGTTAAAAAATCCTAAGAAGGATGCATTCTTTCAAGTGCAGGCGACGC
Source organism: Gymnarchus niloticus (assembly GCA_009936485.2). NCBI lineage: Eukaryota > Metazoa > Chordata > Actinopteri > Osteoglossiformes > Gymnarchidae > Gymnarchus > Gymnarchus niloticus. The sequence continues at coordinate 21,726,446 of JAACJT020000002.1, forward strand.
TTTGGAAGAGGCCCAGTAAACGGACCGCAGCCCCTTGTCATAGCACAGCATTTCAGCTGTCAGGAAACGACCACAATCGATGAGACTCGTTTGCTGCACAGTCTCCCTGGAACGTGGCCTGACCATCACTGACCTTCACTTTTCCCAGTGCTGACTTGTGGTCGGCCATTTCTGGCTCCTTCCAGGCGGGGCTGGGGAGATTCGAGGTGTAAATCCATAGCCACCATCAGCTGTCATCCCGCCAAGGCAGCCATGTCCCCCTCAGAGTCACCTCCACTGGCCATAGCCTCACATTGGCTGTGACAGGGACCCTCCCGTGACTTTTGGGATCACAGGGGTCTGAGATTTTCAACGCACAGCAGCTCAGCCCGGGGGCTCAATCCCCCTGATCTCAGAGCCCCCTCTTGTGGGACTGAATTTGCTGACGCCGAGTTGGCCAGCCTTCCAGCTCCCTGGGCAGTATTGAATTATCCCAAAATACCCCCCTCCCACCCAGCTTCTTCTCTCTGCCTTCGTATTGAATTTTCTTCCTGTAATATCCATGAGGTCCCAATATTGAATTTTTTGCTTGTACAAACAGCTGATTAAATCAGATGTTTAGAGATGTCTGTAATCTGTTTAGGTGGGGGGGAGGGCTCTTGGTTTCAGCTGGAGGAGTTCATCTCACCTCCATGCAGCCTCCTCCATTTAATTACCCAGATGAATATCCTCTGCTTGGGCTACGGGGGCAGATACAGCAAAAAGAGCGCCCCCCAGTGTCCTGACAAAAACACCACCCACGGCCTTTTGGCTTTAGATGAATGGTCCCTGTCTGAGCCATCCATGCGGACGCCTCTTTTTGTTGTCTTTTTAAATCCCCCCACCCCATGCCAGCCTAATCCCATTTTGCCATGATTAATCTGGGGCTGCAGGGGACCATAAACTGGATTTCCAGTCTGAAAGGCGGATGAGACCGCTGCCCCCTACTGGTGTCTTCACAGAACAAAAATATGTCTCTAGCGGGATTTGGCCGAAATGTTATTCACATGCGTTAAAGAGCTCCGTGCCACCTTTTTGATGATTTTCTGATGAGTTCCGAGGGGCAGCCATGTGGAGGGTGGCTGGGGTGGGAGGGGCCAAGATCACTAAGCTGGCGTCGCGTTAGCATTAGCTGCCAACATTAGCGTTGATATTAGCATACATTTTGTTACCTGGATGTCTACAGGATTTTTTTTGGAATGGGGCAGGTTTCAGAAGGACTTCACTTTACCTGTCTGCTCACTATGATTGCCGATCCTCGCTGTGCCCCCTGCTGGCCTCCTGCAGGCGTTTGCACTCCAACAATCTGCACTGTGACTGCCACCTGGCCTGGCTCTCTGACTGGCTCCGGCAGAGGAGGAGCCTGGCCCCTTTCACCCAGTGCATGGCCCCTGCCCCCATGAGGGGCCTCAACGTGCCCGATGTGCAGAAGAAGGACTTCGTGTGCTCAGGTATGGGGCTGTGGTGGCCGCGCGTGACGAACTGCAGCATGTTGGGCGGTCTGGCGGGCTTAGCTTATCGTAGGCAGTGTGTAAATCAGCTTATTGCCAAAACGTTAAAGAGAGCAGGCCTGCCTAAATATAGCTTAGTGTGTTCTGGGGGGTGCAAGGAGCAGGCCCAGAGATGTGGGAAGGATTGGGCCGAGTGCCCACTGGATCCTCAGAGGGCCACGACCCATTGGGGAGTCACCGCACACCCGCTGTTGCCTGATGTTGGGCTGATCTTGTGGAAGCCACCTCTTCAGGCTCTCTGTTGGTTTACTCTGACGTGAAAATGAGAGACACCATTGTTAGGCGTATGCATGCCAGCTCAGACTGATAGTCAGACCGTCTGCGCAGAACGGCCACTTTAAGCTGGGTTAAACTGGGGTGACGTCACCGTGAGGACCCTTGGGAGGTCTCCTATAGAGTTGGAGTGTGGCTAGCTGGCTCCAGGCTGACTCACCTGCGATGTCTCTCTCCCTCAGGCTCCGCCCAGGCAGAACCACGCACCTGCGAGCCCCAGGTCTCCATCTGCCCAGCAGCCTGCACCTGCAACAACAACATCGTCGATTGCCGGAGGAAGGGCCTCACGGAGATTCCTGCCAACCTTCCCGAAGGCATCGTGGAGATGTGAGTGACACCTACAGGTCACGCCCAGACCACACCCATTACATACATGGGACACGGTTCGGCCACACCGACACACCAATCGCATCCTGTGTTTCCCAACCAAAAACCAGTCAGTGGCTCTCTTTCTCATGCTGCCGGGCCAATCAGTAGCTCTGACTCTGCAGCAGATGTTCCCCGGTCCCCCACAGACTTGGTGAGGTCACGAAGTTTAATGTGATTACTTCACGCTAGCAGGGCTGCCTGTTAACTCTGCAACAGGGCCATGTGCCCTTGGTCTGACCTTTCGATGAATATATTAGCTGGGAAGAGGATCCTGCTAGCATCGAAACGGCTGCTTCATTCCGCATCCGAGGTCTTTTGTCTCTGCCTCCTGTGTGGGGATGACTATTACTCAGTGCTGCTACCCCCATGCTAAGACAGTCCAGGCTGCATAAACCACAGCATTTCCTAGTTATATGAGGGCCGTCTCTTTCTCTTGCTTTGGATTATCGCTACGTGCCGACGAACCGGACAAGCTGTCCCCCAGGGGTTGGAATCCATCCCTCTCTGTCACACACGGCTGCCTCAAATCAGTCATGGGATGTGAACGGCTTTCTTACCCCTCCCACCTTTGCCCCTCCAGATGGATGATGGATGACTGACAGTAGGAGGGGCGGGATTAGGAGCAGGGTCCAGAGGAGAGGCAGGGCTGCTGTGTGGTTGGAGGTGGGGGGGAGACAATTGCACATGAATGCAGACAGAAATACACATATGAACACAAACACAGTCCCATGAAGATACTCGCACAAATACAAAATACAAACATGAATCGACAGGAATGCATACATGAATATCCACAAATATGCATACACTTTTACACAATGACGCACACACATTCATACACAAATGCTATGTTTACAAAGGCCTCGTACCTCCTTGCTCACTCAGACTGACACACACTTTCATAGTCAGGGCTGAGCATTTATGACCATGGTGGGTGTCTCATGGACCTCTACATCCCCCAGTCTGAGAAGGGGGCTGGGCCTGAGCGAAGGTAGACGGGAAGGGGCGGCTCACCTGCACTTTACCTAGCATCACCTGCTCTCTGTCTCTTGCAGTCGCTTGGAGCAAAACCTGATCAAGAGCATCCCTGCTGGGGCCTTTTCTCCGTACAAGAAGCTGAAGAGAATGTGAGTGTCTTTCTGTAGTACAACACCTTTTAATGATGCAGAGAAATGGGCGGTCATCACATGCTCAGGCTCCAGCCAATCGGCATGCCAGTGCTGTGTCAGTGTAAGGCTCAGCTGTGGTCAGCCATACTCCATACACATCTGTACCTCACTCCTGAACGTACTCCACCTCTATCGGTACCTTACTCCTAGTCATGCCCTGCCCCCATCGGTACCTTACTCCTAGTCATGCCCCGCCCCCATCGGTACCTTACTCCTAGTCATGCCCCGCCCCCATCTGTACCTTACTCCTAGCCATGCCCCGCCCCCATCTGTACCTTACTCCTAGCCATGCCCCATCCCAATCTATACCTCATTCCCGCCCCCTCCTGTATGTCACTTCTGACCATGCCCCACCCCCACCAGCACCTTACTGCTGGCCATTCCTCACTTCCTGGCTAGACCCTGTCCCTGACACCCCCGCCTTTGTTGTGAACCTTTCGTGTCTCTTTGGCTCTTTTCCAGAGACCTGAGCAAGAACCAGATCTCTGACATTGCAGCTGATGCCTTCAGCGGCCTCCGTTCCCTCACCTCCCTGTATGTTGCGCACCATCGCAGACGTACACATGTGCCACACACCTTACCAAATGCAGACGGAGCAATGAGTATAGTGGGAGACACACACCCATGTAATCACACATAGCTGTCCCATCAGAGACTGAACTTTTACACCAGTGGGAGAGGTGTTACGGGGTTAATGAACTACAGCAGCATGATCACACATATATATACACACACACACACTCCCAGTTACCGAAGCTCAGATAGTGGGAAGAACACAAACGGCTCAGAATCCCAGAATCTGCAGAAATTCGGCAGGTACAGTCTGAGTCTACCCTTTAAGTCTGCTGATGTCAGGTGAGACAGTGTAGTGACCTGCGGGGGCAGAATGTCAGGAGCCGCCAAGCTGTCTGTCTGCCGTCTGCTTCAGGAGATGGTTACGGCACTGTGGGGCTGTGGTCGTTTCCACAGGAGAACGCTGGTGCTTGTGACAGGCTGGCATCATTATCATTAGCATTCTCATTAATACTCTCGTTTTATTCGGTTACTGCTTTTATCCATAAGCACAGCATATCCTTAACCAGCAGGCCATCTGCTGGTACACAGAGGAACATACAGATGGGAAATGATCATATGTGCTGATGTCCCAACAGGGTCCTGTACGGGAACAAGATCACAGACATTCCCAAGGGGCTCTTTGACGGCCTGGTGTCCTTGCAGCTCCTGTAAGTACCTTAACCCTAATTGACCCTGATCCCCACACCGATCCTAATCCGCACACTAAACCTAACTCTTAAACTAACCCTAACCATCACACTAATCCTAAACCAAACCCTCACCAGAGCACTAACCTTCTAACATTTCACAGGAAGTGGCCAGTGTTTTGCCCCCCCGTGATGGACATTAGCACAGTCTGATCGCTGGCCCCGATTGGTCTACGTGTGTGTTTTGAGTCTGCGAATGTGTTTTCTTTCTATGTGTTTGTGTGTGTCCATTTGAGTCTGTGTGAGCGTGGTCCTCCCTTCAAAGAGTCTTTAGCTGCTTGTTCAGGAGCGAAGCACCGCCTTTATGACATCACTAGCATTTCAATTGGACCTGATTGTAATGCTCATCTCTCACACCTGCTTATATGGATGTTGACATGGAAACATTGTTTAAACGTAATGACGGCGTTTACCGGCCTCATTTAGGGAGCTCTGTGTTTGTGCTCCGACTCCTCAATGATTTTATGAGCAGGAGGAGTTCAGAGCTACGCTGGAGCACACCGCACCGTCCGGTCAGAGGAGCTTCCATGCATACACGTGCGATGACCGGCAACCGCCCTACACAGACCACCCGCTTTTCCATAGCTGTGCCATGCCGTAGAGAGCCAGTGCAGAGTGCAGACACTGGCACGCGGCTGGTCGCTTTGTTGGTTTGCTTTGTTTTGTTACCCTTTCACCCACGTCACTTCACCCGCCACTCCTCTTCGGAGCCTAGCAACGTGAGCGATCGGTTGCCAAGGCCTCGTTCGATCAGGGTTGCCCGGGGACGCAGGCCGGCACAGCAGCACCGCTGCCCTCTTAGCCCCTGATTCAACACTGTTTTGCTGGCCTCATGACAGGATGGAAGGCCAATGGAAAGCTGGATGCGTTGGGCCTGGAAGTTTCGGTCAGCCAATGTACAGTTAAATGTGTCAGGTAGAGGAGCTGCCAGTCCTTCAGCTGCGAGCCGCTGAGGTCGGGGCTGCTCTCCTGGGGGCACTGCCAGGGCATCTTCATGTCTGCGCTCTTCAAGCGCTTTCCTGAGGTGCTAAGGAGACTGTTTTTCTGTTGCAGATGCAGCTCGACAGGATTAGAGAGCCTGACAGTGTGTGAGAAGCAGGCACTCTGTGCTGTCACAGCCATGTGCATGCTGTGTGTGTGAGCTGTGGCTGGGCGCTTTGCCCTCCTGCAGTGTTGTTGGGTGTGTGTATCAGCTGCTTTTTCAGCGTCTCATGCTGTGTTTTGGTGTCTGGTTTTCCTGTGCCCTGTTCTGTCATGTGACCAGTGTTTCCTGGCTGTCCCGTGCTGTGTTTTGGTGTCTGGTTTTCCTGTGCCCTGTTCTGTCATGTGACCAGTGTTTCCCGGCTATCTCGTGCTATGTTGTGGTGTCTGGTTTTCCTGTGTCCTGTTCTGTCATGTGACCGGTGTTTCCTGGGTATCTCTTGCTGTGCTGCAGAGTCTATCCTTTTTATTGGTCCCTGTGAGTGGTGCTTGTTGGCCGTTGTCTTCCACTCGCTGGGTGTTAGAGTCACTAACTGCAGTGTGCTGTATTAACCGTGCCAGTAAAACTCTGATTCTCACTCCGACTCACGCCCAGGCTCCTGAATGCCAACAAGATCACCTGTCTGCGCGTCAACACCTTCCAGGACCTTCAGAGTCTCAGCCTTCTCTCATTGTACGACAACAAGCTGCAGACCATCAGCAAAGGCCTCTTTGCCCCACTGCGCTCCATCAAGACTCTGTAAGTGGGTCCAGCATGGGGTCAGTGCATGTGGGGGAAGTGTGAGAGGAACACAGTGAGGCTGTCACACCCTTTGACACTCACCACAGGGGTCACACTGGGGTGAATCTGAGGGTGATTCTGTCTCATTCCCTCTCTCTCTCTGCTCCCCCTACCAGACACCTGGCCCAGAACCCCTTCATGTGTGACTGCCACCTGAAGTGGCTAGCTGACTTCTTGTTTGATAACCCCATCGAGACCAGCGGTGCCCGCTGCTCGCACCCACGCCGCCTGGCAAACAAGCGCATCAGCCAGGTGAAGAGCAAGAAGTTCCGCTGCTCAGGTAAGGCAGCTGTGGTCCTGCTGCCCCCTTCCAGGGGCCCTAAGGGCCCTGGCACCTACTGAGCAGAGAAATGGTCCCAACTGCTCGTGATGCTGAGGGTGCTCATATGTTACACACCCAGCTTTTGGTGAGCATTGCTGGCTAGCCATGCCCACACCTGCTCCGCCCCCCGTGCGCAGCTGTGAACCAAGGGCACCGCTCACTATCGTGTTAACCTTGGGTTTGCGAATTTCAGCCTGGGCTGATGGGATTTAGATGCGGAAATGAGCACTTGAGGGCGGGCTCCTCCAGGTGTCACTGGGACTTTCTCAGAATCCGATCTTGATATTTGAGGACATGTGTCATCTCTGTGGGACCACTTTTGAACACTTTTGTCAGTTTTTTTTTTTTTTGATTAGTTTATTTGTTTAGGGTGTCTCTCTGATCGATGTAGGGGGATGTCTCTGTTGTTGGGGTGAGGCCTCTCTCCCACAGCCCTGCCCACGCCCCACCCCTTTAGCTCAGGTCACGCCCCCAGCTTCCTGGCTGCTCTGTCCTGGCTGCTCCTGCTGCCCTCGCTCTGCCTTCTCCTCTTCTGGTGCAGCTGTCTCTTGTGCTTGATCTAACCATGTGCCGCCGCCTGCACTCGCCTTCACATGGTTCCGTCAAGCACCAGGGACCGCTGGGCACTCGCACGCAGCATGGCCTTGTGGGATAGCGCTGTGGCACCACCACTCTCCCCTGGCACAGTGGAGCGAGGCAGAATAGAGACAGTATTACAGTGAAAGGATGGACGTGAAGAAGGGACGGTGAAAGGACGGGCGCAGAGACGGGACACACGTGACTCAGAGACGTGAAAACACACACCCCTCAAAATGGCCTTCGTTTGTCATAATAAACAGGATGAGTTCTGAGTTCCTTTCAATGCACAGAAACGTGCAACTGTCTGTCTGTGTGTCCTTGTGTCTCCATGTGTCTGTCTGTGTCTTTCAGTATGTTTTAATTTGCCTCCTGCACGTCTTTCCCACACAATCTCTGTACAGATAAAAATCTCCTTCCTACTGGCACGGTCTTTGACCGTGTAATTGTAGGGTCTGTGCGTCCATATGTCCCTCCCCCCTGACATGCGGCCTCTGTTCCCCCCGTCCCCAGGCTCGGAGGACTACCGCAGCCGGCTCAGTGGCGACTGCTTCCAGGACCTGGTGTGTCCTGAGCGTTGCCGCTGCGAGGGTACGGTGGTGGACTGCTCGAACCTCAAGCTGACGCACATCCCCCCGCACCTGCCAGAGCACACCACTGACCTGTGAGAGCAGACGCCGGCACATGCAAACACATGGCACCCAGAAATACAAACATTAGCCCTTGGTTACAACTGCGTCTGTTTGGCGGCATGGATCCGGGGTGACTTTAGTCTGTGCAACAAGCAGACTGAGAGCTGAAAGCCTCAGCTGTGCCCTTGCTGCCCTGTAGGGGTCAGCGTCTCCTCTGCCAACCTTTCTAATGTTCATTATTGATAGACTGGTTACAGTCAGAGGCCCCGTTTGCAGTCTGCGTGCCCAGAGTGAGAGTTTATACTCTTGGGCTGTTACCATGCCATCACTAGTTCTTTTCAAAGGATCCGACATCCTCTGCCAGCGTCTCTCATGGCTCCGGTCACCGAGGAAACTGAGCAGTGCCCTTCTCCGCTCAGCAGATGATGGGCCTGTCCTGTCAGGCACACTCGTCAGTCACATAAAGCCCCTCCTGCCCACAGGAGCCACACTCACATACACATCACCCAGCTCTTCCCGCTGTTGTCAGTGCTCTCGGCCCTCCTCTTCCCCACCATCCTGAGCCCGCGTTTTCTCTACGACTCTCCTTCTTTTGCCAGGCGCCTGAATGACAATGACATTGCTGTCCTGGAAGCAACAGGGATCTTCAAGAAGCTGCCAAACCTGCGCAAAATGTACATTCACATTCCCTCGCCGTCATCATAAGGGAGTCGTGTCGCTGAAGAAGGCCGTCTGATAGGGTGGGGGGTGGTTACTCTCCCCCTTAATGGGAGACAGCGTGTTGTGTGGCCTGGAGGAACAAGTCACCATACAGCGCATGTACCTGCTTACCACTGGGAACTCCAGCTGGAAGCAAAAATGTTTCCTGCAGAGAACTTCAGGCAGACCATAATGTGGGGGGAGTTTGCTGTGTCTTTGGGTGTCTTTGGGGGGGACAGTGAATTAGGTTTCCCCTGACTGCTGCTCTCTGTCTCTGCTTCCTGCTGTACAGCAACCTGAGCAACAACAAAATACGTGACATCCGGGAAGGGGCCTTTGAAGGAGCAGGCGGCATCCAGGAGCTGCTGCTGACGGGGAACCGGCTCCAGAGTGTTCAGGGCCGCATGTTTAAGGGCCTCTCAGGCCTCAAGACCTTGTGAGTGGAGGGGGTGGGGCTGAAAGATGGGCGGGGCTTGGATGGAGAACGGGTGGAGAGCAGGTGGGACTGCGCAACGTAGGTGGGGACAGGGAGGAACGTGATACGGGTGGAACCCAAATGGGCTTTATTAAAGCATAGTCCTTCTTTATACTGTTATTTTTAACACACACAAAAAGTTGACAGATAGGCAGTTGTAATACATGGAGACAATTACAGACAGGCACGCATGCAACGGACAGGCACATGGGCATGTATACATACACACACAAACGCTGACCTTGAAAACTTGCTCGCTGGGTAGAATTCCAGTGCCAAGCTGCAGTTTCCAAGGGCAACATCAGCCACACATAAAGACTCCAGGTTCTTGGGTAATGAGTGCTGCTCGTTAGTTGTAAAAACAAGAAAACAAGACGTTTATAGCCTCAGACGGCTGGGAAGGGCTTCAGAGAGCCGAACGGAGCCATAATTAACAAACCTGGAAAAAAAGGAGCACGCTGAAGAATGAAGCTCCCCCAGCCCCCCGGTGTTGAAGCCCCAGGAGAAGCCAGCAGATTGAGTTTGTCCGTGTCAGAACTTCGCCTGCCCAGGCTTCATGCTGAATTCGCTGTTCTGGTTTACATTTTCCAGTTTGCACAGTGGGTTATGAGCTCTGATTGTTTGGGCTGGGTTGTATCCAATCAATCTTCCCTTTCATACTCTTGACCCCAAAGACTCCTTCAAGGGGCTGGCCGACCACTCATCCACTCCAGCACAAACCCCCCCTTACCTCATGGGACCTCACGGTCGCACCACTGCGGTCTCAAGCCCAGTACCATACCCCTTATTACTGTAAATGTTTATTTGCTTAGCTGTCACTGTTATCCTAAAAAGCTCATTCTGAGCCTTTTAACCAGGGCTGGGATTTACCGTAAGGTTTGGGCTGAGCACTTCCCTCGGAACAGCATCTGCAAACCAGGTCCTTAACCACCTGCTGTAGAATATGGAGATATAAGTCAGGCTCTGCCACAGTTTTGTCCTTGGGATCAACCAAATACGAGGCCTCCTAGTGCTTGCTGGGTCTCTGATTGGTTCTCTGGTGTTCTGTGTGTGTTTCCAGGATGCTGAGGAGTAACCTGATCAGCTGTGTGGACAACAGCACATTTACTGGGCTGAGCTCTGTGCGCCTGCTGTCGCTATACGACAACCGCATCACCAGCGTGGCCCCGGGAGCCTTCAGCACGTTGCATTCACTCTCCACCATGTGAGTATTCGCTCTTCTTTTTTGTCATTAAATCTCTGTCCTCACTTCCTCTGTTGTTCCCCCCTTCTCCTCACCTCTTTCCTGTCATTAAATCTCCCCTCGGTTGCTTCCCCTTTCTTTCACCCCTTTTCCTCTGTTGTATCCTCTCTCCATCCTCCTGTCTTTTCTATCATTAAATATCTCTCTCCCTTCCTCTATTACTCTCCCCTCCTCTCTTCCTCCCTTCCTCTGTTGCTCCCTCACTTTCCTCTCTTCCTCCCTTCCTCTGTTGCTCCCTCACTCTCTCCTCTTCCCTCCTCCTTCTGTTGCTCCCTCACTCTCTCCTCTTCCCTCCTCCTTCTGTTGCTCCCTCACTCTCCTCTCTTCCTCCCTTCCTCTGTAGTTCTTCCTCTCCTTTTCTCTGTCATTCTTCCTTCCCTTTCTTTTCTCACGGTATAGTAGCTCTCTAATTTGCCTGTGGCAGGACGAGCCGAATCCGGTACTGTGGAGAGCTGCTAAAAATACCAAGCCAACCGTGATACTTGGTCTGCTACATTAGCGATGTGGCTAACTTCAGCAGGGCAGCCTCTGCCCTCCAGAGATCTGTTTAGTTGGGTGGGGCCCGCCTAGCTGGGGCAGTTTCCCCATGAACTTTCCCAGCTTGGGATTTTGCATTGGATGTGGCAGAAATAGAGGGAGGTTTGCCAGGATCAGTAAAGCAGGAATTGATTCCCTGACCTGTCATGAGCATGAACGTTTAGATCAGAAGTTCACTCATGAGCCTCTTCATCATGACTGACGGTCACTAAGTGCCCGTGGTTGTGGTCAGGTGGTCCTGTAGCCTGGTGTTCTGCCCGACTTTGCTGCCATGGTCATTGGCAGTAATACTGGCAAATTTTGGCAGACAAGAGCCAACTGGAAATGCTGCTTTACCAGATGTTGTTGCCTTTGCCTAAACTAAAACGAGATTCATTTAAACAAAGAAAAGCGATATGTTATAAAAACACGAAATTATAAGCATAAACAAGTCAAAATAAAAATGATAGTTTTGAGGTTTTTTGAAAGAAAAAAGCCATTATTCTGGCTAAAAATACAGTGACATTACCGTGTAAAAGACTAGGCAACTGATGAAATTGTTGAAGCTATGTCTGACCTGTCTCCATCACTCCACTCAGTCCCAGGGTTTCTTCTTCCCCTAGGAGTTTTTCCAGTATTTCCTTGTCACTGTCATTCTCTGGAGACCTTGGGCCCCTGACTATGTAAAGCACTTTGGGACAATGTTCCTTGTTAAAAGTACTACATAAATAAAACTAAACTGAATTGCTTTTTATAATTAAACAGGTTGCATAAACACTGCACACTTATCAGAAAATGCTGCCTCACTTATAGGAAAAGGATGCGATTCCTGGGGTGGAAACTACAAAGTACCGAAGTTAAACGGATGTTCGTAACACATCCAATCAGATTTGGAATAAAAGGGGGCGTGGTGGAGTTGCAATACTAAGGTTGCATCATTTCATGGGTGGCAAAATGTGGCAGAATGGTGACCTGCCTGCTTCTTTAAGATGGACAGTCCACAGGGCTTTGAACCGTCTTTCAGAAATGCTGGGGACGTGGCACTCAAGGCCTGCAAAGTTACCTCTGGTGATAGAAACTCAGTTGCAGGGTTATGATTATTTCCTCAGTTGTTCCACATCCTTTTACCGTGACTGACTCGACAGTAAGTTAACTGATACACATGCGTAACGGCCCAGAAAAAGATCTACTTCGGAATGATCAGGAGTGAGCTGAATGCCCTCGGAGGCAGGGTGACGGTCCACTTTGCTTTCCCCCCCCCCCCCCCCCCCCCCCCCCCCCCCCCTCTCCCCCACCCCACTTTTCTTGCCGCGCCCGCCCTGGCTTCGTGGGCTGGTTTGTAACAGGAACGGGG
>JAACJT020000002.1:21738726-21755162 GCA_009936485.2 Gymnarchus niloticus
GAAAAAAAAAAAAATTCGGTTTTTTTGAATAACGCTCTTTTTCTTTTTAACAGCGCCACAAAAATAAACATATGACCCAGAAAAAGGAAAATGAACCCAAACCCCGGGGGGGGAGGCCCCCCGGGGGGGGGGGGGGGGGCTCTCTTCTTTCCCCCCCCCCCCCCCCCCACGCAGCAACCTGCTGTCCAACCCCTATGTGTGTGACTGCCGCCTGGCTTGGCTGGGTGCCTGGTTAAAGAAGACGCGGGTGGTGAGTGGGAACCCCCGCTGCCAGAAACCGGCCTTCCTTAAGGAGATCCCCATCCAGGACGTGGCCGGGCCCGACTTCACCTGCGACGGTAAGCCCCGCCCCCGGTCCCAGCTTTGCCGTCTCCATCTCAAATGGTGGAGGTTCCGTTAAAGTCTCTGGACCCTAAGCTGGTGTGGGAGTCAGGCCGTAGCATAGTAGTCACTGCCTCCATCTTAGATCTGCACTGGGGCCACCATCGTTTCCATGTGGCCATAATGGGAAGAGCGGCAGTTTCCCCGGGGATGCAGATGAAGCTTGATTATGAAAGGGAAATGGAGTTTGTCTCTGTGTTAACCACCGTCCTTTTTCCACGGAGGGTTACGAGGCGATGAGGCACATTCCCTGTCTGCTCCCAAAAGCAACGCACATCCGGAAATGGCCGTGTCGTGCCGAGGATGCTCCCTGAGTTCCTCACCATCTGACATACCTGGGCCGGAGGCCGTGACCTGTACTTCTGGTCGTGCCCTCAGTGGTACATAGCCTTGCGCTGCAAAGCTCACACTATTTATCGAATCACACTGAAGATGTAGGAAACCAGGGGGAAAATCACAACAAAGACCTAATTTGGTTTACAGGAAGGCAGCTTATGACCCCTAAATATAGATGCCCTGGTGAGGCTGCTCCAGACCACGGCCTGTTATTGTTGGACCAAGCCTTTGACTCCATTACTCTCCATTAAGGCCTTAATGAGCTGCTTCTTTGTGATCTGTGGAGCTCTTGCAGATACCATCTCTCAAGCTGTAGATTAAAGCAGGATGCAGCAGAACACGGTGTGTGTACCCCTCCCCTGGGGGGGTCTCTCCAGCCAAGAATAATATTTAGTACATGATTTTCAACATCTGTATCATTATTATTATGGCTGCTTCCCCACTCCACAGGCCTGAATAATTGTGGAAAAATCCGTCTGCCAATTGCAGGGAGGGTTTGCTAACGCCAGCCTCAAGACCCCTGTGGTCATGTGGGTGTTTTGTTAGGATGGTATTAACACTCCAGAGAGGTGTGGAGTGTGAGAGAGCGGTGACTGATGCCTCACTTTCCCTCTGTTGCTTTCTCTGTACTGCCCCCTGCAGGTATGGAGGAGAGCAGCTGCCAGCCAGCCCCACGGTGCCCAGAGGTGTGCACGTGCTCGGACACAGTAGTGCGCTGCAGCAACCGGGGCCTGCGTTCACTGCCCAAGGGCATTCCCAAAGACACCACAGAGCTGTGAGCTGCCCGACCCCACATACAACCACACGCGTGCACTCACACACACATCCAGATGGCGGTCCAGTACAGTAATAGCACCTCAGGGGAAAGGTTCCTGACAGAAAGCATCGCTCTTAACTTCCAGCAGCCTCTGGGGCTTCGGAGACTCACTGTGCTTGGGCATACAGACTGCAAAAACAGGCATGAAATAATTATCGACTGTTAAACCGAAGTTATAATTAACTCATAAAATATTTCTGCTCATCCTCTGCTGCCCTTTATAAATGGAAGACGGTAGAGGAAGCGGGAAAAGGGGTAGATTTACATCTGGGGGCAGGAAAGGAAGTGCTAGCTGCTACCATACTGGGCCAGGTTGGCGCTTTTGAAACGTTGTTGGGAAGTGAAGTGGATTTTGCTTTTGATCAGAGTATAACCCCCCAATGTACTGTAGTAAGACACAGGGTCTCACCTCATCCCTCGTGTAATGACTGCCATACACATCCAGGTTATCCCCTAGGGTTTTTGTTGTTCTCATTTAATTCGTCGATGTAATTTGCATCAGGAATGTTGTTCACGTCAGTCCATGTAAGCAGAGGCCTTGTTTGTGGAAAAAACATTTCAATTCTGAAACAGTTTGTTGCCTTCTGTGCTGCTCTGCAGCAGTAAGAACTCGCTGTCAATATGGACAGGTGACCGCTTACAGAGAATCTTGATAAACGTAACGACTCGCAGGCTCGGTTTAGAGATGCATCACATTATTGGTCTGAATCCCCCTTTCTGTGTTTGTACTTTAGCTACTCACGTGGTACATTTCCCTCCTCAAGAACAGACTGGCATGCACAGTCGCTGTCAGCAGGTGGATTTATCACTGTCCAATGAGAGTCCACCTGGACCGTCTCTTTTTCGCTCACGTTGGCATTTTTGCCAGCTGTTTGGTGCAGCTGCTGAAATGCAGTCCAGAGGATGATGGGAGACAGGAAGTGAGTACAGGAGGCCAACCTGTGACTGTGTGTTTCTGCCTTTTCAGGTACCTGGAAGGGAATCTGCTGACCTCAGTGGCCAAGGAGCTGTCGAACCTGAAGCATCTGACTCTAATGTACGTATCAGACAAACAGAGCCATTGAGTCATCAGTGTAAATTCCAGGCAATACGGGTTCGAGCCACACTGCCTCACACTTCCTCAGGCAGGCTAGATTCTGCCTTTCCTCCAAGCAACTTGCGAGGCTCCACAATGATCTTGTCTTCAACTTGTCTGAGACAATGTGAGGGAAAAACATGTAAGAATCTGATTGGCAAGTAGTTATCCAGATTGGAAGACCATGAATCTGATTGGGATGAGGTGATCGGGATCTGGAGGTGATGAATCAGACAGGAACGTGATTATTAGAATGTGAGGGCAGTGAATTTGATCAGGATGTGGTTACCTGGATCCAGAGACCGTGAATCTGACGGGTACACGGTTATCTTGTTGGGTTAGCCGTGAATCAGACAAGGATGCGTTTATCTTGATTAAAGGCTATATCTGATGGGGATGTGGTTAATCCAGTCCAGTGTTCCTAAACCTAGTAGAGACTAGGTTATCTGGATCCAACAGCCATGAATCTGACAGGTACGCAGTCATCTGAATCCACAGACCATGGATCTTTTAGGGATGTGGCTATGCAGATCTGAACCCTGTGATCACGGCTGCTTTGAGTGTCGCTGATCTGTCTGAAAGGTTCTCCTTCTCTCACAGAGACCTGAGCAACAACAGCATCAGCTCTCTCTCCCCCCTGACCTTCAGCAACATGACACAACTCTCCACACTGTAAGTTGCCATGACAGCCTGGGATAGCCGCTGTGGGTGGGGCTTATGTGTCTGCTGATGTGTAATGACCATTGTCTCCCGCATCCCCCCCATGGCAGCATCCTCAGCTACAACCAGATCCGCTGCATCCCCGTGCAGGCCTTTGATGGACTGCGCTCCCTGCGCCTGCTGTAAGTGCCCCCCCCACCCACTCTGAGCCCACGGGGCCTGTGATGAATGAACCACTCCTCCTCGCAACCCCCCAAGTCATCCATCGTCCAAGCTGCAGAACATTCTGGATCAGTCGTAGATAAATAAAATGGAAAAAAACCCAGAGCAGAGATAAGGGGGGCCCCTGAAGGCCAGTGCTGAGAGGGTGGATACCTTCCCAGCATGCCGTGATGAAGCGTACATCCCAGGGCAGGGGGGCGAGGGCTGGCCGGGTCAGACGACCATGGGGTCTTCAACGCTGGAGATCCACACGCAGATGAAAGATGCAGGAAGGCTGTGGGGGTAAACCCACCCAAATGTAGATGTGGGCAGGAGGGTGGATCACAATGACGCTGTTTGACAGCCTCAGTTTCTACAAGTTGGTGACTGCTGTTGTGCTTTCTCCTTCCTCCTCAGAACTCTCCATGGAAATGACCTTTCAACCATACCGGAGGGAGCCTTCAGCCACTTAACGGCTTTATCCCACTTGTGAGTCGGAACGCAAGGCCGGGGGGGCAGGGCTTTTGCATTAATAAGGGGGCCGAGGCTCAGGGATGGGGGCTGCTGTGATGTATGGAGGCTAAGAAGTCTCTCGGTATATAAAACCTGGAGTCACGCGGCCCCCAGGAACATTTCATTACCCCTAAAGAGCCTCTGTGACATGGGAATGTTGACTGTTCTTCGTCCGGCTGCTTTAGAGCAGAAGGACAGAGGCTCCACTGTTCCGGACTGGATAGACTATCACAATGACCTCACTTAGTGCTCTTGATGGAGAATAGGCATCTTCTGTGTGACCAATGTAGCCGTCGTGTGTGTCGGTGTGTGCGTGACCACCGTCTGACTCGTCTCGCAGGGCCCTGGGCGCAAACCCACTCTACTGTAACTGTGACCTCCGCTGGCTGTCCCAGTGGGTCAAAGCGGGCTTCAAGGAGCCGGGCATCGCCCGCTGCACAGGCCCCCCCGACATGGCTGACCGCCTGCTGCTCACCACGCCCCTCAATCGCTTCCAGTGCAAAGGTGAGCCCCCCCTCCCACTGGGCCTGCAGGGGAACGTGGATTTGAGTTTGGACAAGCTGAGGGAGTGCGGAGACGCTGCCACCAACACTCAAGACATTCTGTCCATCTTTACATCTCCACCTCTCCTTCCACTCTCTGTCTCTCTCTACGTGTCTCTTATTCCTTCACCTGTTCATTCTGTTCCTCGTTCTCTCAACCTCGAATTCCCACTCTTTCCTTCTCTCATTTTTTTCTTGATCTCTCGTTTTCTTCTCTGTCGTTCTCTCTTTCTCCTCTTCATCTCTAATCCCTTCCCTTTTGCTCTTTTTCTTGATCTTTCCTTTCCTCTCTTTCCTTCTCTTGTTGTTTCCGTCCCTCATTCCGCCTCTCCTTACACAGGCCCTGTAGATTTGAACCTGATGTCTAAGTGTGCCCCCTGCCTGGCCATGCCCTGCCAGAACAACGGAACTTGTGTGGCTGATGTTACAGGGTCCTACCAGTGCACCTGTCCCTTTGGATACAAGGTGAGCCACACCCACGGCAACCAGCATCCCTGTTGATCCCGATCACATATAGATTAAATCTGGACATTCAGATGATTAGCTTTATTCGATGTATACAGAGAGCAGTTGGACATGGTACTGAGAGAGCTGGACTTGTTTCCGAAAGGGGACTCAGTTGTTGTTCCCTAGGATGAGGTACTTGGTCCAGTGAAACATCATGCATCTGTTTAACTGAGTAAGATGTAAATAATGTACGATCAGCCACCGGTGACAAGTGTCTTTTCAAATCTGTCTGCTTGTTCTGTTATCTGTAAGGAAGGTGGAAGACAGGCAGGAAACTGCCTGGCTGTGGGGAATCGTTACAGTAATGACCACCTCCAGACTCCTTTAGAGGAGACCAGTGGAGGTGTGGAGTTCACTGAGGGAGCACAGGAGTCTGTTAGAGAGATGACCACCTCCAGACTCCTTTAGAGGAGACCAGCGGAGGTGTGAAGTTCACTGAGAGAGCACAGGAGTCTGTTAGAGAGATGACCACCTCCAGACTCCTTTAGAGCAGACCAGCGGAGATGCGGACTTTACTGAGCGAGCACAGGAGCCCATTGTAAAAGCTTTCGCTTGACGCCTGACCTCAGCCTGTCATGTGGGGGGGTTTACTGTCAGCAGCTTCACAGATACAGCCGAGGGCTTAACCTCTGGCCTGTGGGAGGCACAGGAGCTGAGAGCCCACTTTTTAATTAGACTTAGCAGACCTATAACTGCTCCTCATCCCAAGGGGGGGCATTATGTGAGAATTATGTGAATCTATCCCAACAAATAGAGACTAAACATCCTTTACACTTAATAGGGCCAATACCTTCCACTGTAATTCACATTGTCCTGCTTATCAGATCTGTGGGATGGAGTAAAGGTCTATAAAAAGTCTCAAAAGTGAGAGCCACTGGAAAGCCTGGGCAATAATAAAATGGTGTGTGTGTGTGTGTGTGTGTGTGTGTGTTTGAAATAGCTTTGTCTTTGCATATGCGGCTCTGATGCAAACCTGAGCAGGGTAAGAGGCTGGAAGATGGATGGATGGATGGATGGATGGATGGATGGATGTGGGTGTGTGTATGTGTGAAGCTCGCTGCCAGCTTTTGGTGACACAGAGACGAGCTCAGGAAAGCGGCCGCTTAGCCAGCAGTGGCCTCAGTCTAATTAAAATGTGTGAAAAGTCTTGCAGTGGAGGGAGGCTTTCAATCACACCGTGTAATTGTGGCTAGAGTCATGGCGGGAATCCGTCCCAAAGCAGCCGGCTCAGTGTGTGACACTCATATGGTTTGATAAGACTGAATTCAGGGAAAGCATAGGTTTAGATACAAATGCTGGTGTCTTAGGACAGGCTGCTATGATGAACTGCAACACCACCCAACAATCACCAGACACCTGGTTGTTCTCTTGCCCCGCCCCCCTGACCACACCCGTTTTCATCAGGGTCGTAACTGCGAGGTCGCCATCAATGCCTGCATCAGCTTCCCTTGCCTCAACGGTGGAACCTGCCATGTGAAACAAGGCCAGGAGGATCAGTTCAGGTGTGTGTACCTCATAGCTTGGTCAGACCGTGACCTGACGCAATCTGTATGAGGACCAGCAGCCTCCATGTCACGTTGCTGTGTGATCTCCAGTTTAATTGGTTCAGCTCTGCCTGAACTTCCAACTTTACAAGCATGCGACACAGCTCTCCTCACGCCTCTCTCTCGCTGTCTCGCTCTAGCTGCGTGTGCCCTCCCGGGTTCGAGGGCCAGCGCTGCCAGGTGAACCCTGATGACTGCGAGGACAACGACTGCGAGAACAACTCGACTTGCGTGGACGGCATCGATAACTACACCTGCACGTGTCCCCCCAACTACACAGGTAGGACCTGTGTCCAAAGTGCGGGCCCGCCTGGGATCCAGCCCTCTCTTTTGGGGTGCCCCTGTGGACTCTCTCCAAATGGTGCAGTCTGCTTTCTCCATGGTGACCCCAAGCGTGGGCAGGGCCCTGGACATTCACTTCAGCAGTAATTACAGGACTCTGGGGGAACTTGACACAAACGCTTACTGGACGCTTTTTTTTTTTTTTTGTTTAAAACGTCTCATCCTGAAACAGGCTCTGGCGTTTGTCCTGCTGTCGCAGCTGCCCAGCTGGGGCCTCCTATTGCCACCGGATACAGACCCTGTCATTAGTGACGCACGTTTAGCTGTAGCTCGTAGCACCAAGCTCTCCAGCCAGCCTGCTGAAAGAGAGGGGAGCTTACAGCCCCTGGGCATGCTGAGGGAAACCCCACCCCCATTCATAATGGCCGCCATTCAGGCCTTTTGCCAGCCATCCTGACTGAAGGCCCCCAAAAGAAGCACCACCATCTGCTGTGAAGCTTAGGAGGAAAGATGGCCTCTGAACAGATGGTCCAGTCTGTTCTGCAGTCTGCACAGGCATGGGGAGGAGCTCCTCCTGATGCCACATCAGGGGCGGGGCCTGGCTCATAGGGCAGGACAGGGTCTGATTCATGGGATCAGGGCCTGACTCATGGGGGTGGAACCTGATCCATCGGGTGGGAGTTTGAACCCAGGGGCGGGACCTGAGCCACAGGGTGGGGCTTGATCCTCAGGTAGGCCTGTTGGAGCCACAGGGGCGGGGCCTTCAGACAAGGTCTGAACCCGTTACATGTATGCAGTGTTGTGCGAGTTCACACTTAACAAGAAATAGGTGAAATTTCAGGTTAAAATAAACTAGTTCATGTTCATTTCTTCAGAATTTTTTTGAGAGCTGAGCATTTCTTGAAGAAACGTCGAAGTACTTCTTTTGCAGTTTTTTAAATTTTCAGTGATATAATTTCATAAAAATATAATGGATAAGAAATAATGATACACACATGCAAAGTGGAGGCATAGTGCAGTTTGACGTCAGAAAAAAAGTGACGAAAATGGGTGGGTGTAATTACCTCATCATAGCTTACTTAATTTAGCAAGCTTGAAGGAAAATATGAATGGATCCTGTGACTGGGAACGTTCCTCTTTAAACGGAAGGTTTTTTCTAGTATATTCATTAATGGGCTGGAATCCAAAGTGAATTTTTTAATCAGCAATTAAAATATCAAATTTCACTCAACCGCATTAGCATTACCTACCATTAGAAAGTCTACTTTATTGATATAAACTAACAAATCGCATCACAAACAGCATATCGCAGTGCATTTCTGTAAGAAGACACTGGTCAAGACAAGTTACACGTAAGAAAATCACAATCATAGCGTAATCATTTTCCAAGGCACAATCCCCAGACATCGTAATATGTCGTTTGATTCGGCAGCTTTGGTACGTAACTTGGAACCTATTTTTTTGTGTATAGTGTCATCCCTGTTGTTTGAATATATAGCTACACATTTGAAATGCCTGGGCATATGTGCTGTAGAGGGTGGTGTGTTTTGGTCGGGTAAAATTGTAAACAAAGGGGAACAGGAGTAAGAGGATGAAAGAGACGGCCCAGTGGGGGTGGAGTAATTGGGTTTTCAAGTAGTTGCGAGGGTGGAAGAGGAATTTTTGCCTGTTATCCCTACTTCTACTGCGTGAGCGTCGTTCACTCTCGCCGGAGTGAACTACGCTCTTGTTCACGTTCATTAGTTGCAAACCGATCCATTCAGTTCACCAGAAATATGAGCGCGTTCATTTAGCACGTTCACGGGCAACACTGTATATGCTGGGCATTTGAAATGAAGGCATCTGTTACACTCTTACAAACCCCCTGGACAGATGTGACATGTGACTGCCCTTCATGTTTGGGAGGCTCTTCATGTTTATTCTTCTGACACCAGAGGAAATTGAAGCTTGGAGGACACTGGAGGAGATCTTCAGTGTGAATGGAATGTTTTGAAGCATGCCGACATGAGGCACTGACCTCCAAAAGGCAGACATGAAAGCAGAAAAATTCCTTACCTGATGTCTTCATACTGGAGAAACCAAAACCCAGTCTCAGGCCTGTTAATAAACATTTCAATAATTGGATATGTGATTTATGACCTTTGGCTAATGACATTAATCATTAAAATGAGTTTTGTTGGCATCTTGGGTCAGGAAGGTCCTCCCATGCTAATCCAGTGATATGATACGGTTCAGACTGGGTCGTTTTAGAACAGCAGCATCCAGGTGTTCCCTCATCCATGTCTCATTGTCCTCGTGTCCCTGCAGGTGACCTGTGTGATGAGGTCATTGATCACTGTGCCCCTGGCTTCGACCCCTGCCAGCATGATGCCAAGTGCACCCCCCTCTCAAAAGGGTACAGGTCAGTTCTCAGACGCCTCTTTTGGCCTCACAGCTGGGCTTTTGTTCACAAAACACTACCACCTGACTCTGTGTGTTTGTGTTTTAGGTGTGAGTGTCCACCAGGTTACGTGGGTCAGAACTGTGAGCAGGACTACAACGACTGTACAGAGAACAAGTGCCAACATGGGGCACAGTGTGTTGATGCCATCAATGGGTACACCTGCATCTGTAAGGAGGGCTTCAGGTGGGTATGTGCTTCACAGGGGTGCCAGCAGCCTGACTATGGCCCACCAGTCTGTATGGAAGACCATCAGTTCTTCCCATTGGTCTGTGTTAGTTATCATCTTATTGTGAAAGCAACCCACTTGTCCATGTTAAGGACCACCATGTGTTGTAGGAGACCAGCCTGTCAGGGACCCTGTAGAGTCACTTCAGGATAGTACCAGTCAGGGACCCTGAAGAGTCACTTCAGGATAGTACCAGTCAGGGACTCTCTAGAGTTACTTCAGGATAGTACCAGTCAGGGACCCTGAAGAGTCACTTCAGGATAGTACCAGTCAGGGACTCTGTAGAGTCTCTTCAGGATAGTACCAGTCCTCCCAGCAGACTCAGCATTGAAAACAGAACGAGGAGCAGGAGCAGAGCCCAACAGAAGCAGGCTCAGTCTCACCAGCCATGCCCAGCTCTGTCATCGTCCACCCTGATTACGGTGTCATCCCTTCTCAGCCAAGTACACACGCACAGACACACACACACACGCCCTCCTCACCTCCCCCCAGGCGCCAGGGGCAGCCGAGGGAAGTCATGCAGGAAAAGAATGCAGCTCTTTATTGGTAAGTGCGTACAGACAGACAGCAGGATGGGGCCCTTGCTGGACGGTGCTGAGTGACAGCTGGGGGGGGTGTCACCTCCCGACCCCGGCAGAAATGCGATCACAGTGCTGGTCGCTGGCCCCTTAAGCAGCCCACCCGTCCACCATATCCGCTGGCATCGCCTTTGCACTGCGCCACAGCTGAGGAAACACTGCAACACGAGCCGGATGCCCACACCACTGGCAGGACACGAGCCGGCACATGGGGCAATACTGAGATTTATGTCCAAAATCCGTGATACCGCCAGAGTCTGGCTTCAGGAGCGTATTTCACAATTGTCCCCTGATTTATTTATAACTTTTTATTTACCTTAAACTGTAGTAGCAGTTTCTTAATGTGTGACTCGGTAGCCTGAAAACTAACACTAATCCTGTGTGTTTTCTGTCATTTTGCACATTCTCCTCTCCAGCGGGCTGTTCTGTGAGGTCCCACCTCCCATGATCCTCCTGCAGACCAGCCCATGTGACCAGTCAGACTGCCAGAACGGCGCGCCATGCCTGGTGGTTGCCGGAGAGCCCGTGTGCCGCTGCCTACCTGGATTCTTTGGCAACAAGTGTCACAAGATGGCCGCTGTGCACTTCCTGGGCAAGGATGCTTTTGTGGAACTACCGGGTGCCAAGCTCCGCCCCACCGCTCAGATCTCTCTCCAGGTAGTGCCCCCTACAGACCACTCTCAATACAGTGGTTTGGCTGACGTTAGCGCATAAGGCACCGGGTCATCTGCCTCGGCAAACCCCACTGTCAGAACCATGTCTGTGCTGCATCAGATCTGAGTCTGTGCTGTGTCAGAGTCATGCGTGTACCGTGTTAGAGATGTGTATTTGACGTGTCAGAGCTACATCTGCACTGCATGTGAGACATGTCTTTGACGTGTCAGAGCCATGCGTGTACTCAGTTAAAGGCATGTCTTTGACGTGTCAGAGTCATGCGTGTACTCAGTTAAAGGCATGTCTTTGACGTGTCAGAGTCATGCGTGTACTCAGTTAAAGACATGTCATTGTCATCTCCCTGCCCACTGAACAGGCAATGGGCAGGAAGAGCTAACACAGGAATATGACGGCATTCACAGGAAACAGTGCCATCTGACAGCCAGGAGGGCTTTTCAGACTCCGGCACACGTTTGCGGTCAGAGCTGCTTCAAGTGGGTGGCATTATTTGAATGTCACCTTTCGTCCAGCCTGCAGAAACAGTCCCTCTGTGGGGACGCTTGTTATGCTAATGAGGCATGCCGTTGGCTATTATCGCTGCAGTCGCCGGGAAATGACTCATGGCTGGGGTGCGTCTTGGCCACAAACGAGCCCGTCTCTTCTGCAGCGAAAGCTCGTTAATTAAAAGGGCTGGTAAAAATAGCTGGCGGTTAACTTTGCCGCTGCACCAAAGTGGGGTACTGTGCTGGTTTAGGTAAGCACCACTTCTCAACCAGGGACTTGGAGCCTCGCGGCACTGTCTGGAGGATACATGGTCACTGCTATCTTAAAACCTTCCAGTCCTGCGAGAGCCCGTGACTCATATCCTCCTGCTGAGTGCTGACATCTTCCCTCGTTAAAAGCGGCACTGTAACATCTGTCCTAAAAACTCCTGGTGGTGCCACCCCACCCTTTGCTGCATTCAACTCTCAGGCCTCAGCCCCACCTGCAGCTTACCCCAGCCGCGTAAAACACCCTCTTTCCTGCGTCACACCCCCACTGCATGTGACCATCTTGTTGGATATATGGCCAGTGCCCAGTCCTCATGCGGGGGTCCAGAACCTGGGGGTGGGCACACTTTAACTGACCTCACCCCCTCACAGGTTGCCACAGACACGGACAACGGCATGCTGCTCTACAAAGAGGACCAGGACCCTCTGGCTCTGGAGCTTTACCAGGGGCATGTACGCCTTGTGTATGATATGTCCGGCTTTCCACCAACCACTGTGTACAGGTCAGTACACACGCACACACGGTCATGCCTGCTGACCCTCTAAAAACCCACCTTCCTGGCTGTGTGTAAATCCTACCTATCCCCGACATGCTGCCATAGACCACCCTTCCACTGTTTGATTAAAGACACTCACCGTCTGTCTGCCTTACACTTCAACCAAGGTGACGCATGTTGCTGCCATGTATTAAACCAGATTGTTCTGAGTAAATCATTTGCTGCTGGCTCTTCCCTCATCTCCTTTGCGATTTGGTCTCCAGTCAACATGTAGTGGGCTCCATTTATTCTGATTCTGCCCTGGCTGCTCCTCTTCCTCAGCCTGATGTCACGCCATGGGGCTTTTGGCAGTGCTGTAGGGAGATGAAGAGGCTGTCTTACCACATTTGGGTGATGTAGGAACCTGAGGGGTTAGCGCTCATGATGGACACGGAGGAGATACTGGTTAGCACTGATGAAGGGCACAAAGGATGTAGCGTTTAGTGCTGATGAAGAACACAGAGGAGTTAGCAGGTAGCGCTGATGCTGGGTGATGGGGAGCAGGTCCTCGATATAAGACCAGGATTCAGTGAGCCCTGGGGGTTATTAGCTTTTGAGAAATATTTTGGGTGCCAGAGTCAGGTCTGGGGTGTCTCTCTACCAGCACCTGGAGGGGTTCATCAGGAGGACCGAGGAGGGCAGGGCAAAAGAAGGACAGGCTGGTCTTTATGAAGAAGAATGGGATCCGCACAGCTGGGAAGGAAAGAGAGTCTGAGTGAGTGGGTCATGGAGTCCCATCAGAGACTTGATTAAGGCTAGATGAGCATTCACCTGCACAGGCCTCCTCAGAGCATCACCCTTCTCCAAAAGTCACTCTGATCTCTTCATTACTGTAGGGAATAATTTTGGCAGCAATCCAGAGGACGGGGGGTCCACATGTTAAATGTCTGAACACCGACAGTGACCTTCACCTGCTCACTGTGGACTCCAGCTTTTATGTTGGGTTCCTTCTGGCACAGGAACGCTCCCCCCCACCATATACCATACCTTGGGTCAGCTCCGTAAGGAATTCTGCCAGATTTGCTCGAATACACTGGTGATTGCGCTGACTTAGCAGTGAACCACGGAGGTCCCCTCTGAGCCTGGAAGTCAAGAGGGAAGACAGCGATCCTGAGAGGCTCCGCCAGTGGGCCAGCACCGAATAAACAAGCGATCGGCTTGGAAGTGTTACCCAGGATCAGAGTGGAGATAAATGGGCCGGTCCTAAGAAAACCGGCAGCTGGCCCGGTCCTGGGCTACAGGGAGGATGGCGTGCAGGGGTGCAGCTGAGCAGCATACACACAGAGCACGGCGCCGGCTCAGACCACAGCAAGGAGAGGTTACTGCAGCACTCAGAATGCCACTGGGACCTCCACTCTCATGCTGCCTGAGGGGGGGCCGTTCAGAGGGCTGCCGGTACCTCGTCATGACCCCAGGCTCCACCAGGCTTCAATAGGCCTCGTTTGGCTGTCCCGAGCCTTAAGTGCCACAAAAACAGCCGTTTTATTTTTCCGCCCCAAGTGCGTGGGGGTTACAGATGCTAATGCCACAGCACTGGCCATCTCAGAAATGCGGTCTCAGCTGGTCTTTCAGAGCTGCTTGGTAAGCAGATGATAGTGCTGAACGATAGCGGTGGGTAATTGGGTTTCGAAATGTAAACATGTCCACGGGGGTTGCTGCTGGAGATAACTCCCACAGATAAAGGCACCGGTAATTGTTCTGAAGTTTGTGTATGTGTCATTTACAGTGCGGTCTGCTGGAGGAAAAGACGGCATTTTGCTCCCTGCTGAGGGGAAATTGCCTTCCGCTAGTTATGAGGGGACGTGAGGAAACTGAAATCTTTGACGGCTTTCTGTTTATTTTTATTGAATTCCATAATGGGCCACTTTAAAGATCAAAGATGCCACCCCCCACCCACCAAAAAATATATCAGGGCGTCTAGAAACTTCCCGCTTGTCAAAATAGAGACAAAAGCCCAGTATGAACAAGATCTCCAGATGCGGGAAAAGATGTCATGTAGAATAGACGCCTGCTGCCCTCTAGTGGTCAAATATGTTTGTTGCGTGGTGCTCTTGCCCCTGTCTCCCCTACTGAGCTCATAGTCGCAACTCCGGGGGGTTTATGTCTAACCTTTCAGATGCCTTGTCTCACTTAAAAAAAAAAAAACACTCGTGTTCTTCCTGAATTTTACATAGGGTTTTTTTAAAAAAGCAGCTGCTAAAACCAGAGGAACTGATTGAAAATGTCATTAAAGTGCAATTAAAGTTGGACTTCCTTGGCTGTATTTATATATCGAGGTAAGGAGCAGGTGTGTGGGGCAACCCAGACAGGCCCTCGTGATGGTTGTGAAATCCCATCTCAAAACAGGAGTAGAGCTACAGGCGCTGTAATGCCAAACACCCTTTCATCTCTACTGGGTATTTGTTCAGCTACAGCCTTTATAAACAGTGGCAAGGAGGTGAATCATTTATCTGCAAAGAGAAAAAGACCAACTTCCCCTCTGTCACCAAATATGAACATTTTTGGAAAGCTATTCTGTGTATGAACGATGTTTTTGGGGCTTTAGATTCGAGGCAGTGGTAATTTATCTATTTATACTCTTGGCCTGTTTGCTTTTTTATGCTGACTTGTTTTCTGAGCTGTTACACCCACAACACAGCAGCAGTGTTGTCACAGTGCCATCTGCTGGCCACACTGATTAAGCTTAGTTTCGGCAATGGAACAGAGAGCAGGGCCTCTAGACTAACATGGCTGTCAAAAGTCAATGTATTTACAGTCAGTTTGCTAAAAAAACCCCTGAAGTGGGTCAACGTGGGGTGTGTCCCAGGAGAATCTTGGTTTGATCATTGCTGTGTTGCATGAGGGGGAATCAGAGAGCCTCGGGCTGGGCAGATAGGTTCGATTTTACATGGCTGGGTTTGACAGATGGACTCCACTTTATCTCATCACTCTACAGCACCCCCTAATGTCAGCCGGGTGCATTACAGAGCTGTGGGTAATATTGAATTCAGGGCTTTTCTGTGAAAATGGGGTCAGGGATTGTTCCTTAGATCACCGCCTCTGGCTGCCAGTGGAGGCAGGTTTAAAGTCCAGGATGACCTCCCCAGTAAGGGGCACCCTTCTTGCTGCGTTTAGGGTGTGGTTATATGTGTCGTTGTCTTTGGATAAAATTAATTTCCTGATGAATGGCTCCACATTGTTCTCTCAAACAGGAACTCAAGTCAGGTAGTAGGTGAGAATGCAGGATTATCTGCACATAATAAACCTGCCAATTTAATCTCTCTCCTTTTTTTGCTCCCCTCTTCGTTTCTTTTCTTCATTGTCGTTCCGTGCTCAGCGTGGAGTCTGTAAATGATGGCCTCTTCCATACGGTGGAACTGCTCATTCAGAACCACACCGTAGTCCTAGTGGTGGACAAGGGTGCCCCCAAGAGTCTGGGCAAGCTATCGCGACAGCCCTCTATCGACCACAATACACAGCTGTACCTCGGAGGTGAGCTTCTGCCTGGCATGATCTTCACCAGCAGCACAGGATGTGTGAACATTAACCCCGCGAAACCCTTCATAAAGTCACAGTTGGCGCCCGCCATCCGTTACCAACCCACTCTGTGTGTGTCTCCCCCAGGCCTGCCCCCTGTGGTGGGAGCATCTGGTCTGCGCCAGGGCAGCTCGCAGACCTTCAGCGGCTGCCTCCTCAACGTGAGAGTCAACGGCGAGCTGCAGGACCTGGGGGTGGGCCGACGCGGGGCACAGGCCGCACTGACTGGCTGCCACTCGTGCAGCGTGTGTGCGCCGGGGATGTGCCAACGGCGGGGCGACGCCGGGGTGAGCTGCGAGTGCCCCCCAGGCCACAGCGGCGCCCTCTGTGAACAGAGAAATCTGGCCAGTCCCTGCCAGGCCAGCAGGTAGCAGCGACGGCGGCGTTAGCTCAGTAGCAGCGAGCGAGGAACAGTCATGAGCAGCTGTAGCATGAAAAGAAACACAGCTAGGAATGATGTTACTGTTCAGACTCCTTTTTAACTGAAAATACGGACTGCAAAATGCATGGTACATACAAGGCTGTTCTTACCAGTCTGTCTTCCCACTCTTCCCACTGTCTCTTTTATCACTCTCCCTGCCACTTCCTGCTGGTCTTTTCTTACTGCATGTCTCTCTTTACTCAGC
The DNA here is from genome assembly GCA_009936485.2 of Gymnarchus niloticus. Lineage (NCBI taxonomy): Eukaryota > Metazoa > Chordata > Actinopteri > Osteoglossiformes > Gymnarchidae > Gymnarchus > Gymnarchus niloticus. The sequence continues at coordinate 21,754,934 of JAACJT020000002.1, forward strand.
CTGCCTCTCCCATTACCCACCTCATTGCTCTTTAATCTCTGTCTGTTTCTCCCTTTACCCACCTTATGTCTCTCTTTATTCACTGTCTGTCTCTCCCTTTACCCGCCGTATGTCTCTCTTTGCTCACTGCTTATCTCTCCCTTTACCCACCGTATGTCTCTCTTTATTCACTGTCTGTCTCTCCCTTTACCCGCCGTATGTCTCTCTTTGCTCACTGCTTATCTCTCCC
>JAACJT020000002.1:21755262-21775145 GCA_009936485.2 Gymnarchus niloticus
TTTACCCACCGTATGTCTCTCTTTGCTCACTGTCTGTCTCTCCCTTTACCTGCTGTATGTCTTTCTTTGCTCACTGCTTATCTCTCCCTTTACCCACCATATTTCTCCCTTTCCCCACCGTATGTCTCTAAGCACTGTCATTCTGTCTCCCTCATCCCCTCACCTCAGGTGTGTGCACGGGACCTGTGTACCTAAAGGCTCCTCCCACAGCTGCCAGTGCACCGAGGGTTACTCCGGCCAATACTGTGACCACAAAGAGGAGCCTCTGGCCTGCAGAGGGCGCCAGTGTGGGCATGGCGAGTGTCAGCTATCAGAGAGCGGTGAACCCACATGCCGCTGTCATCCTGGCTACACGGGCCCCACCTGTGAAGCAGGTGAGTCTGCTGTCTTCTTGTATTAGTGAACACGGTGAACATTCAGAGCACACGTACAAATTACATGCCTACACAAACAGTCGACCTGGAAGAAGCAAGCAGTATGGTGGTTATGGACTTGGATTTGTAACTCCTTTACTGGACCGCATCTCATTGGTTGGCTGCTGTTGTACCCTTGAGCATGTACTTAATTTGAATTGCTCCAGTAAATAAACTGTATCAACTATGTGAGCTGCCTTAAAGGAATATACTACAGCTGCTTGTGTCAGATGAGGCCTGTGTACATCTCCTTGGATATTTTAAATGCCTTGTTAACCAATAATAAATCTTTGTTATGTTTTTGTCTAAGGTGTAGGACAAATGTCGCTCTTTATGGTTGTGATTGTAAATATATTGCAAAATTCCATGTTTTCCAGAGCACAAACCGCATCGGAGTATTAACCACAAAGCCATTTCAAGGAAAAAAACAGTTTTTGTTCTTAATTTACCTGCACTGGAATATAATCCTTTGGGAAGTTCAATAAACATAAACACACACTCAATAGCCACTTCATTAGGTAGACCTGTTCAACTGCTTGTGTCATGATTTATCTCGCAACAAAGAAGCTTGAGACTTGAAGACTTGGTCCAAAGATGGCAAACTGTATTGCTAGCAACAAAGTGAGTCAGTTCCAAAAACAAGGTTGGAACATAACCAAAAAAGTTTCGTGTCCATCTTTATCCAATTTCTTATCTACTGTCCCACCTCCTAGGGGTTTCCCCAAAGACCAGGCCCTGCCCCACTTGCCAAGTCTTCAGCATCCCACTACTATTATTTATGTATTAGTTCCCCAGTACCTCTCCTTGGGATCTAAGGATAGTACTTTACTTCAAGCATCTATTAATAGTTTTTTTTAAAACTGCATTAACACATTCCACTGTGTGGGTGGTGCAAGGGTCTGCTAACTGTTTCCAACCCACACTCCCCAAACAGCATCCTGACTTGTGCGACCACCTGTTGTCCTAATGGACTATATGATTTACAAGATTATGTTTTGCTTGCCTTAGGTGTTCTGGGTGCATAGTTTCTGGTGTTTACATGATTACATCGTTTTCACCACTTACAATGTTATACTTGGTTACTTAGCTTTATATATGGCATGCATAGTTTGATTAAAATATTCCAAACTTGCTAAAGCAAATATCTAATCAGCCAATCACATGGCAGAAACTCATTGCATTTAGGCATGTTTACATAGTCAAGAGGATCTGGTGATGTTCAAACCAAGCATCAGAATCGGGAAGAAAGGTGAACGTGGCATAGTTGTTGGTGGCAGACGGGCTGGTTTGAGCATTTCAGAAACCACTGATCTATTGGGATTTTCACGCACAACCATCTCTAGGGTTTCCAGAGAATGGTCTGAAAAAGAAAAAACATCCAGTGAGTGCAAGTTTTCTGGGTGACAATGCCTTGTTGATGTCAGAGATTACAGAAGAATGGCCAGACTGGTTCGAGCTGATAGAAAGGCAACAGTAACTCAAAAACCACTCCATACAACCAAGGTATGCAGAAGAGCATCTCTGAACACACAACACAGTGAACCTTGAAGCAGATGGTCTACAGCAGCAGAAGACCACAGTGGGTGCCACTCCTGTCAGCTAAGATCAGGAAACTGAGGCTACAGTGGGCACAGATTCACCAAAACTGGATAATGGAAGATTGGAAAAACGTTGGGTGGTCTGATGAGTTTCAATTTCTGCTGTGACATTCAGATGGTAGGGTCAAAATTTACCATAAACAACATGAAAGCATGGATCCATCCTGCCTTATATCAGTACCTCAGGCTGCTGGTGGTGATGGTATAGAGTCGGAGATATTTACTTGGCACACTTAAAGCCCCTTAGTACCAATTGAGCATTGTTTAAACACCAGAGCCCTCTTGAGTATTACTGCTGACCATGTTCATCCCATCATGACTGCAGTGTACCCATCTTCTAATGGCTACTTCCAGCAGGATACCCCGCCATGTCATAAAGCACATATCATCTCAGACTGGTTTTCTGAACATAACAATGAGTTCAGTGTACTCAAATGGCCTCCATGGTCACCAGATCTTAATCCAATGTAGCACCTTTGGGATGTGGTGGAACCAGAGATTCGCATCATGAAGGTGTAACTGACAAATCTGCAACAACTGAGTGATGCTATCAGGTCAATATCGGCCAAAATCTCTGAGGAATGTTTCAAGCACGTTGTTGAATCTATGCCACAAAGAATTAAGGCAGTTCTGAAAGCCAAAGGGGCTCCAACCCGGTACTAGCAAGGTGTACCTTATGAAGTGGCCGGTGGGTATAGATCGTAGTTAGAGATCGACCCTGATGAAATATTATTTATGTTGTAGGAACCCTGGCGAATACAGAAGAAAAAATAGATTTAATGTCTCATAATAAAATTTGTTTTAATGAAATAAAAGTTCCCATCTCCAGGGATCCATCCCAAAAAGCAAACTTAACTAGTCCATTTGATAAAGCTGAATTCTGATTGGAGAAAACTGAAAGGCCAACTTCAGGATTTGTTCCTTCCCTGAATCTCAAGTTAAGAAATGCAACTAATTCAGAAATCCTGTGTTCTGGAACAGACCCCATATTTTGTTTGTAATGCCCACCTTTCGGTGCTTTTGTTCCCAAAACCCCTACGATGTGACATGAGGTAAAATCTGAATGATCTCTTCTAACGACTCTTTCCAATTCCTTTCTATGGTTTTCTGCTGATCATTTTTTTTTTTTTTTTTGCATGTTCCTGAAATTTAGGAAAAATCCACACATTGCCCACATCTTTATTAACCTGCAACGTCAGGTCTGAGTGGAAAAATATAGTGGGTTATACTCCAATATTTATGGTGCACTTCCTTAAGTGAACATTTGGGACTCTGGAAGGTTCACATGTGAGCCAGACTGACTGCTTCACTTCCCCTTCAGAGCCAGTCTGCCAGGGCGAGATGATCCGAGATCTGCTAAAGCGACACCTGGGCCACAAGAGCTGCACCTCCACCAGCAAGGTTCCCCGCATGGAGTGTTCTCGGGCCTGCCAGGGGGAGCTATGCTGTGCCCCCATCAAGAGCCGTAGGCGGAAAGTGGTCTTCAAGTGCAGCGATGGGTCCTCATTCTCTGAGGAGCTGGATACCCCGCTGGAGTGTGGCTGCACAAAATGCCTGTTGTAAACGGCGCACAGAACGGACATGGCTTGGGGAGCCGAAGAAATATATTGTAAAATAATACAAATAGAACTTATTTTTATTAAGGGATTTTAAGAGACTTTTTTTTAAATATGTGAGGTATATGTGTCATATTTGGTTTTATTATGTACCGTAAATAAATAAACCAACAGATTAGCAATTCTGAAATTATATAAATTTATATATGTATGTGTGTGTATGTGTGTGTGCGTGTGTATAAATCTTTATAGATGTGTAACCTAACCTGAGGATTTGATTTGCTCTGTACTGCATGTCTTTGTGAGTGTTGAAAGGGAAGCTTTGGGACACTCGGACTGAAGGGGAACTGAGGGGTCTCATTCTGCTGCCAAAGGAGGGACCTGGGGGACAGGAAGCTCCCAAGCATGATGAAGATGATGAAGGCAGTCATGCTCTTACTCAGTGTTGGAGGCAAAACAAAAAAAAACAGAACTGGGCCACTTTTTAGTGAGTTGTTAAAGGACTTTCAGCCTTACAGGGCCACTTGTAGCTCTGGACTCTCCCCTCAGAAGCTGGGAAATGTGATTTTTATTTGAAGGGGGGGTGAGTGTGGAACACATGTCCAGACAGATTCTCCTCCTCCTCCTAGTCTTCCTCCACCAATGGTGAACGCCCACTGTTACCCCGTGAGCCTCTTCCCAATTGCCCCTTGCTCAGATGCATGGTAACAGGGAAGGACAGAATGTGAACTTCAAACTCTGAATGATGGGTGGGAAGTTTGTGCCCCAGACACTTCTCCATGGCGGGGTGGGAGCTGACAGTATCAGCTGCCCACCTTGCAGGAAGTGGTACCGATGTTTGAGAGTTCAGTGCTGGTTTTTACCATTCCAATCCCTCACTTTTTTAACTATTAAACAAGCATATGAAGCCTGTTACTACTGTAATGTTTACCTTATACCCATTCCTTATATATTTACAACAGGAAGTGTGGTCAACATCTTCCCAAACAGTGAAATGTTCATTATTTAAGTAGTGTGAATGTTTTCAGTTGGTTTCCCAACCACACTGCAGGCTCAAGGCCTAACCTGGCTTTGGACTCCAGAACCAATATACATTTTTACTGAGCTTCCTAATGGCTTGAAGATGCTTTATATTAATAATAATGTCTATTATGATGTGACTAATAAAAGTTTTGTCTTCCAGACATAGATATTTTCTGGTAAAATATGAATCTGAGTGTCGTGTACTTATACTGAATGTTGAATTAAACCTTATCTGAACTGAATTTTCCGTCTGGTCACTTTAAGGCTGAAATGTGCAGACACACATGTCAAGGTCTCCTTTCTGTAGGTTAACACACTTCAGGATGCTGCTGGAGTGGAGTTTTACATAAGCACATGCATGAATACATACATATTCATGATTGCATATCCAATGATGTACAGCTACATAAAATCATGTCACTAATTCGCCAATAGTATCTGTATGTCTCCTGTAATGGACAAGCATCCCATCCAGGTTGTTCCTGTACCCTGTGTCCTTCACCACCTGGGATAAGATCCAAGTGCTCCAACCAAAAATCATGTACTGCATAAGTGTTGGCTTTTGCGAGCATTGGGGCAGTGTGTGGTTCTATGGGCTAGGTGTCTGTGTTTGTGATCAAAGGGTTGCTAATTCAAATGCCATCACTGTTGGACATTTGAGCAAGGCTCTTGACCCCAAAACAATTGGGCCAGGGGTGCCGGATAAATGGCTGAACTTTCCGACTCCAAGCTTGCTCTCATTTGTCTGTGTTCTCATGAAGAATTAGATGGGATATATGGGAAAAACACATTCTGATGTACAGTGCACATGAGCCATTGACAAATCAAGATTTTGTTTTGAGGAAGGATGTTGTATTTAAGCACAATACCACACTTACGTCATCTCCACATATTGAAAACAACCCAGATTCTCTTCTACCATTTCAGGCTAAAATTTCCGGGTGTGTGAAAAACCGCACAACCACGAGTTGTTCTTGTAAACAATTCTGTATGGTAAATCCGTCCATCCATCTGTCCGTCATAAGCGGCTTGACTAATTAGCGACCTGTGGTCCGTTCCAGAAAGCAGCCTTAATTAACAAGTCCTATAGTCAAAAATAAATTCCGATTGAAAAAATATGGGGAGATTCGCGGAATCGACAAACGCTTAAAGTCGAGTTTTTTAGTTTTTTCGAATTAGAATCCAGATTGAATTACGAGATATCTTAAACCCGATTTCTGGAACGGGCCCCTGCAGTAGTCGCGCGCTGGACGGAGCCAGTAGATCGCTGGGAGCGCGCGAGCACGTGGAACTCACGATTTTTTTTTTTTTAGTTTGTTCAACTAAGATTCATTCACTGATTCGTTTACCGAGATAATTTCGTCCACTGAAAGATTGGTTCGAAAAGAACCAATCGTTCATGAACGACACGGGCCAAACTCAAACACACACACACACACACACACACACACACACGGTGGTTTGTGCCTGACTTGTACATTCTGCCCATATTCACTTTGCCTCTAGTTACCATCCATCACAGCGGTTATTTGCAGACGAACACCAGGTGGCCCGTGTTATTCTTAGAGTCCTGTTTTTCCCTCAGCTGCACGCTAGGCTTGGCGAAGTGGCTTCATCTGATCTGCGTACAACGCCCCATCATATTCTGTAAGTACTCCAATCTATGAAGTTTGGCAAAGCATAAGCACTACCGCACAATATGCTTTGGGCTGTTTCAAAACGTAGAACCAAGTATAGATACCCAGCCGGTTACATATAATAATAAAAATTAAGATCCTCGCAGTTTGCAAGCTAGTGACTGCCGTTCTCATAGCCGGCCACTAGATGGCGCAGCGCCTCGCCTCAGTTTCGGTCACCTTATCCTGTGTTTGACATCCCCATCGTGACTTGATGAAGTGCTGCGTTTATAGATAAAAGCAGGGAACAATTGGATATCTAATGCTTATGTAACCGAAAAATTAAACTCAGTCTCTGGTGATGTGGAATAATTACGCCCTTAAAGATTCGGGGTAGGCCAGTTGAGTCTTTTCTCAGGAGTATACTGTCAAACATCGAACTCTTTTTTAGTGGATATTCCCATTTGTTTAAATATTAAGATAACAATTCAAACGAACAAAGAAGATTAAATGTATAGTGGAGGTACTGCCTTTTTAATGACAAACGTTTTGGGAATTTTCTGGAGCTTTCACTGCTACACCATCGTTACATACAGAAAGGTCACACCGGAAATAAGATGTGAAATTTAAAAAAAAAAAAAAAAAAAAAAAAAACGGATTAGGGATGCATGGTTAGAAAATAACCTTGGATTAAGGAAGACTAATATCCAGCTCAAACAATCGACCCATAAGTGCCACAACTTCGGCCTGTTGTTTTTTGAGAAGCTTGAGGTTTTGTGCAATGTACCAGGATGAACACATACAGTATTATATGTCATATGCATCTAATGGGCTCTGATGCTGTATGCTGTACCATCGGCAGTGCGCTTCACTAGGGTGACCATATTTTGGTTTTCAAAAGAGGACACTGGGGGCAGGATGGTGGCATGGGCCAGACGAATACCCCCACACAATGAATAGTGACTGTAGAAAGCAAAAGCGGAATCCCAGACATTTTTGGCGATTTAGAAATCCCGGCCGGATGCATTTTTAGGTCCCAAAAAGAGAATCAGTCCCTCCCGCAGGAAACTCGATTGAAGTTGTCTTGGCTTGTTTTCGCCTGAGAAACAGGACTTGTCATACCTGCAAGTACTTTAAATGACATTAGGGTGGGGTTCTCATGGCTGTGAATAGTAATTATATGGCAGATTGGACGTGTCCTGGTCAGCTTCCATTTAAATGACTTCCACGTCTTCGAAAAAATTATGGCAGTAATTCAGCCCAAGATGAGTAACAGATTATGTTGGATAAGACATTTTGCCCTCTGCTTCAGCTCTCGTGGTCTAGGTTTGCATATTGGGGTATGTTAGATGCTTTTATCTGTCATATAAGGCCACCCCAAGCCAGGGCCTTTTTAATTATACCTATAAAATAGTTCCTAACCATCTTCCAGCCTCATGTTATAATTTTCATTCTCATGCCTTGAGAATAATGGGTGAATACCTTGGCTTCCTACTGTCATCTGTATTCTCCTCCTGCATGTTCAGTCCTGATTTTTAAAAGTAAATAATAACACATAACTATGTTATACTGCACTTGTTTCTTTGTTACTAACATTTCTTTTTGGTGGGTAACACATTTTAATTGGCTAATAAAGCGACTCACGGTGTGTATGCGAACAAGTCGTCATTGCAGGCGGGTCCCTTAATGTGACGGTACGTATGAGTTTTACGGCACTGATTCATCTCTAAGGCTTCATACAAACATTGAAGCTACCAGTGTGTCCCCACCCTGGTCACTTATCCTTGTATGCCAGTGATGGGACCATATTTCCATTTCCGGCAGACGTCCCTCCAGATCCACTGAAACCTCAAATGGCCATCAGAAGGCCCCTCCACCAGTCATTGGGCCACCCCCCCTCCACCCCCACCAGACGCACCCGCGTCCTGTGCCCCCGCGCCCCCTCCGCGCGGCCCATGAGGGAAGTCCTCCACCCACCCCCCCCAACCCCCCACCCCCCCCCCCCCCCCCCCCCCCCCCCCTGTTGTCCCCCCCCCCCCCCCCCCCCCCCCCGGGTCGTAACACACCATTTCATCCAGAAGCGTTAAATCTGCTGCTTAACACTGCTGACACGTGCTGGAAAATCCAAACGACGAGCGTGAAACACGCTTGCTGCTGCCAAACCCCCCATTAACGTGCTGGCCTTGGTCTCCCGAAACCCCCCAACACATTTTAGCCTTCCTCTCCCTTTCCTAATTTGTTTAACTCTCTTTTCCATATATGCACATCTTGGCATTTAAAGCAGTATCAGCTCCCCACCGAGTTGATCCGCAGGCTCTTAATGCGTCCCGGGGCCATGTGACCTTGAGAAGCTCCCAGCGAGCCCCCTTCCCGCTGGGGGATCGACTGCCCATCATTAATCTTTCTCACAGGCCGCCAGCAAGCAGTCGAACCTGCGGCCGGTTGAGTGAATGTTGTTATGTAAGCGTGTCTCAGAGGCCTCTGATTTAAACTCTGCCACAGCCTGAATCTGTGACACTCATTCACACTGATTCTCTTTGCTTCATTCACAGTGAGTGAATGAAGTAAATACCTCAAAGAACACAAACATTCCAACCAGTCCTTTTGACTAAAATATCACGTAAACATGTGATACAGTTTAGTTACATTTTTGTTAAGAAAATGGCGTTCATTGAACATAAAATACACAATGTATTATCTGCCTCGCTTAGAACAAAAGCATCTCCTAGATAAATAAACCTCTAAGCCACCTTTCAAAGCATAGATGGGGGTTAGACGGCCGGAGGCGTGACCTCTGACCTCCATCTGACCAGGTCGGTTTTTGACTTGAGGCTGTGCTTTGGCAATCCAGGAGCCAGACTCCTCACCTCACCTGCCGTGATAAAACCGTTAACGACTCAGAGTGCAGGGTGTGTGTGTGTGTGTGTGTGTGTGTGTGTGTGTGTGTGTGTGTGTGTGAAGAATGCCATAGCAATCAGCATGGTGGGGCCTTTACTGCCAACGGGGGGCACCAGAAAATGGCACGGCTAGCAAACACACTGTCATGGTACCAGGAATGTGCTCCCGCGTGATGTGTGCAGTGGCCAGAGGCAGCATGGGAATGGGCCCAGTGGCTTGAACATGTAATGGCTGGTCTGTGCCAACATGCATGGCCATCACCCACAGTCCAGCTGACATTGGGCTTTTGTCTGAATGGCATGGCACTGCAATCAAATGAAAATGAGTGTGATGGACTGATGGTTCATCTGGGAAAAACAAAAGCAAATAGACACAGAGCACAGAGGTGTACTCGTTGGGACGATGCCCCCTCTGTGTGGATCAGCACCTTCTCTCCAGTTAGCAACTCCACCTCAGTGCCTCGTCCATAAGGACACACGGTGGCTTTCCGGCTAGCTGCTCACTCACAGAAAAGCAATTAAATCCCCATTAGGGGGGATCCATTTGCCTCAGGAGCAGCTGGAGGGATGAGGAGGGGGAGAAGTGAAGAGAGAGGGAAGAAAACGGAGGGATGAGATGGGGAAGCAAAAGGAGGAGAGAAGATAAAAGGAGGAGAGAGAGGGAGAAGAAAAAGGATGGAAGAGAGGGAGAAGAAATGGGAGAGAGGGATAAGAAGGGAGGAGAGAGAAGTGGAAAGTAAAATTAGGATGGAAGGGGAGAGAGACTCATAGAGAAAGGCGAAGAGAGAGTGAGAAGAAAAAAGACAGGTAGGGAGAAAGCAGGGGGCAGGGGAGAGGGACAGAAAGAGATCGTAAGGGGTCCCATTTGAGGAGCCCACTGTCCATGCAGTATTCCTGCACGCCACCTTCTAAGCCTCCGCATGGGCCTCTCCTCCATTGTGGGAGAACCTTCTGCTCTCCCACCACCTTGGCTTTCTGCTGAAGGACGCTGGGTTGGCAGGCTTGGTGTGAACACCTGGTAGCATGTGACAGCTGTGACATCGCACAAATGACGTGAAACGGAGGGCCAGGGGACGGCATGAGCGAGATGTGCCTCACGGGACGTGTGGTGAATCGTCCCGTGATGTCAGGCCCTTTCTCCGAGGATACTGGGAATTCGGTTCTTTGCTCATCTCAAAGTATAACCGGCAAACTAACTGTTCTGCAAGGTCTCTCCAGTGACATTGAATAGCAGGAGAGAGGAAACTTCCTCAAAATAACAAGAATCTTCTCCCCTGCAAGCTGAGGAGTGAAGGCCTCCCATCTGAGGTGAAGCACAGTAGCTAAGTCCCCCTTAAGAAGCTGTCATGTAGGTGTCATTCAGGATTTTTGGGATCACAGCCAACCCAATTTTACAGCACCGACTGTGACCACAAACGCAATCATAACCTTATTAATGCAAAAGCCGTTGAGTAAGCCAGTCGCCCCAGGGGCCAGGCGGTCTGGCCTGTCTCCTGCACGAGAGGTTTGGAGACACGCGTGTCGAGTCACGTCTGAGAGTTGAAGTAACCTCCTAAAGTTGACAAATCAGGTCAAGGAGAAGTTCTCCTGAGTGTCAGCTTTGCTCACACGCCTTACATTACGCTCAGAATGTAATCATCTCAGTATGGGGGCTCAGAGAGTCACTCCAGTGGCTGCGGATTTGAATCCCGCTTTAGTCTGAGTGTATGGAGTCTTCATGTTCTCCCTGAGTCATGTCGTTTTCCTTTGGGCACTCTGGTTTTCTGTCGTAGTCCAAAGACATGCAGTTAGACTAGTTTGTATCTCTAAATTGCCCAGAGTTTGTGTGTCTGTCCTGCTGTAGACTGGCATCGCATCCAGGGTATACCCCAGCCTTGTAGCTTATGGTACCAGAAACAGGCTGAAGGCCCACCTACAACCTTGACCAGGAGAAGCAGTTGAATCGAAGTGTTTTCTCAATTCACCCATTCAAGTGGGGGGTGATCCACTTTGCCAACCTCCTGCAATGGTGCTTTGCCTGGATCTCTGGATGGGACATCTTGGTCTGATACGTGGTGATGGAGATCAAATATTCCCTGTTGCAGTGCAAAAATATGGCAATAGCTGTGGAATGGTGGCGAATAGAAGCCTAGAAACATGACAAATCAGCAAGGCCCCTTTTTCCAAAGCATATGGCTTCGTAAATGACTGGCCACCGTTTGTAGCAGGACAGCTAGCAGAATGCAGCAAAACCCTGCAGTATGCCTTTGTCCTTCACCTCGAAGATATCCTTTGGAAGTCGACGCTCGCCTTTTATAATTGAAACATAAAACCAGGCTATACAGTATACTGAAATTATGAGATTTGAATCTAGGTGTTCCCTCTGCTAGGCCGATAAAACTCTGAGAGGCTGTCTTCAGGATGCCTGGTGGATTTGGACCAGTGCTACAGCTGCTAATGCAGCCTAAGCTTTATTTATACAAAATGGAGGTTTACAGAAATGAGCAGCGGACTGGGATCCATTTTACGAAGCAGTGTTTAAAGGCACCTTCATCCTCCCACCGCTGCAAGAGGACCAGACAAACATAAAGTCATAAGAGAGAAAATATGCATCAAATCAATTTATCAGAGGAGACGTACACAGTGACTGAATGCTTTTTTCGATCATCCGCTCCTCCTGTATAACCCTGCATGGCTTGGTCTTCTGAATGTCACTGTAAAGTTTTCCCGTATATGTACACCTGAAAAGCATCATTTACCCCATAGCTGACATCCATTGCTGTGGCACCCCATGCGTTTTACGGATCCCACCGTGCCTCCGCCCCCCCCCCCAACTGCAGCTCCTCAGCCAGTTAGGTCAGGTGGTGGTTCTTGCCGTTGCGTGGGATGTGTTTGTTCCAGAGGTCCTCGAGGCCTCAGAGGCGTGCCACTGCAGGAGAGGTTGTCATCGTGTTCTGGGTTCGATGGCTGCAAGGCCGCTCTTCTGCTCATCTTGCTGGGCCGGTCTGCCGCCACCGTCTGTGCCATCACCTGTCGTCCAGCCTGGAGATGACTCAGCAGCAGACGGTGATGCGTTTTAGCCTTTCAGCTGACGCCAGGAACATGCTAAGCTCTGCTCGTGCGGATAAGCGGCAGTTTCTTCACTGCAGTTGCCATCCACTTTAATCAGATTTACTGTGTTTAGCAGAAAGACAGCAGGTCACACAGGTCCAAAGACACTGAAATTCTGCCAGATTCATTCCACACGGTAGCAGTGTTTTCATCAGCCACTTTGTTTTTAGGGCTGTTAATTATTTTGAATGAACACAGGTTTAAGAGTTGCTTGCTAGGGCTTGTTTTGCTGGCCCCTTGTTTTGTGCTCCTTGTCTTTCTGGCTTTTTAAATGAAGCCCAGCCTCTTGACTGATTTCGCCCATTCTATCCTGCTCCGGTGCCCCCCTCCCTCTTTCTGCCGCCCTGCACCTACTCTGTCCTGATGCATTGCTCCCGCTCAGGCACCGGTCGCTGGCGCTTTCCGGAGTTCGCGAGAAGGAGGCCTGAAGGTACAGGTGGTTTAATTACCAGCTTGCATGGAGAAGGAGGGGTCAGGATCACCATCAAAGGGCCCTGTGTTGCCCTGGGAGAGGTAAAAAAACAAGGGGGAGCAGCTGGCGATGTTTTACGGGAGTTTCTGGGCAGAAGGGCTCAGTGTTTCGCCGTGACAGTCAATTGAAAAGCAACATGGACCTGCCTGGTACAGTGGGGTGTTTTAGCGTCTTCCCAGAGGCGTGACTAGTCAAATACGGATTTTATAGAATCGCGCTTGTTTAGAAATACATGTTTTATGTAAGTTATGAGTGAGATGATTTGTTTTGTAGTTGCAGCCTTGGAGACCACGAATGAGATTTAATCAGTAGGAATGAATGTATGTAATAGTCATCTCTTATCTTGCCAGCACCAACATGTACAGTATTGAATTTCCTCCTGAGTGCAGACTAAAACCCATCAACACTGGGAGACTCGCACATAGCCGAGATTGAAGCTCACCACTTCTACTACCACCTTAGTATCATTTAGATTTACCAGACACTTTGCATACCTGCAACTGACACTATGGTCACCAGCTGACACAGTTACACTTTGTTTATAGGCTGCTTGACTTCTCTGCCCACGCCATAAAACAGAAGATGACCTGCAAAGACATGGCATCTTTCCCATTTACCTTATGATGAACCATACAGAGGAGCCTGATTTACTGAACCATCCTTAAAGACCTGTATTTAAGCCTAACCGGTCCATTGCTATCTGGACCTGGGTTCCCCAGTTACACCGTGACCTTGCTACACTGTCAGTTGCCATGCTCAACTTTGCCACAGCAATGATTCCCATGCTGGACGTTGGCTGCCTGATTAGACCCTGAGCTCGCCACACCAGTGGTTCCTGTCCTTGACCTCGACTCTCCAACTGGACCTTGATCACTTGACATGAATTGTTCTGGTCTTGGAACTTAACAGAAGGCTGCAGCTGGTGGCAGGATGTTCTTGAAGTAACTATAGTTTGCATTTTTTTATGTGACTATATTTCTAGTTCAAGAATAGACGCCATTTTATAATAATTACAGATTTTGGCCAATTAAATCCTATTAATGAATGAGCTTCCTATCCTGAGAGGTTCATGCCTTTTTCATACATAGCATAAAAATAGGTGTCTGCTCATTTATATCTGCAATACAATTACTGCAGAATGCTCAAATGCGGTGACATCATTTATTAACAATGGGGTTACAGATGACATCATTTAAGCATCAGGGTTTTAGGATTTGACTTGGCTGACCTGGTTTTTCAAGATATTTCCATATTCAAAGAATAGGTATATTACTTTCTAAAGAATTTTTGTTCACCTTCATCCAAGGCATTTGGAGGAATTTACATTTAAGTGGACCCAAGGTTGAGTCAGCCATCAGCAGACTCTACAAATAGCCAAAGGGCGGAACCGCAGTATCACATGAGAACATGAAACAGGCAGTACTACACTTTTTCAGAAGAGAGCTGACAGAAAACTACTAGGACAGTTCGAAAGATAAACTTTACCCCTGAGCTGATATTAAGGCTATTAACTCGGGCCTTGAATGAAATCTGCAGTTTGTGTATGGAGTTAAACAAAAATCCACTATAAGCAACAGCAAACAAACACGTTTTGCCACAGCTGGTACTGAGATCACTTCCTAAGTATAAATTGTTAATGTAGTGGCCTCATTTTACTGGGTAAAAGGTTGATGCATCGTTTGCCAAATGCAGGAAAATGCAAAACATGATTCTGAAATTAAAAAAGAAATTTCCCATAATTTCTTTAAAAGTCAATAAATACTTTTGCAAAATTACTAAAGAGCAGGACACACGATCTTATAAAAGTGTTGTGTGGGGTGGCGAACACGCAGGACCCACATGTACCATGCTGTTACAGTCTTCTCGTCACGCTGCTTCTCCTCCTCGTTTGTCACCATCACCTGGGCTCTGTTTTCTCGCCTCTCTAATATTTGTTTTGGGTACTGAATCCAAAAGACACACGCAGGGAAAAATCAATTTCTCAGGGAATCCTCGCTGAGAATTCTCAGATCATCGGAGCTAAGTACCCATAGGATTCATCTTAAAATATGGGCTTATTAAAAAGGTGATGTGTGCATAAAATAATATAACCATAATACTGTTCCTTGTGTTTAGCTTCTTCAATGCAAGTTACCTGCCTGTCAGGGGCACCATGCAGACATGCCATGGTACCCAGTTCTGGGTTTTTAGACATGAGAGGCCCATTAGACGTCTCCGGAACTCGTAGGATCCAATTCAGAGGACAATATAGGGTTGGTAAACAGCATGTCTCGGAGAGGGCAATGCCATCTGGCCCAGCTGACTGAAGATCAGTCCCAGTGTATGCATGAAGGAAACCCAGCAAACACACGGTACTTCATATAAACCCCAGGATGGGACCTCTGAGTGAGGCCTGATTAACATCCTGGAACTTGCTCTGGTTGGTCTATTTCCACAACAGGGCAGGCATAGCCGTCGGGATGGTGTCCAAAAGCCACAGCAGACTGCTACGCCATCAGCGAAGGATGGCCTGGGAGACTGTTTCTCCTCTGACATGTTTATTTGAGTTTTCTGTGGAGTTTCCACTCATTACTCTCGCTTAATTTCACT
This sequence comes from Gymnarchus niloticus, assembly GCA_009936485.2. Lineage (NCBI taxonomy): Eukaryota > Metazoa > Chordata > Actinopteri > Osteoglossiformes > Gymnarchidae > Gymnarchus > Gymnarchus niloticus. The sequence goes on from JAACJT020000002.1 coordinate 21,770,517, forward strand.
TGGGTGTTTGACAGCTCGCTTGTGTGATTTCTCACTGAGATAAGAGGAACTGTGACTCCTGAGGAGCACGGTGGCTTTCAGAGGGGTTACGTACATATGCACAGTGTTGCTCTGTCTCCCATAGTGTGTGCAGATGATTTCTGGCAATTTTCCCCTGGCGTCTGCTCCTGTGTGGTCTCAGCCATCTGCCAGTATGTGTTGCTCTTGTGGGGAGAGGCCTTCAGCAGGATGTCTGCAGTCAGAGTGGCCAAACGACCAGGTCCCCCTCAGCCATGTAATGTGGCCCTTGCTTTCTCTTTGTGATTTCAGGTCCAGAATTAGGCTGGCATCACCTGGCCCACAAGAAACGCCCCCCAATCCAACGTCACGTGGGCTTTGTGCCTTCTGTCAGAGCTGATCGTCACGGTAACATGACCCACACAGACCGGTTACCCCGTGAACAACCTACACTTTTAGCTGTGTCTTCTAACTGTGACCTTCTCAGTTGGATCTGTTTAGAAGATATAATTAGGTATGATTAGATATAGAGTACCTTTTCAAGTAACAAACCACCAGTAACAAAAGGCCCATAAAGGGTATAGATAGGTTGAGGTTAAGGGGGGTCTGAGGAGTGGAGGGTGTGTAAGAGAAGCCTGATGCTGGCTTTGTGTCAGCCAGCCCCCCAGAGGGCGGTTGCTATGGAAACCACATCATCCCATCCCGTAGTGGGAAGGTGAATGGCCCAATGTGTTGACACAGTGACAGCTGGGCCGGCCCGTCGCTCCGATCCCAAGGGTTACGTAACTCTCCTGTCTCTGACCTGTGAACGCCCTGAAAGGGTGGCTGGCCCAGTGTGAAGGCCGTGTACCAGGTGGACCCCGTGCCAGATTGCCACACGTCTCCTTTAGCAACCCTCCAGGGCTCAATCAGGGGAAGCGTCCAGGAGGTGCGAGGAGCCGCTGCTTTGCTGATTAGAACAGCCGCCTCGCTTCCAGCGTGCCGAGGGTGTCGGCCTCCTTCATGCGATCAGCAACACCTTTCTCATTTGAAACAATAACTGCAGAGGGAAGACCCATATGTCTCTGGAAATACCCACATCTCAATCCAAGCTGCGGAGGAAGTGACTGCACACCAAACATTCCCTCGTCAAGTCTCCAGACCGGAAAAAAGTCCACTTTCTCCCAATCCTGAGTATGTATTAATGGCTGTGTCAAAGCTACTGATGGGATGAATGAGGCTTCAAAACCAATAATGGGTGGGAGTATCCCAAACTAACCAATCAATGCTGGTGATAGCAGCATTGGCAGGAACTCCCACCCACCACAGGTTTTGAAGCGTCATTTATCCCATCACTAATCAAGACATGTTTATTTCTGCTTCTGCGGTTTAAGCACTACTGGAGTGCTTTTTTTAAAACACGCCTTCACAGTCGTGAGAAAGTGGGTCGTCGCATCATCGCATCGCAGGCTCTGCCGTTACTGAGTGGGCTGACTGAAACTGAAATAACATACCCCACAACTTTTATCACACTGCCTTTTTTTCCTCCACCGAGGAAGATTGTATTACAGTGAATTATGGCCCTGTTTTGTATACATGGTTGCCCAGAATGGGCCGTCTGTTTCTGGTTAGCGTCTCCATCGTTTGGCCTCACCCCAGATCATTTCTGTTCGGTCACAGTTGACTTTGTCTCAAGTTTCCCATTAGCAAGTACAGCCTAATCATCGACCTCCATTGTGCTAGCAGGTATTATACTTTGTTGTATGTCATAGGCAAGCATTAGACTGTATCTACACAGACCAGAGCCCTGAAGATGACCTCAGGTTCCTTTGTCTAATTTTGCATGAGCACAGAGAATTGTGGGTAAGAAGTGGCAGCTGCAATTTGTAAATGCCACTCAGACCTAAGAAAGACCTACTCCGAGTGCTAACGGGGTCAGAAGCATCCCTGGCCAAAGCACGGGGGGTGGGGGCATCTTTCTGTGACTGTGTGGCGTGTTGGTTCCTATGGAATCCTGCATTCACACATCAGACCACCTTGTTATAAGGGGCCTTGTTGTGACCAAAGATTTTTCATCAGCTATGGTTTGTGGATGAGTCATTTAAAAGGTTTGCCAACTGAATCTGTTTGATTACCCTCTGAGGTATTGACACTGTCTTTGTTTGTAAGATACTGAAAATGTCACGGATGATGCAGGCCCTCTAAACATTGCGAGATTATGTCACCATCCCTTTACTCTGCTGAAATATGTGAAACATTTTCATATGTGTTAGATCTTAAGAAAACATCCATGTATAAAATAATGTGTTTGTGAATTCATGTATGTGCATGTATGCATGTGTTAACGAGACCCTGGCGTACCCAACACAGGGTTTGTGGGAAGAGGTTGGCAGGTAGTGTACTTTTCAATGAGGCTTCAGTGCTATGGCAGAGCTGCCTGGCCCGTTCTCCGTTCTCCAGCCAAGCATTTTTGTTACCTCCTGAGGCGCAAGTGACCCAGATCACTTCAGCTTGGTCGTCTGTCACTCCTCCTTGTCGAGTGTAATTGAGGAAGCCTGGGGCTGTAATTAATCTCCGTTCTGTTCGCCTGTTTCAAGCAGCTATCGTGACACACCATTGACAGCGGACTGCCGACCGTGACAGAGGTGTCACATACAGTACCTGCTGAAGCAAGGACCGAAATGAGAAGATGTAGGGCAACTGACACTGGGTAAGGACACCAACTTTTAACCAGAAGTTTGCTGATTCATGGATGCCAAAGCCCAGCTAAAAAAGTATTGTGAATTTTACAGACCTAAAGTGTCTGCTGATGGTCACAGTCAGTACACACCGTTCAGGCCTTCATGTACTTGTGCACTAGGTTTCAACAATTGGTTCTTGTAGCTAAGCAGATTCTTCCTGGTCTTAGTGGATTCCTCCTGGTCCTAGCGGATTACCCCAGGTCCTAGTGGATTCTGCCTGTTTCTACCAGATTCTCTCTGATCATTTGCCTCACCATTCCCTTTTGAATGGTACAGCAGTAGCACACTGTACCACACCAGTCTGCAATCCCTGCTCATCCCCATCAATGTCTACAGCATAGGGTCGACTAGCACATGGAGCTGACCAACTCTAGCACCGTTTGATCCATAAATGCATGGAAATTTCCACCACTGTTGCATAACTTGGGTCGCTAGCAACCAAGAACAAAAATAATAAGCATAATGAAATTCAAATTATTCTGAGAGTATCACCATTTTTTTTTTCTACTTAATATTTCGGTAAGCTGTTCTCAGTATACCAACACCCTCATTGGGCTCCATTGTTATTCCAGTTGTCAGCCCCCCACCACCCCCAGCCTGGGTGGAACATATCATGCATACACATAACATTTTTGAAATTAAAACTTTACAAATATGTGAAATTTACACCAAGTGTTTTGGTATGTTTTTCTGCCTCTGTAAAAACTTATAGTAGTGTTAGTTGGGGTTTCCGAACATCGGAAAAAGCTATTTTTTACCCTGTTACTTTTCATGGGTTCCTAGCAACGCTATGTGGTGTACGGCTTCCCGAAACACATCATCTAGGGATGCTGCAGTTAACATCACAGACCATCAGCAGCAGTGACTCAGTGAACTCAGCTCAGGGTTGAAGGTTAGGACATCTAACAGCACGTGCTAGAAACATGTTTGTGTACACATGCCGAACGTTGTTTGGTCTGTATTATTGCAGCTGCTGTCTCCTGGATACGTGATTTACTTTTCACATCCAGCACGATAGCAGCCCAGGGTAAAAGTGGAAAATGGCCAACTCCCAGAACTCCCAAATTTGGTCAGAGCCAACATAGTTGTTGAATGTTGAAACCATTTAAAAGAAACCACATGAATTTTATAGCATTGATTACAGGCTCCGACTCTTCACAGTTTACAGTCCAGGAAGTCAAATGGCAAGACGTTAATATCTTACTGATGTACCAGTGGTCCAAGTGGAACGGAGCTAGCGTGTGAATGATTGTTAGCATCCATGGTTCAAGAAGAATGGAGCAATCGTGTGGATAAACATTATCATCTGTGGGTCAAATAGAATGGAGCTAGCATATGGATAAACATTAGCATCCATGGTTTAAGTGGAATGGAAGTGACTTGTGAATAAATATTAGCATCCGTTGTCCAAGTGGAATGGAACTAATATGTGGATAAACATTAGCATCAGTCATCCACATTGAAGGTTGTGACTAAACGTTACCATTAGTGGTGAAAATGGAATGAAAATAGCATGTGAAAAAACATTAGCGTGTAGGTAAGGAGCTCCAGGGCATGTTGTCAGTAGGTTTCTGGAATAAGGAACAGGTTTGGGGGTTAAGAGCGGGAGGAACAGGTTTCATATTCAGCCCCCGATCCTCTTAACATTGTCATGTCACCACACCGCTCCTGGGAACGGAATAACTGCACAGAAAGAGAACAAGCCACAAAGTAATCTTCCAGGGGCACAGGCTGACCTCCACCCTAGTAGCGTAAGGTCTGTCATAGGAGTGTTGCCTCTTGTAGGGACAGAAAGCTAGGTTTAGAACCTTGAACTATAACCAAGGAAAGTGCTCCATAAAAAGCTATGCTTGCAAAATAATCAAGAGACGCTTGCTCCATAAAAAAGCTATGCTTGTAGAAAAACATAGAC
>JAACJT020000002.1:21775245-21820309 GCA_009936485.2 Gymnarchus niloticus
TCTTATCGCGAATGTGCATAAAATAAAGGTTTGACGTTTTCATTGATCTTTACTTGCGCCTCTGTGTGAGTCCTTCCACGAACCTGGGTTTTATGAAAACCCAACACTCTCAAAACACTTTGTCTGTTTCGAAAATATCTTTGTTCTTCAACTTTACTTGTTTTATGCTAAGGTTTTTGTACCTTGGCATCAAATATAGTTCGTACTCTGATATAGAGTTTGATTGTGGTTAGATACAGAGTTACTATTATTGTTTCTTGCAGTAGCTATTGCCTTGGAGACAGTTATGTTTATGAAAGACTTTCACAAGGTGTGACTGTGGACGCAGGGTAAAACCATAAAATTTCAGTGTTTAGTCCCCCTAGGGACAGGTGTTTCTGAAGAGTAAAGGCTTCTTTAATGGTCACATTCCTGGTTTCCACTGCTGCTCTGTGTTTATATCTTGTCATACAAACATGCTGGAATTTGTTTTTGTACATCAGCCGTTTAAACACGCCTCAGTTTGAACAGCCAACCGGTATGTCTCCCATTTGACTGTGAAATTGTGGGAAATTGACTGACTACATACAGAAAAGTGATTGGTGGTACTTTCTTATCAGAGAGCCCAGCGGGTTGCAGTACACCCTGTGCTACATGGCAAATGGTTTGGTCCACAGTCAGTGACTTCTCCACCTGTCCCTTTGTCAAGCATGATTCTAAATTTTCCATTGGGAATTACAGTACCGAAAGGCAGCATTGTAACGAGATCTTTATGAAGTCAGGCAGTGCGAGTTTGAGCGACAACAGCTGTCTCGTAACAAAAAAAAATAAGCAAGCGATACCATTACACTTGTGTCTGTTTGATCTCAAGAGCCATTGATATGTCCCTGGTATTGATGTCACTGCAAAAGGTTAGAGCCCATTGTTGCTGGCTGGGTGTGGCTTATCATGTCGTAACGGTTTCCAGCCATATTTGCGGCGTCACACAAAGAAACTAATATGTGAAAGGTCTCTTCTCGTCCTGCAGAACAAAGAATGTAGAGTCCCCGCAGCGTGAAAGCATGTAGCTAAATGTGGGCGTGAACACGTGAGGCTAAGAAGCTGAGTGTAAACACCAGGAAGCTTCAGTCGGAAGGCTGGCAGCTGCGATCCCCGAAGCCTGTCAGAACCAAAGCTCGGGAGGTGTGCCGGAAGGCTGTGTCAGCACTGAGCAAGTCGGTGATGACTTGCATGGTGCTTAGGGTAGCACATCCAAACTCCATAACTGCAACAGGCAGTGTTTCAGAATATGTAGTTTAAGAATCGCATGAAAAATGCAGGTTCCGAGCACAAGGTGGATAAAAGCAGCCATCTTTACTGAGATGACTTGTTTTACATTTTTTTCATTGACGTAATAAGTGTCCATGATGAGAGAGATTCCTTAAATCATAGACCACAATGGCAGGCATGATGATCTGGAACAAATGGAACTGAATATGTAACTATACTGGTATTTTGTGAACGTCATGCAAAGATGCAATTGTCTATCAGACATAGAACAATTCTCAGTGTATGCTGGACATGCAGGTTCTGTCTGAAGAACCAAAGGGCTTAAACGAGATCGTCACACCAGCTAGTCTGCATGCTCCTTATACGGCATCTTGGTCCGACATTCATATGCGTTTCCATTGTTAGATTTCAGATTGTGACATCAAGCCATCGGGTGCCCCAGGCTTCATCTATTTCAGCTCGAGTTCACTGATCTTTCCAAGGGGACATGATTACGGTGTGCTCCAGGCGTTCTGAATGCTGACTCATCGTCCCTGTCACAAAAGATTCCCACCAATCCTCAGACTTGTTCTTTAATCATCACTGCAGTCTGGGTGCATTGTAGTGCTCATTAATTTTTGGTTTTTTTTTTTTGCTTATCATCTTGTCCCAGAGTAAATTCTCTCGATCTACACACTTGGTATGTCTCCCTTGAATAGAATAGATCACATTGTGTTTCCATCATCTTTTCCTGGGCAAAATGCTGGTTATGTAACAGTTTTGAAGTTCCGTCTTCTGTATGGTGATATTCCCCTGATCTCAGACACACAACCGGGGTATTTTCTCATAATTTCAGTTTCCCCTGGTCCCACTGGCTAAGAGGATTACACCACACAGTGGTAATTACTGACCAAATTCTGTGTGCATCTTCTCTCTGGGCTCTTCTGGTCACACCATCAGACTGAGGCCGTTAAAGGTAGGCCAGGTTGTGTTGAGTGCTGCGGCCTGCTCCCGTTGACCTGAAGGGTTACCGAACAGGATGGGGTGGTGCAGTGACCTGTAAGGTTCACGTTCGTTCGACCGGCACTGGCTAGTCGAGCTTCCACAGTGAACGACAGCGCAGAAGTGATTAAGGGCTCTGATGTGATATCGGCATTTAGACCAAAGCCCACGTGGAGGACGTGAGAGCAGCTCAGAGGCGGAGCAGCATGTAGGTTGAATGCAGAGGACAGCCTGGCCTTTCCGGTGCATCTTCAGAAGCTCATTCATGAGGAGGGCGGGGTCTCTTCTCAGTCACCCGATTCCCCCCGTCCTACACAGGGTCCCACTTCTGCAGATAAAGCATGCACAAAGCACCCTTTATGGGCCCTGCTGCTGGGTGCAGGCCGCTCTCAGGCCCCGGGGCCCATTCACTAGCGGCTTCCGCAGCGGCTCCATGCCAGTTGCCTGGATCCGCTGAGCCTTCTGCCAGACACGCTGTCAGCCAAGGTTCGTTCAGCTAGCAAGGGAAGGTGCGTGTTGTTTTTTTTTTTGGTTTTTTTTTTGCCCTCGGAATGCAGTATGTTGTACATCCCTCCTGTTTCTCATCAGATCTTAATTTGCATCAGATTAAATTCACGTCGACTGTGTCACTTTATTACTCCAGTCGAGCTTTCATCAGGAATACAAAGTCTACACAGTTCAGAGTATCATCTCCAGTTTCAGTCTTTTTAGTGCATCTTCAGATAAAGAAATGACAGCAATGGACTCTCTCCATAATTCATGTGACAGCTTCAATTCTTCTTAAAAATAAAAGTGATGCTTCTCTGGGTGCTTTGACCTCATAAAAGAGGTTGAACATCTTATAAGAAACGTTGCCTTTCCTTGCTAGTTCAATGAGACCTGAAGTCAGGCTGGGTAAGCGAGTGACGAGGACAGGTTTACTGTGGCCGCACCCTGGAGGCAGGAATTCCAGCCGGAGGGAGTGTGAAGTCAGTCAGCTGACAGTCATCTTGCGGGAAAACAAGAAAGGCGAAGGGAAAGAATTTAAAAATGCATCATACTCATCAATACACCATGGTGATGAGCAAGGGTGGCCGAGCCCATGGCCCATGAGACATCCTTCCTAGATTAGGTTTCTGCATGTCTTTAACTATTTATCTACATTATTACATGCGTTGACCATGAAAACCTGATCGTCTACCTCCATGATGCCGAGGACCTGGCTGGGCAGGGATTCGCTGTGATGGCGTCGTTTTCCGCCTCAGGCCACACGTGCTGTTTCTCACGCCAAGATAGGTTTGAGAGTGGTGCTCATGATGACTGAGCCTGGTATCCTCCATTGGCGTCAGCTAGACCCACTCTAGGAAAACAGAATCATGATTTGGATTGCTTTGCCCTGTCTGCTGAACACCCTGAGGTCTGACCGTCTGCCTGCATTTTGGATATTTCAGCATCAATTTTTCCCCATCATAAAAGAATTAATAACATCCACACTTGAATCCCAATTGTGTATTCATTACACAGCTTTCAGACTGCAGTGCAACTTTAACATTCCCAAATAGTTCACTGAGCACCGCGATTAAACTTCCGGAAATTTCAGATGGTTTCCAGAATATTCCTGATGGCAAACATTAAAAGAACAAAATGTTGCAAATTGTCTCCGAACCATCTGCGTTTTCATGAATACAACAAGGATGGTAAACACTAGACTATCTACATACACTTAAAGTGAAAAACAAAGTACTGTGGGTGTGACAGCTGTCTGGGGAGAATGCCCTTAGAGAAGTGGGGGGGGGGAGGGGTCATCAGGAACTGTGGTACCATGAGGATATGTCTCAACCTCTGATTTGCTTAGTTTCTCAACTTTCAGGTTATTGTGATGTACAAAAGTCCATGTTTCATAATAAACCTGGAAGTCATTCCCAGCCTCGGAGGAGAACTGCATCCCCAGGATCAGAGGCATTCATGTGGCTGGCTGAGTTAGAACCAAGGAAGCACTTTGCAAATATCAGCACCTACGCTGTGTTTACACAGCTGCTTGCATGAATGAAAAGGGAGACCAGGAAATTCTGTGTACCATCTCACTATTTTAACATTTCTCTTTACACATGAGAAACACGATTTTAACATTTTGTTTGTGAAACTTGTTGTGGTACAAACTCCCCTCCCTGTGTGGCGTACACGGGGCAGGATAGCAGTGCCCCCTGTCTGTGTGACGTACCTTTGCTTAGATGGGCCAGGACAGTAGCTCCCCCCTGCCTTGTGGCATGTCTCTACGTAGACAGGGCAGGACAGCAACACCCCCTACCTTGTGGCATTTCTCTGCGTAGACGGGGCAGGACAGCCGTGCCCCCCACCAGTGTAATGTTCCTCTGTGTAGATGGAGTAGGACAGCAGCGCCCCCTGCCTTGTGGCATTTCTCTGCCTAGATGGGGCAGGACAGCAGCGCCCCCCGCCAGTGTGATGTGCCTCTGTGTAGATGGGGTAGGACAGCAGCGCCCCCTGCCTTGTGGCATTTCTCTGCGTAGATGGGGCAGGGCAGCTGGACAGACATGATTGGTGGGCTTGTTTAACCATTGTTTATTTACACGATGGCAGCACGGACTCTCCTGCCACTCCAAACTATTTGGGTTCGTTTTCCCACGAGTCTCGTTAATCTCCAGACACGTGAAGCACAGATTATGGCGGCTGTGTTCCAGAAACTTACCCTTCAGTGCTGCACATCGCCTCTGGCCTTCCCATCGGCCTTCAGGAGATCCCCTGGCGCCACCGCACCCCTCAGCTGACCTCCGGCCGGTTATGTTCGCTGATTACAGAGCCTTGCTTTGTTTGGACAGGAATTTATCACAACAGTGAATTAAATCACCCCCACATCCCTCCAATAAACCTCCTGTTTTAGGAATTGTCAGGTGATTACATAGCACAGCGAGTGACAGCAACAAGGAGGGGTGACCACGTTCTGCACAGTGGGGAAGCATTTAAGAGGAAGGTGGGTTACTGTGATGGTTTATGTGAAACTACTCACCTGCTGGCCTGTGAGTCTCCTCAGCTGAGTTAAAGGGTTACAGCAAAAAAAAAATGCCCATGTGTGCCTCAGGAATATTTAACATTGGTTTTTAATCTTAGATAAACTGAGGATGCTTCATAAAAGCCCATAAAACAGCAGAGCTAATCAGGTGAACAGCGGCCCTCTCTTCACTGAGAGCACCGGTAAATCAGAACGGCTGTCTTCCCGCAGCCGCTGACAACCTTGGCACCGCAGCATAAGGCAATATAAAAGCCAAGGCAGAGAAGTGGGCATCGGATCTGACGGCATTCCTTCGCTGCTGTACGACCTGGAATGTGATGAAATTCCCCGACAAAGCCTGACAGGCCCTACGACTCCTGTGATTAAACCTCATTTTTATGTCAGAATTTAACGGCTCAGGAAAAATCCTCCCAGGGCTTGTTTGGATGAAGAAGATGAGCTTTGTAAGTTTGTGTTGACTGGAGTCACACGTACATTCATAGCATAATCATGCTCAAATTAGAACATGCATACTTTCAGAATAATATCTATGCATAAATGTGAATATTTGTACTCATAAATACAAGTATACTTGTACTTTTTAAAGTACCTCGTTTTCATGCAGACTTTCCTGGCATTTACAGATGATTTTCCGTCACATATCCGGAATCTGTTTTGAGCTACCCGTTTATAGGTGCTCCCCGTTAAAACATCCCACACAGCATTACAAACAGACCCTTTTTCAGCAACACAGAAAAAAAAACACTTTAGAAGTGAAGAGAAATGCGTGACTGAGATGTGTGCATGACGTCAGGGGAAGCGAACGGCGTTACGTAACACCGTTTGTGCTGGACGTCCTTATCATACGCTAACCCACTCGCCAAAAGCCAGCGGAATTAACACGACAGGATTAATGATGCGAATTTACGGAGGCATGAGGCCATCGTGGCAGTGCGTCTGCTGAGAGAAGAACCCCATGCCTGTCTGCCACGAGCAAGCAGCATCAGCCTGTGTGGGGCTACTAAAATAAACCCGCGGGGAGAGCCGACCCATCCCAGCAGGGGCTCCGGAAGGACAGGCCCCTGTACACAAACACACACACGTTCACAGAAGTAGTCTGTGTTAGTCTTGGCGGTGTCCACAGAGGCAGACTGCAGTCTACATGTTGCATCAGATGTGAAAGCGCTGTTATCATTCTGCTTTTCTCTAGTCAGCCTTTTGAAGATCAGAAACAAAATAATGGGAAGGAAAATAGTTTTCTTTTTCACAAGGCTGATTCATCTTCTTATGTTGCCATTTCCATGGAAACTAGTTCAGAGCCCACATGGCAAAACAAAACAAACAGCTTGTCACTCCCTTGGCCATCAAACTGACACTTGAAGAGTGGTGTCATTGGCTGGAGGGAGCTACCCATCTATTCCTGGTCCACACTGGCAACTGCAACCTGAAAAATATCCGTGAGGCCTGAAATTAAACCCCCGACAGGCATAGTGAGCCTTCTTCACCAGATTTGATTGGACTGTCACTTACCACCCCAGGCCTAAAAACACTAAGGCTGATGTTCTGTCCTGATAATTTGAACCTCGACTCCAAGAAAGAGCCCCAGAAACCATATTGCCCACCTATAGTATCATAGCCCCTGTCAGATGGGAGATTATGCACATCATGAGTGACGCATTTCACCCTGAGCCATGCCCACGTGACACTCGACATTCTTGCTGGCATTCATCTTCAGTTCCTCCAAGGGGTGCACACTTCTCTCAGCTTGGGTCACCTTGGGATTACCTGGACTAAGGAATTCCTCTCATGTAAAGCGCTGGTAGCCATCCTAAAAGGATGACAACAAAGATTTCATTCTCTCATGTCCCATCTGCTCCTCGTTCAAGATCCCTTGTTCCTTATCTGCTGGTTCCCTCAAATCCTTACCTATTCTTCACGGACCCTGGTCTGACGTAGCAATGGATTTTATAACCAATTTATCTCTCTCAAAACAGCATATATCTACCATCGTTATAGTGGACTTCTTCTCTAAGATGTGTCGTTTAATCCTCCAACCAGGCCTGCCTACCACTAAAGACCTTGCAGAATGTGTCTTCAACCATGTATTCAAGCTGCATGGGATCCCAGAAGACATTGTGTTTAACTGAGGGCCACAGTTCACCTCAGGTGTGTGGAGAGCATTTTGTTCATGCTTGGGAATATCACTGAATCTGTCATCCAGCTACCACCCACAAACCAATGGACAAACAGAATGCCTAAACCAGAAAATCAGGTGCTTTCTAAGACAGTATTGTTCAATGAGCAAAGCAGACTGGTGCCGGTTCCTTCCTTGGGCAGAATATGTCTGGAATTCCCCCATACACACCTTGTTACAACTCTAACCTTTCCAGAGTATTCCAGGATATCAACTACCACTGTACCTCTGGGAACTTGAGGCCACACGTACCAGCTGTCAACAACTGGTTCAGAAGGAGTGGTTGCGTCTGAGAGATGGCCCACATACAGTTGCAGAAAGCCATGAGCACTCAGATGAGGTTCGCTGATCGCCACCAAAGGTCAAATCCCTTGTTTCATCCAGGTCAAGTGTGGCTGCCTACCCAAGACATCAAGCTTTGCTTGCCCTCCAGAAAACTCAGCCCCAGGTACATTAGCCCATAGAAGATTACATATCACATAAACCCAACCTTGTTGAAGCCGGTATATTATAGCCCAATGAATTCTCTGTCTGCTCCAGGAGATCCTCCTCCTGCCTTTGACATCAGGGGCAAACTGGCCTATGCTGACCCGCCCTATTGGACAGCCGGTGCCAGAGAGGTCAGCTTCCATACCTGGTGGATTACAGCCTCCAGTCCCGAGTCCCTGAGGGGGACAATCAAGACCTGTCACTCATAGATGACTTTCACTGTTCACACCTGGATTGCCCTGCCTCTCGTCCACATGGTCAGCATCCACGACAATGACTCTGCGCTTCAGGAGCCGCTGGTGGAGAAGGGGGTTCTCTCACACCCACACCAAGACAGCCACGCCCAAACTACTCTCATTTATCCCATAATACTAACCAGCTGTGCCTTTTTAGAACTGCGTTCCTTAAGCTCAGCTACTCATCTGCCTCCTTATGAGGTATTGCGTGTTCTGCCACTATTCTGAGCTGTTGGGCTTGGTTCTCATTAACAATCGTGTTCTGCCACTGATTCTATTTGGTTTGATTGCTTTTCGGATTCTGGTTGTGGTTGCCCTCTCTGCTCACCCTTTCTGAATCTGGACATCCGTTCTGCCTGTACCTTTGACTCTGCCTTTTGGATCACGATTTGGATTTTAACATTTGAGTATCGTCACTTCCTCATCAAAAAATGTCATCACATCTGCACTTAGATCCTAACTGTGCATTCATTACACATCTTTCAGACTGCAGAACAACTTTAAAATGTTTTCTAACAGCCTGAGGCCAAAGTCAAGTCTGTAAATGTTGGGAAACTTTAATGGTTTTAGTGGCTCATCCTCTGCCTGTCATCCACCCCTTGACGTGGGTGCCTTCCTGACACCCCACCCTCGTTATAAAATGCCTATATGGAGCAGCTCCAGAACCACAAGCTGTCTCGGTCGAATGGATGTTCGCTGGGCGAGGGTGAGGGAAGTGTGAAGGAGCGCTGGCTCCAAAGCTGACAGAAGGTTTCAAAAGGAGCCGGAAAGATCCATCCTCGCTCCACCTCTGTCGCTCCTGTAGGTGTGAATTTGAGGGTCGGAGATGTAGGCCTGGGGGGCCCCATGATAGAGCTGCTTAGGAAAATGAGCTCCCACAACCAGTGCAGACACCCCAAACTCTTTGAAGCCAACAAGTATCTTTGGTAGGAGTCAGGCAGGGAATTTTGCGACTGCTGCGTATTTGACGATGCCTCCGCCCCAGACGGCTTTCTGATTAACCATGTGGTCGTGAATGTATGCCCTCGCTTCTGGCACAGTATTAATTTGGGGCAAATGCAACATTCTCCATCTTCCTGTCATTGCCTATCAACAAGGAAAAGTTTGGGCCAACTGCATCACAGCTGCAGTAAGCATACTGGACATTTTGACTGTGGAGTTGCTGTTCACTCGCAAGTTCTATCTCTGATCCTCAGCTTAGCTCAGTCAGGTTTGGTATGAGCCTTATTATATGATCCTGATTAACTGTGAGCACTAAGTAATGATGACGATGATGGTGTGTTTGTTGGGAAGCAGGAGCTTTAAATGTACTCCCACATAATTTAGCTGTTCCTTTAAACACGCATTGATGTTTTTCTGTGGATAATGCAGTACTTGCAATCAGGCAGCTGGCATGGGAAAAGGGAACACTTTGTCTTGCGAGGGAAAATCGTACATTTTGTCCTGTTTCTGATATGTGATGTATTTTGCATTTGGTTCAGAGATTGGGCTAAATAAATGGCTCCTTGCTCTTTGGCTGTCAGGCAGCACCAGCCTGGCATTTTAGGACGATCAGGCATGATGCCCACCCTGCAGGAAGGCAGGCTGACGTCACCATTGCCCCCAGGAAAGGTGGCTACCGTGCTGACCGGAGTCCCCTCCACCTTCATCGCTCGACAGGATGATCTATGGTTTCCCGGACCCTGGCCAGTCAGGAGAGAAAGCTCCAGAGTTGTTCTTTCGCTGCCAAAGTCGGGAGCTGATGTTTTTTTTCACCAAACCCCACAGGCGTGTTTCCCAGTGTCCCCCACCTCTTGATTACCATCACATTTCCATAGCTGCTGACCCACTTTAAGGCTCCTGGGCCATGGGCACACAAGAGCGTGGTGGGGTGTACACTGCCACCCGCAGGTCCGCTGAAGGTCGACTGAGTTAAGGCGGCAGTGGGCCGTGCCGGGTCACTTTACAGGTGACCCACGTCTCTCCTGTGGCCCCCTGACGGAGCTTTACAGATGGTGACTGGTTTTTTATTCATGGCCCTGAGCGGGAGCCAGGTGGCAATCCGCTCATTTGGCAGCGAATGTCGTCCCGCGGCTGTGTTCTGGTCGAGCGGCCCGTCCCTCAGCACCACACCAGGGATGAGAGACAGCCTGCACGGTGGCTTACCATTCTGACTTAGCCATTGGAAGATTGTCTAAGCCGATGTATTGAGGTGTCCAGTCTGCAGTGGACTCTGAGGAATGACAGCACAGGCGGATCTGGCTCGGCCTGGGGCCGGAAGGGAAGCTTTTCTTCAACAAGAGAGTGGTACACCTGTCAGCAGAGGCCTGTGAATTGCAGGTGATCTGGGTGATTAGGGTAAGCCTGCTATTCGTCACACACCAGTGCTTGTGCTATCTGTCACTGCAGGCATCCACTCGTCCTTTTCCAAGGAACACCTATGGCTCTGCTTTTTGTCACACGAGCCAGAGCATGTGAGAGACTGGGAGCTCTGGGGGCTTCTGGCACGGCTCCACACACAGGACCCACGATCGGCCTGGACACCAGGAGGCCTGATCGCACCCACCGACGGCTTGGACTGTGCTGCAGCATCATCGCATGCTCACTCTCCAGTGGCTAATTTTGCATTCCTTTCAGGACGAGCACTGCTTTCTAAGGACACTTTTTTTGGGTGGCTTTCATTTTGATTAGCATGCCTGTTGTTTTGAATGAAGATCGCAGCCCTGGCAGCAAACACTACACAAACCACTGTAGGAATGACAACTGTTGGGATGTCAGGCTGGGCTGGAGCCTCTCATCCGTGAACTGGGTACTCTGACAGTAAGGTCTTGGTGCCGTGGGCAGGGTTGTCCTCACCATACCTGGGCAGCGGACACAGCCCCTGTGTGTGTGTATGTGCGTGCACCGCCACCAGGATTAATAAATAAGTGTGTGTCCAGTGTCAGTCAAGTACACAAAAGCCGTGCAATCTCACCAGCACACAAGCACCAGAGTTGGTGCTTTTAACCCAGATCTGATGCTAATGCGACGCTGCTCTCTTCATTCACCCCACCATGAGGCTCGTCTTGTTTTTTCCACCCGAATCCACTTCCTGGAGAATCTCCACTTTTGGAATTTCCCACAGAAAGTGCTGGTTAAACATGATGTGGAAAAGGAAAAATGAGCATGTGGCCAGTGGAATGGCACTGATGCCTGTCACACTTCTGTAGGTTCAATGGCTTTCAGTGTTCTGAGAAAGGCTAAAGCGGCCTTCGCTTGTGTGAAGAGGGAGTCGTGGCTGTGATCTCTGAGAAAGGGGCAGGTTGGCAGCAAGAGGCGGGGATGCCATGCACAAATTGTACTTATTAAACGCTACCAAGAGTTCTGGGAGCGGACGTGGCTTTAAGAGGCACGGAAGAGCTGAGGAGGATGATGAAGATGACAGATGTCTGGATGGAGCGAGGATGTCATGGAGCCGTGCCTAGGGGGCCACAGCTTACATACAGGGCATCTCGAGGCAAGGCCACAGAATCCTGTCATTAATCAGCCGAGGTTCTCTAATGCTTGTTCATATCAATTTCACGGGCAGAAATCCTAAGCCATCCGTGAACCTGAGGGACGTGCCGCGCACGCTTGACTTTAATGGTGATCACGGGTAACTGATAGCTGACATCACCTCTGATGAAACACTCCATGGCTCGCTGGGTAGATGGGACATAATGAACCCGAACAAAAGAATTTTTCACAAAATATGACATTTAAAGGCCAGCTGTGCTGTCGTAATCTTTAGCAATCACCTGATTATATCAAAATGTGTATGTACTCACAGCGTTTCTGGAACATTCCTAAACTGAAAAACAACACCAAAGGGACTACATTTCACAATGACTTAATTTGTACAAAAATCTAAATGTTTCTCTCTGATGAGTGAGAATAATTTGCAGTACAACACAAGACCTGCAAGATAAACATATAAAGTGTTCCTTTTTTAAGGCACATTTCATTGTTTATCAGCTGGTTTCAGATGGGGCTGTTGGACAGCTGAAATGTTCTTCCAGTTTAGGTTAGACTTTGAAAGCAGTGGCTTAACTTACGTACGTTGAAAAATCATTCTGATTAATTTAAAGCAGCTGAGACCAGTCGAACGGATTTCAATGGAAACTGCAGATCACCCTGGATATCAAGTCCTGTACGGCTCTTATGGACCAGCAGGGTATAATTCAGCTCTCATCGAGTAGTGAGGATGCAGTCAACCAAAACGTACTGCAGTTTTTCCATCCATACCAAGCCAGAATCAGCCAAACAAGTCCTGGCTGGATCATTTGTTTTCCCATTATAATCAGGAATATGGATGTAAAATGTACAATGAGGCTAACCTTGTTAAACTGACTTGCTGCTGTAGTCTCAGTGTACCATCCAGACACGAACAAATAACAATACACCTTCCAGTGACTGTGAATACACGGTTTAGTGTTGTAGGATCACCTGGAGCCCATCCTAGACAGCACAGGGTACAAGGTCTGGATGCACCCTGGACAGGATGCCAGTCCATCACAGGGCACAAGCACTCATACATGATGAGCAAATAATAGATGCCAGTTAGCCCATCTGCAGGTCGATGGATTACAGGACTCCTAAGCACTCGGAGGAAATGAGGACAACATGAAAACTTTGCACATGCAGAGCGGAGGCAAGATTAAAATAAAAAAACCTAACCCAGGAGGTGTAAGGCAACAGTGCTATCCGCTGAGCCGCCCTAAACACATAACAAACAACGCAACAGAGTGCAGGAACAGCTAGATGTCCCTAGGTCACTTCCCTGTGATACCTTAGGCCAACTATTGATATAGGAAACATTTAAGGCTGCTGACTGAAAGCACAAAACAGTTTCAAGCAAATAGCTCCAGTTCACATTGGTGGAACCATTGCCAAAATTGCAATGAACCACTGGACTTGACATTATCGTTTTGATTTTAGCGCGTTGACCGAAAACCGCTGGTCCAAAGAGGGAAATGAACAAGTAGCATCATACAAATCACCCTTAACTAAAAGCATCATCAACTGTATGACAATAGTGTGCTGAAGCAACCACAGAACCGAAATGGTCTGAAGGAAGGTGGTCTCCAGCCCTGATGTCCCCCTTAAAGAGCAGAGCAAAACCTTCATGGTTTGTCACACTGAAGATGGTAATAGTATCTTCTTGTCTGGTTCCATTTTTACGCCGCCAGACCGTTGCTTATTTAAACTGTTTCTGGGTAATGACACCTCCGTGGAAATTCCAATAGATATTTTGAACAGGTAGCAAATTTCGTACTGGCCTATTAAACAACAGAACTTCTCTTGATGTTTTCTTTGCAAGTAATGTTCATGAATTAACACCAACTGTGATCAAGTGAAAAGGTCTACCACTTCGGGATTCCACTAGGGCATGGGTATTAGGGCATTTGGTCTCACGTTGTCTTCCATGTTCATTTTAGTCCATATGGAAAGAAGTTCCATTCGAAGCAAAAGCGGCAGTTATTTGCTCTGCCCTTGAACAAACAAAAAGCCCAATCAAATACAATTATCCTCATTTTCACAGGCCAGACTCTTGGTTTGTTGCCTTTGTGCCGCTCGCCATTGTCTCGGCTCTTTCAGATGTGACCCATTCGCCGGCTTGTCCTGCATATTAATGAGACGCGGCTGAAGTGTTTTTTAAAAAGCGCAGCTTACGGCGCTCAATGGGCAGAAGGCAGGAGAGCTGCACGCAGTCTCACACAGCCCGTGTGTGTGAGAGAGTGAGGGACTGGCTACACACTGCAGTTTAGAGCCAATTGTAAAGAAGTCAGCTATTTACAGTACATAGCGCATACAGAACAAGGGGAAATACTGGGCAAGGTCTGCACACCCCACGGAAGATGAATCGTGCCACGGCTGCGTTACTCCTGCTGGTTATCGCTCTTTATTCACTCAACGTCGACGGTACGTCTTAATGCTTTTCTTTCCTGTATTCGGGGGAATTTGTCCATTTTGATGCATGTTAATGTCTTTCAGGCAAGCAACTTTTTGCCTAGTGACAGGCATGCGAATAGCAGTAGAGGAGAGCTGTGCATTGGGAAGGCGTACGTGTTGTACCCTTGATTTACCGGGTAGACGGTGTGTGTGAATGATACTGACATCTCAGTTTATTTTCACAGCGGTATTTAACGCAGTGGCCGGCTTTCTGTGCCTTGAGGTTTCAGATCTGCTCGGATACTCAGCTGTGAAGCCGGACGAGCCTACAATTGTCTTCTCCATGATCACTTGCTCATGTATTTCCGAAGAGACTGTGCGCCAGATATGGTCCGCAAAACCACGCAAATCCACGCAAATCCTGTCTGACTCGTCCGAACGATTCGTGATGACTCGAAACGCCGTTTCACCGTCGGCTCCCACCAGGTGTTTGCTTACAAAACTTAGGGGGCTTGGCGACGTTTTAAATTAATATTGGATCGTCATGTTTTTATATAGTCTGCGGTATGCAGACCTGGCGGAAAAAAAAAACAGCAACACATTTTATATACATTTTTGTATGCCTTGTTTGGTAAATTGAGCAGAGGTCCGGGTCTGCATGCGGACTTGGGGAGACCCTGCGAGTATAACCGCGGTCCACGAAGTGCTGTGAGAGCTGCGCTGATGGAATTTCGCAGATATGAACGTATGACGGGTTTTATGTTAATACGCCAGGTCATTATAAAAATGGGCCTTTCATTAAATCGCGTACCACAGTGCTGTCATTGCATAACATTAATTGGAGTGGCGGCCAACTTCATTTCATGGATATTAACCTATTGATCAGCTTTGATCATTTAAACCTTAGCTTTTTACCCCTAATAGAAATCGACCGAAGCTCTCTGTGGGCAGCAGAGTCGATCAGGATTTAGAGTTTATTGTTAAAAACTGACCCTGCTTGCTGGTGTCGAGCAATGCAGCCACGACCCTTTACTGTGGAAAAACTCCTATTTTTTTTCGAGAATGAAATTTGCCTTAAATGTCAGCCACTGAAGATGGGGAAAGTATTCAATTTAGACAATCCGTACAGCTGATTTCTACTCTGTGGTCTTTAAACTGGACTTGAGTTACTCCAGTTTAAGCTTATCGTTTAGCTCACTTGACGCCTTATCCTGGATGTCAGGAATGATGTTTCTTTCACGCAGTCATCCAGACTGGAACATGAACATCTGGTCACCAGTGAACCCTAGGAGTCAAACCGCATTTATTTATTTTATTTTCATTTAAATAAATGAGTTTATATTCGCCTCAAAGCCTTTTAAAAGAGAGGCATTTTCTTCAGTGTCTCTGCTCATACACGGTTCTGTTCCTCTGGAGTTTTTCTGACGGTGCAGACACAGCTGGTATATTTTGCATGGGATTAAACTGTAGATGTGTTAAATGGAGAAATTAAAAATCTGCCAAAGCGGGCCTTGTGCTCGGTTCTGTCTGGGTTTTACCGTGGAAACCAAACGGAATCTGAACGACAGATGGGGTGATGGGCACGACACGATCCGGGCTGATACCGGTGTAGTAAACCGGAGCTGCTCCTCTGGTTCACAGCCTACAAGTGCCGATGCACACGGAAAGGACCGAAGATCCGATACAAGGACGTGCAGAAGTTGGAGATCAAACCTAAACACCCCTTCTGCCAGGAGAAGATGATTTTGTGAGTTATTCCTTCATTTCTGTCCTTTAACTGTTTCAAGACTTATCAGTCCTGGTAGTTAATGGTTAATTTATATTATAGCATTCACATATTGTTGTGGCGTTAATCAGTTGATTTAATTAGCGTCGTTTCAGGTCACATATTTATTCAGTTCATTTGATCCCTTTGTGTTGTTGCAGCTTATATATTTACAAATGAATGCAGTTATCTTACAATGGTACTGGTGTAATCGGTAATGCGGCTCTAATTTCCTGCTTGGGTTGGTTTTGTGTGTGTTGAGTGTGGTTCCCAACGCCCCCATTTTGGCCGTGGATATTTATAACTGTGCTCATCGAATGGGGCCTGTTGTGCAGTCTTCCCAGCTGAGGAGCATCCAGGCGCTGAAGCCCACTTGCCAGGCCTTTTCTGGAGCAACACATGTGCGCTCAAAAGCTGAGTGTCTCCCACAGGGCCAAGATGCCAGCTGTGTATCGGAATGCCAGTGGTGCCCCCTGCTGGGGAACGCAGGGCACTGTAACCGTTTCCTGTTGATCACGCACTTCTATCAGAAACTCATCCGTGCAGCCACGATTTAACAGCTCCTTCTGGAGAATGTCACCTTCCCAAGAAATTAGCGTGCTGGGCTTTCTCTTACACTAATGTGGGCCTTGGAGCCTGGGGAACATTTTCTGACAAAGCTGGAGGTTCTGTGAAGACTTGCCTTGATTTTGTGTTTCTGTCTCAATGCTATCCTCTATCTACAGTTATGATTATTAAGACATTCCGCAGTTGCAGTGAATTCACCTCAGGCTTAACAGCTTTGCCCTGGACACATCTGAGTCCAGGCTGTAGGATGGATGAGATGCAGGCCACGGTTTCTGACGTATATGTCGCTCAGCCTTCTCTGATATGAATGTACCATGACTCAGAGGTGAAAGACCAGCTAAACAGTTAACCTAGTTAGAGCCCCGAACCATTTTCCACATGAGAACTGAGATGGCTACCCATTCGGACAGAGCAGACACAGCTGTCTGGATTAGGGTGATCACTCTGCAGAATTTAGCCTCTCCTTCCGGAAGATTCACTTGCTCAGTCTCGGCCGTCTTTACCATTTTTATGCTTTGTTTCATCTCTTGTTGTGAAAGAAGCCCCTTGTCCACGCAGGCCATCAAACAAAGGGTTACTGTTGTTTGGAGAGGCCTCTCCAGATGAGAGCACATGCTTGAACGATCGAAAGCCTGCAAATGGTCCTTCTCGTTGAGCTCGCCGTCACCTAAAACGGTCAAAAATGCTGCAGGTGGGGAAGCACCTTAAGCACCTTGAATGTTCTTCAAATATTTAAACATCTGCAGCTGCAAAATTGAAAGCGACCACCTGCGTGTAGCAGACTCTTCATGTTTGGATTAGGTTTGAATGGTCACATCAGAAGTTTGGAAAATTGCACCAGAATGATGTCGTTTTGGTCCATCTGGTGTTCACCTGTGGTATTGGAGGATAAAATGTTTACCTGAGGGCAATGTAAGGACTGAGACTTGCAGGAGAGATAAACCGATTGTGATTTTAATAAAAGAATATTGACGTATTTCGCCTCCCATTTGCATTACATGATTGATAACACAAAGACATTCTGGTGTTTTTGTTTGCTTCTGTAGTACAACCTTCATTTGGCCTTTGTGCTGCTTTCGAACAGTTCAGCGCTTAAAGAAATCTGGGGTTGATGTTGCGCCTATGAAGAGAGTCACAGGCCGCAAAGAGAAGTAACAGCGGTCTCCAGAAACTTGGCCGGCTCTGATGCATGTCATGTGCAGTACCACTCAAGGCCCGGCTCTCTGGCCAAAAGTACCTCAGTCTGAAGTTTCTCCTAGCTGTGCTGATGAAATAATGAGAAAATGAGGATGATGCTGGTGTATGCGCACAGTTCTGTAGAACAACACCGATCCCTGGCTGCCAGTGGCAGCTGAAAAGGATCCATTGTCTTTTTTTGCTGAGATCACTGCCAAAGTGTGCAGATAAACTCTGTGCAGTTTCCTTCATGATCCCTTAGCACCATTAAATTCTGATAAATCTTTTGAAGTTAACTACGTGACAGCACTTAGGTTTTGTCTTTTTTGCCTCATTCATTAAAATTAGCTTCTCCTTATGTCCTTTGTGGCGCAGCGTGACCATGGAGAACGTATCACGGTTCAAGGGTCAAGAGTACTGCCTGCATCCCAAACTGCAGAGCACCAAGAACCTGGTGAAATGGTTCCGGATCTGGAAGGACAAACACAGGTGGGGTGTGCCTTCTACAAGTTAACGCTCCAATACCTAAAAGTGTGCTTTGTGAAAGTGCACCACCTACTGTCCACTGAAAGTATTGTCAGACATGTTTAATCTAATATCTTCAGGATTTCATCTTCTCTGTACTCATTGTCTGTCTTCTTTTGCAGGGTATATGAAGCTTGAGATGCTCCTGGCTATACATGGGTGGAATATGAAATAAACTGAATGGTTTTTAAAAAGCACAACACATATCCCAAAACAAACACTTATGGCTTTCACAGACGTAGAGTGGGATTTATCAAGGACAGCATTTTTTTTTTAACTTGCTGGTGTCATTTTTAAATTAAGTATTCTAGTAGAGCTGACTTAAAATATCAGTTTGTAGCAAATGGCCTATATGTATATATTTATGGCTATCTATCTATATCAGAATTAACCTATATCGCTGTGGGAAAAGTCCTTGATATATCTGGTCCATATTGTTTTGGGTAGAGAATTGTAGCTCTTAAATCCTATATCTCTGTGGGACTGTGTAATTCTTGGCAAGCACACGATTACAGTAGCATTACCAGGACTGTACACTCTTGTGATTGTGTGCTTTCCAGAAATCTCAGACATATGGTACAGGAAACTGAAGAAGGGGTTTTTATTGAAACTTTTTTATTCGCTTAGTTAAAATCAGCTTTTTTTTACTATCATACCTTCCCCCATAATTCCTGGTTTAATATATATATTTTTTGTATTTGAATATAGTAGGACAGTTGAAAAATGTGTTTTGCTATGGGAACCCTTACTGTGACCAGGTTTACCTATGAATGACATTTAAGTAATAGTACCTTTGCATTGTGATATTGGGCAGTGCCATGTACAAGTCTCAGCATAGAAAAAAATCTATCTTGGATTCTATCTGCGATGTTAGCAGTTTAAGGTTGGCGGGTCAGCATTTTATGCAAAATGCCTTGTCAGATTTGAGTTTAAGGTAAAAGTTCCACATTTTCTGTCAATGACAGCACTTATGAACCTTAGACATCACAAGTGATAATCACAGTCATGATGTAACTGGTGATCACACCCCTCCCTACCCTACCCTATCCTCAAGATATTGACTTGTGTCTTTCATGTTACCCAGGCATTGTCATTCTTGGCATTGGCCGGGTTTTACTAAAGTCTGGCCAGTTCATACCCGGATTTTAGATTTACCCAGTGTGCTTCTGGTGGCTGTGGATCCACGTGTGCAAAGACCCTTATTTGTTAAGGAGGAGGTTTTTTGTTTGCTGCCATCTTTGGTTTACTGCCACTAGCATTTTTCACCAAACGGAAGGTTTGTACATCTAATGCTTTCCTTTGCTAAACCTGTGCATTTGATTTTATATCTTATAAAAATATACCTACAAATGTATAAATAAGTTGATTGTAAATAAATATCAAATGGTACAGATAAAATTCATTTAATATATCTTAGTGTATTGCCGGTATCATTTTGCTATTTAAATGTTCAGTAACATTCACATTACTTTTTTTTTTTTTTGGAATTTCCAAGAAGTGTGTAATTACCAAGCAATAAAATGAGTTTGAAATGATATAGCTTTTCTTTTTTCCAGCCTACAGTTAATTGTTTTGTAATTTCTGATTAGTAATAAAGGATGACACTGTGGCTTCATAGCTCCAGGGTTGAGGGTTCAAATCCCACCCCGGTCTTGCTGAGTTTACAAGTTCTCACTATGTTTGTATGGGTTTCTTCTACAGTCCAAAACATATAACTAGGCAAACTAGTATGCCTAAATTCCTCTTTGTGTAACTCTGAGTGTATCTGTCATACAATGGACTCGAATCTTGTCCAGGGTGTCACCAGGCCTGTGCTTCCTGGGATAGGCACCATGTGACCCTGCACTAGATAAGCTGTTTAAAAATGGATGGGGACAGGCCCAGTTCTGTATTGTTTTGCTGTAATACGTAATGAAGGGTTGTGTCACAAATTGCATATCTTGTGTGGGAAGTTCAAGTTAACGTGAGAATCAGCCTCCAAGACCCCGCCATTTTAGCGGTACATGATAAAACATTCTATACACTAAATGATAGATGCCGGCTGCTCAACGGTTAGCAACGGCCCCGCCATTCAACACAACCTCGCCCAATGAACGGTTCGATCAGTGGAGTCGACTACACGGAGACCAATCAGCGAGCTTCGGTTGGAAGATGCGGGGGATGCCAGCCGATTGCAATGGGCCGGGGGTGGAGCTAAAGGCCTAGTCTTTTTACGATTGACACCAATCTGAACTGCCCGTATTCGGAAGTGCACCCTACCAGACACCGTGAAAAGGGAACAACTCGAGTTTTGATTTTTGAAATTAAACTGCTTGTTCCCACTACAACTATTTAAAACGCAAGATCGTCGTCGCATTCGACATCTTGTCTCAATCTAGCTGCTTTTGGAAGGGCAGGTAGGTTTGCGCATGCGTAGAATGCGGAACATTATCTTTGCCGATATGCTGTGTAGATTAGGGTGGAGTATTCGGCAGGTCCGATGATGTTTTTATTACTTCAAAATCGCCAACGACTGCATTGCGGTCCATAGCAATGTACACACCTGACAGATACATTAATTAATCGCTGTCGCGTTTCCGAAGTATGAGTATTTCGACATTACTCGAGTTATTATTTCGACAGTTGTACTAATGTGTCCGTTTCATGCATGCATAAACTGCAGACACTGCATCATTTTCTGTAAATGTAGGTTATATAATGTATGAAGTAGTTATGTAAGTGTAGAGTACGTACTCACGTCTGTGTGAGGCAGTAAGTATATTTGTAATTGACAAATTATCCTGAATACGGATACACATCGATGAATACCACCCGTTTGGGGGAAAAATAGCTAAATTCTTGGACTTTCTTTAATAACTGTATGGAGATGAACAGTAGGCGGCGTCCACCACCTTTCATCGAATGATCCCGGCTGGTTTCACTAATGATTGGGGAGATTCGGAGACTTTCACTAAAGCACTGTTGGTAGCTACTATTCTGTAGATTAGTATCACTATAACGTCGTTGTTTTGCTAGCAGTTATCCAGAGTTGTAGGTAATTTGTGATAGCTGTTAATTGGAGTAGTTAAGGATGTGCACCTTGTTAAAGGGCACAACGTACAGCCTCCGCCGCTGGAGCCTACAAGGACAGCCAGTATCGCTGTTATTTTAATTTCGTTTGCGCCTAGCAATTTTAACATCGAGTACGTAAAAATATTAATTCGTCACCCCAAGTTTCAGTTCCCTTTTCGGGTTGTCTGCAACAGAATTGCCATTCCTAAAACTTGGGTTAAAAAAAAAAAACCCTGTCCGGCATCGTAAAATGGCAACAATTTAAGAATTATGTGCTTTACTAGTCTTTATAATCGGTTGAGGCATTGTTTAAGATATATTATAACGCCTGTCATGGTGTGTTGAACCCCCACCAACAGTGCTGACTGTCAAAATACGCCTATTGGCAGCATAAAAATGACCTGGGCCATAGTAACATTCAGTGACCTTTCAGGAGAGAGCTGACAGTCTTCGCTGGTAACTTTTGTTATGAATACCTTTGGTACTTAGTGTTGATAAACTTTAAAAAAAAAAAAAAACCACTTTATAAGAGGCGTTTCATTAACTGAAAACGGCTTTAACGTATCTGGGGGCGGACAGACGTCAGATCCGATTCACTCTGTCCGTTTATCGGTTCAGTTGTATTTAGCGATGATTCAACCGACAGGTGCTCCTAGACCAAGTGACAACATTAGGCTGCTTCATTATAGGACAGTAATACTAAACCAAAAAACTTGTATTAGTCCATTATTATTCGTATATATTTCAACTTACATTTTCATTAAATGTGCCCGTATTATTCGCTGAATGTCAGCTGGGCGGTATTTTCACACAAAAAAGCTGAAAAAGAATTGAAGAATGCTCCTATATACATATGATAAGGGTGGCCATAATCATAACAGCTTGTATCATGCTTCATTTTACACTCAAGGGCTATAAAAACTATTTGCACTCATGAGAATCATTCAACTTCCAACCGTTCATCCTGGTCAGTGTCGGGGGTTGATAGTATTTACTTTTGAGATATTAAACGAGACAAATTTAACAGGTTAGTGTTCATCGCATTCATTACATTTTGGCAGCGTAGTGCAATGTTTTGATGAGTAGTAACAGACTCAAGTTTTATTTTGAGAGAATGACGTGTTAATTAAACTAATTTCGCAACTGAGTATATTACGTCTACGTGCACCTACCCAGTATTGTTAGCAAGTTGTTACCTGGATTACGTGTCGACCAAAACCGACCAACCTCGGTGTGAAAATGAAAATCCGCCTTTCGGAAAACTATGGCTGTATAGTTAAAATCACAAGCCGTGTCTATCATTTATTTTATCGGTTTATTATTGTACTGCCAATTGAAAATGTCTACTGTTCAGTTAAAAAAAAAAAAAACCGTCGCCCTCGCGCAGCCCAAGATCCCGCTTAATTAACGAATGTTCTGGAATTCTGTTAGCCACGGGCTACACGGATACTTCACGAATGTTCTGGAAGCGCCTGCTAAATTTACCAGCGTTTATATGGCTTTATTGTGTTCCCGCACATACAATGGGCAGCAATTTGTCAATGAACCCGTGTTGTAACCTACATGCCACGAAATATTTCGGTATAATGCGTCAGAAAGTGTGTGAGTCACTGAACCTGGCCATACGAAGTCGTGGCCAGCGGCATT
This sequence comes from Gymnarchus niloticus, assembly GCA_009936485.2. Classification (NCBI taxonomy): domain Eukaryota; kingdom Metazoa; phylum Chordata; class Actinopteri; order Osteoglossiformes; family Gymnarchidae; genus Gymnarchus; species Gymnarchus niloticus. Next base: position 21,798,000 of record JAACJT020000002.1, read on the forward strand.
CCGGCTGCATAGCTGACGGCATAAGTTTCCCGGGGGTAGGACTCGGTGAGACCGGCCTAGGGGCAGGAGGCGGGGATACTCATCTGACGGCGGAGCTTCGTAGTGGGTGTGAGCTCTTTTCCCCCCACAGCGAGCGACGGTTAGCTCGGTTAGCTTCGCGAAGGAAGGTTTCCAGTTTGCCTGACGAAGACCCGACGGACGGCTTCTTCCGTTTACACACGGAGCGTCTTGTAATAAGCAGCCGCCCGACATCACGTTAGCCTGAAAAACTCGACGCTTTATCTCTCGCATCGCCGGCTCGTCTCGGGTTTGACCTGGTAGGTGCTCTGGCTCGTCCAGAACGATGCAATATCCCCCCCCCCTTCCCGTTTAAAAGGTGTGTGTAGGTATGGAGTGTCTTTTCCGTAAAAACACTCTATTTTATCGCACGTTCCACAGTGTCCGTTTATCGTTAACGTGTCGCTGATTAAGCTAGCCCTCCGCCGGGCGAGTCGGCACAATTCCGGGTTTTTACGACCATGGTTGTTCTGGAGACGGTTCGTAAACGAAAGCGAAACCCATCCGAGATTCATTGAATCCAACAGAATTCCCCTCCAGAAGAATGTTTGGTTTAAGAGCACGAAGGTGGTGGGACTCGTGGATGTCGGTGTCTGTCCACGTCCCCTTCGTCTTCAGTCCACTCCTCGTGACGAGTGTTGCGTTATAAAGTATCAAAGTTAGTCACGTCAGCATAAACATTAATAGTGTTCATAAGCATATGAATGCGGGTGGTTGTTAATTGTGGCGTTCGGACAGTAACACGGACATCTGAGACGTGAGCATCACTGCCCTGACATACCTCAGGCTTGGTCCCGGTTTGTGACACATTCATGCCTACCAGGGTGATGTCTGTCTCTGCGGCCCTCACTGCTCTCGTCAGTGCAGTTATCGACAGCGTCAGGGATCGTTTCATAGAAGTTTTTTTTCAGTCTTTTTTTTTTTTTTTCTTTAACCGCCTTTATATGAATTGTCGTTCCGGTATTTAACGCTTTAACGTCAACTGTTGCCAAGCAAACGGCTGTTAGATTTTATTAAAGTGGTGTTAAATTATTTTATGGATGTCTCTAACTGCCACTTTCACCTGGATATGAGGAGGTTGGGGATGAGCGGGTGCGTGTATCTTGATGCTGGAATAATAGTGTATAATTTCAGTCTTTATACACACTTGCTGTCTCCATTTTATGAAAAGTCACGTAACAAGGGTTGTATGAAGCTGCCAGAACATATTCACAGAGCAAACAGCTCTTTATTTTGTAAGGTCACACTTCGGTTGAGATAGTAAGGAACACTGTAGCCCAGGATCTGTGGTATGTTTGCTATGTTCTGCCTTTATGATGGCGGTCTTTACATCTAGGGCAAAGGTGTAGGTCATAGTACAGATTAATAGTTTACTGAGCTCAGGCATGTCAGCCCCGTTCTTGTTATATTCATGACAAATATGCCATCTGGTGCCAGTGCACTTCAACTATTATGCTTTACATTTCAGTAAAATTTTGACCTGGTAATGTCTTTGTTGTTAAAAATGAAATCATACAATTAATGAAAGGTTTTTGGGTAAAATTTTAGGTCTGGGTTTCATGCTTTCAGGGACCTTTTGCATGGACTGAGGTTTAAATGACAATCTGAGTTGTTTACCGCTGTGGTTTGATTGTTGTGTGCAGTGTTCAATTATACCGTGGTGTGTATGTGGTATTGTCTGTTCAGTGTTAGTTGACATGTCCTGTGGTTATGGAAGCATGGATAGTTCCTCCATTTTGAAAGTGTCTGCCATAGCCTCTGCACCTGAAGCTACGTTATGCATGTACCACGATAAACAGATTTATTACACTGACTGTTTATTTAGGTCATAGCTTGGATCAGCAGTGTCATTTTGTCATTCACAGGCACTGTTGGGTTTGTGGTTGAAAATAAAATTGAAGGTCATAGTATTAAAGCAAAGATTTTTAACTCAGTCAAAATGTGCTTTGTTTTCATACAGTGTTCGCATCCACATCTAAGCATAACCCCTTTTCCTCATACCAAATGTTTCGAAATGCTGTTTTGTGGCACTGTAGGTTTGTTGCCTTGGGTGGTACCATTTTTGGGAATTTATCAGCTCATAAACATGTTAAAATGTGGGAGAGGTTTTTTCTTAAGGCATGTGACAAAGCATTTATTTTGTGGGGAAATGTTTGTAAAATGGTATATGTGTGGCACAGGTGTAAGTGGTACCTGGTGTGTACTCCTAACATTGTTTCTGTGTGTTTTGAGTGAATGCTTTATGTGAGTCCCATTCTATATAAATGCACCTCAGTCCTTGTGGTGTACTGTGAAATACCACTAGCAACAACGGTAAGAATGTGATCAAACTGAGTCCCCTCTTTCAGGCCTCCAAAGGAAGACTGAATTCAAAACAGGGTCATCGAAAATGTTTTCTTTTCTACCACATAACTCGTGAAGGGCATGCTTCCAAAAATAGTTGTATTGTGATGGCTGACAGCTGTGTTGTGGAAATTTCTGGAAAAGGAAACAAAAAACATTGATTTATGCCAGGATAGTTTTTTAAATGTAATTGAACACATGGGTTTGTTTTGAGGAATATCTTTGCACAACAGGGTGAGCTGCATACTTTAAAATTACTAAATGGAGCACTGCCTACCTCAATGTATCAATTTTTCACATGATTATGATATAATAACCTCAAAGCATGATATTTTTGATGTACAGATATGGGTGATTTGAAATTAAAGCTGTGCAGTTTCAGCTTTCAGGGTGGAAACCAGGGGAAGGAAAATGCAAAAGGGGTTAGGATACTCCACCATACACTGCATGGGAAGGCATATGAGCAATGTGGTTGCGTATATCTTTAAAAGGCTGAGTGAAAAGCAGAATGCTTCCAACCCCTGTGCCATAACCTTGAATGGAACAGTCTGAGCTTCTAGCAAGTTCCAAGAGCACAGTTGCTAGAAGAATGGCTTCTTGGAACTGTCAACCCTCCTCCAGGCCAAAGCATGGAGGTGGGTCCCATTCATTCACTGAGGTGGGGGCTTTAAGGAAGGTATCCTGCCCTTAAAAACATGCTGATCAGGTCCTCTTCAGATTACCAGCTGGAGCCTGCTGTCCTCTGGGGGATTTCTTCCACCCTGTGTGTTCTTTCCACCAGTGGTGTAGCCCATATAGACATTCCTAGCCCTGCAGCTTTGGTTGGTCGGAGGTCCAGTTCGAACAGCAGTGTTTTCATTTTGATTTGTCTGGTCCTATTAAGACAAGTGTCTGCTTTGTTGTTTCCTTTTGCTTGTTGTATATTATTTGCGTAAGTGGTTCCTGGGATAAAGCCAAATTCTCTCAGTGCAGAGGTTTTTGTTAACACACTTGCTTGGGTGAAGAACATGGTCTTTTTGATTATCTAAACCTTTCTTTGAGTTGAGGCCATTAGTCTCTTGTTTTCACTAACAGTTTAAGATTTGGGGCCTGTATGTCCCCTCCTTTCATTTGACCATGTGTGATGCAAATTATAGCGTTATCTCTCTGTTTATATTTTGTGGTTGGTTTGGTCCTTGCTCACATGAAGGATGAAGATCACGTTATCTTACTGCCTCTTGTCTTTCCAATGATATAACTTTTTCGTACATCATGTTGTAGGGCTGCAGTGAGTCCCTTCTACACCACTGCCTCTGGTGCTTTTCATATCTGCTGGTACAGGCACCTTCTGTGTGGTTACAATACTGCATGTTATGAAATTTGCTGAAAGCATATTGAGCCTCTCATTTGACCACATCTTTTTCTGACTCCACTTTTCACATGGTAGAGTTAAACTGATATCCAGTGATACCACTCATGATGAGTGGTAACACACTGACACTGTATCCAAATGTTTTTACAATCAATTCTCTCAATTTACATGCTTAAAGACTAAAAATGGCAAATCATTGTGTAGCTGAAATGAAGACTTAACTAGACATCTGTTCAATTGTTTCTTTTGTTACTACCATAAAGTACTCTAGCCAATAAATCCATAGTGTTTACTGTATTTTGAATGTGCTGAAGCCGATCAGCAGTCAGCATTGGAACTAGCTAATTCACTTTGGGCTACCAAAGGTACATTTGTGGACAAACATGCTTGGAGCTTTGTCTGTCATTAAGTTAACCGGCAAAGTCATAAAAAAAGATGGCAATATTATGCTTTGCGGTACGTCAGCGGGGCAATGTGATGGTAGATTTGCTGTAGCCCGACTCCTCCGGGTGGTGGTTATTCTACTTTTTTTTTTAAATTTAGAAGATCAGCAATATTTGAGGGTCCAGGTGCACTCTATTGTGTCAAAATAAACACAGATTGTGAGGCAAATTGTCTAAATATAGCAGTTTTATTTGTGCAGCCAGCCATTGTTATCTTTCACAGCAAAAATGACAACTGTATTGGGTGTCTTTTAATGTGGTGTTTATTCTCCCTTCATTTCCCCTTGGGGATTAGTGAAGTTTCTCTATACATCCAAAGATCTTGAAGGACCAAAAATGTTTTCCTACAGGCTGTACCATGGCTCAAGTCAACTTGATGTGAAAAGTGACCCAGTGGAAATTAATTAAGGAAGGAGTTTTGTTTAGTTGGCTTTTCAGATCTAATGTCACCTTTAAATACAGTGAGGGATAAAATTACTAGACATGCACTTAAAAAAGGGCAATTGAATGAAGCAAAGAAAAATATTAATGTGATATCTTTGGGGTGCAGTTGTGGTAGTAGACTGGGTTTTCTAAATGCCCGTAAATGTGTGTGTGAGGGTTGGAGCTGAAGTATGATGGTCCACTTGCAAATATTTGTTCTTTGGTAAAGCACAAGAAATTGTATGCCTTAGGCCACAAAGACCAGGCCCTTGCTTTCTGAGAGCAGTGTTTGCCTGGAATGTCCAACTGTTGCAGAAAGTGGCATGTACCCATGTCTGTGTTTTTCTACTGTGGTGCTCCAAGCATTCGGTGTCATGAAAGGGAGACTGCGTATTTATGTTTGAAGGGTCGTGGAGGTCATTTGATAGAATGTGCATGGGAGTTGAGAGCAGCATGTCCCTGACACTCCACAGCATTTTTCCCTCCTCGCTTAATGGCTGTTGTAATCATTCCCACTGTATCACCTGCCCAAGTCTCAAACCCAGAGAATGTGTGTCATTCGGAAAGATTGCACTTGAGCCAGATTAAATGTCATACTTGTATAGTTCTGTGGTGGGGGTGTATTTTCAATGGGCATGGGGGGTGAGAGTCGGTGTGCAGCAACTCCAAGTTTTGGGCTGTTATAGAAGAACTAAATGGCACCTAGTAGACGCTACGGAAACAGGCATCCCATCTTTTTAGAAGACATCATGTCACCGCCCAGCCTGCCAGAAACAAAGCTGGTATTGTGGTTGGAAAGGGCACACAGGATTAATACTGCAAAAGGCCTGTCATTTATTCACCAGCCTGTACAAACAGAAGGGTTTTAGGCCAGCCAGATCCCATGCACAGTCTGGTCTGAGAAACACCTCAGAGGGTCGATTTAATCTTTTTGGTAGAGGAAGGGTTATAATCAGGACGGCAAACGAGTCTCCTTGGGGACTGTGCAAGAATGTGGTAGATTCGTGTGAATGAAGATTCTACTGGGCTGTAACTTGTAATAGGCCTACTAATGCCCCCTCAGGGGAGACCAGGAGTAAAGCTTGTTTTGTCTTTAATGTAAGCTGTGTTTTTGTGTAGTACCTGTTGTGGCATCCTGGGTACCTCAGTGTAAGAAAACTCAATGTTTGAGATGGGAAATGCCATCCTCTCCTGTGGGGGGGGTTGGAGAAGCGACAGGGACTACGAGATTGTAGCTGGAGGGACATGTTGCATCGTGACATTCCTGTGAGGTATAACCTTTGAATTGCTGTTGAAGTTTGCTGCAAGTACATGGTTCTGCTCAGCTTGTCTAATTAGGGGTGTGTCCCATGCGACAGCTGCAGCAGATCCAGTGGGATTAACGTTTCCTGCAGTTCTTTCGTCTACTTGTTCTATGTGTGATGCTCTGCGTGTCTGTAAAAATCATGCATAGTTTAGCTTTTAAAGAATAGTTGGTGTACAAAATGTCTTTTAATGTCATGCTTGAGCAGAAGTACTTGAGCTGGTATTTGTTCTTTATATACAAGCATGCTAATAACAAAGTTATTGAACCGAAAGAAAGTTGAACATTTACCTTAATGAGAATGATCGCTCTTCTCTTCCCAGCTTAACCACTGAAGTCCTGAAGGGGATTTGCGGTCCGTCAATGAGGAACTACAGGCTTATCTTTTGCCACAACCTGAAGCAGCCATAGATGACCATTTCATTCACTGCTGGTGGGTGGAGCAGGAGATAAGGCCAACTTTTGGGTGTTTGCGTGCTCAAAGGTGAGTTATGCAACCGCTCTATCACTCGGGATGTGTGTGAACGCCACAGCATCATACCGTGTTCAATGTGTGAATGTGGGTGGGCTGCTGTCAGGTGTGTGTTGTGTGCATCTGGAAGATTTGAATGAAAGAGGCATGTCAGAGGGTTGGCCATTTTGGGTTTTACCCTGTCTGTAACCTTCTGGGCCTGGCTAAGGTTGCTGGATGTAAGCAGTGTCAAACACCAGCATCTCCTATATAACGACCTCATATTTGAGGCTAGGTTTGAAAACCCACCCCTTAAATAACTATTACTTTTAGATGTGATGCTTATGTGGTATCTTCACTGGTATGGCCTTCTCCTAGCTGGGTGTTGAAGTGATGAACTGGTGGTAGTGGGCAGGGGGAGTAGCAGAGTATTGGTCCCAGAACAAATGCATGATAGTTTAATGCTCCATTTTGTTTTTTTGGCCCCCTACCCTTTCTATTCAGAACGAGTGGAAGCGGCCCGGCTGTGGAAGCGATGAGGAAGAGCTTCTCCCCTGCCCTTGGTGATTCCCTGAGCACAGCCAGGGTCTTCGGAATCCCTCTCGAGGAGGTGCGGCAGAGTGGGCAGCCTGGACAGGAGGTTCCCCTGCTGGTGAAGCACATTGTGGAGTATATTGAGGAGCATGGTGAGCAGCAGCAAGGTCAACCTCGGTGTGAATGTTGAAGGTGTCATGAGAAGCATCAGACTGTTGAATTGTCGAGCAGCATGGCACAGTGACGGTCGTTCTTGCGCTTACTAAGAATCAGGGGTCGCAAGATGTGGCTTTGCCTTAACACTTGTTTTGTTGTTCTGACGATTACACTGGATAGTCATGAAAACCATGGCAGACCTTAATTTAGCTTTTTGAAAATCTACCAAAAGTAGAGACATGAGTTTGATGAGCTCGTGCTCATCTTATGGGGGTTGCCTGTTGTGTGCTAGCTGGATGCTTTGTGTGTGTGACGGAAGTGTCAGGCCTTCTGGTGTTCAGCCACACCAATCAGCTTTGGCATGAAGTAAGGCTTATGACTCACAATGTTCTCTGGAAGCTTGGGCCGGGAGTTGACTGTACGGTTCCTGTAACCTCACACTTCCATCATGGTTCTTCATGACATTCCTCAGAATCAGAATATCTTAATTTCGTTGTACTCGTTACAATGACAATAAAGTAAATTCCTGAAGAACATACAGTAATTTTGACAGTCTGAGAGTGGGTCTGTACCTGTGGTGCCTTCACATTTAACCCATATCCAAAAGTGTACTAACTTATTTTGGCTTATGGTGTTGTGATCCCTTTTTTAAATAAAAATGCATTTTGACGGAAGAGATGGAACCACATCACAATACACCCTTGTAGCTGAATGTCATTTGCAGAAAACAGGGTGTGGTTTACTGTTTTGGTTTGGTTCAGGCTGCTCAGACTGACACTGAGGCTTGTTTACTCTGTGTCAGCTTGGCCTGCTGTGTTTTACAGAAATCCGCTTGTCTTTCAGCTCAGCTGGGCTCTACACTATATGACGGCCTGGGAATTCAAGCCAGTCTCAGGGTGGCTTCTGCTCGTCCCCTAGCACACGTCGCGTTGCACAGTCCTGTGTTCTGTACTTTAGTCTGTATTTGTACAAACAGGATGCTGTAGGAATGATCTCTGTAGAAACCTGGTGGGTGGAGGGGAGTATTCTGATGCATTCTGACATCCTGGGGTATTTTTCTCAGAACTTGCTCTCGCCCAGACTGTCACAGTGGAGTCTCAGTGAGTGGCTGGGAAGTGAGACTGTTTTAAATAGACAGGGAGAGCTTCCCTTTTATCTTCCTGGATGGAGACTCGCTTTGGTATCTGTGTGTAGCAGGCTATTAAGCTAGGCAGCCACCAGCTTTGAGGGCTCCTGCTGGTGTGTGGCTTAGGAGTGGTGGATTAATAGCTTGTGAGCAGAGACTTCGACTGAAAGGAATGTGAAGCAGCAGCATTGCCAGCAAACGTGGCCCATGAGCAGATGATGCGGAATCCCCCCTTCAGTGGTGAGCTTCTTGACAGGCACCATTGTGTGTATGTGTTTGTGCCAGGGGGCCTGGACCTGGAGGGCCTGTTCATGGTGAATGGCAACGCAGAGCGTGTGGAGTGGTTGCGGCAGCGCTATGACAGCGGCGAGGAGGTGGACCTGGAGAAGGAGGCTGATCTGGCCTCAGCCGTCAGCCTGCTGCGCCTCTTCCTGCAGGAGCTCCCAGAGCCCGTAATCCCTGCCAGCTTGCAGGCCCACATCCTGCAGCTGTACCAAGGTGCCCCACCAGCCCCTGTCTTTTCAGGATAGTCCATGTGTCTTTCGTGCTTCTTCTGGTCTTCCTTCTGTTCTCTCTTTTTCCTTTGGAGCCACTTTGACTATTTCCTGGATACCTCATCCCTTTGCCATCCTCACAATGACATGCCTAATCTCAGGTGTTATAGTAAATACCCAGATGGGGCACCAACAGTACAGCAGCTCCTCTGTCTCCTGTAGCCCAGCCTGTTCCTCTCTGTTTTCCTGAGCACACCCTTTTGAGGCACCGTACTCCTCGTGCTGTTAATTCTCTGTTCCCCTCCCTCTAGCATCATATCGCTTCCTGTTTTGTCCTCAATGCTTGCCTTCTCCACATGTCAATGATGATCCTTCCTCCTTTTTCTTAACCTGTATTTTTTCTTTCCAACTTAGGCTGCAGCAGTGAGGAGGAGATGGCTAAGAACATAAAGTACTTCCTGCAGCAGCTGCCTCAGGTCAACTATAGTTTGCTACGTTTCCTGTGTCGCTTCCTCTCCAGTGTGGCATCTCTCCAGGAGGAGACCTGGAGTATCGGAGGTCTCGCTGCAGTCTTCGGCCCTGATGTCTTCCAGTAAGATGCGCTCTGAGAGTCCAGCCTGGTCCATGGACTGACTGTAATAAGAGTTACAGACGCACACAGTTCTTACCGTGAATGCTCCAGAGGATTCATGCAGCCCTGTTATGTTTACCTGTGTGGCTGTTGTGTGAAACATGTTTTAATAGATAAACTTCCTGCTTGTTTTTGTGAAGGGCCAAGAGAACTGCCTGTAAGACACAGCTCATGCTTGAGAATGCTGAAAACAGGTCTCTCGTGCATGCGGCTGTGGTCAGTGAGTGGGATTTTGGAAAAGGATGGTGACCTTGCTTGGTCTTGCCTTTGCAGCCTGGACACAGACGTGGAGGACCTCAAGGAGCAGGAGTTGGTGAGCCGGGTCCTCACAGAGCTATTGGAAAACCCAGAGGATTACTTTGACTCTGAGGAGGATGACGTTTCCACCACCAATGAGTTTAGCTCCATCAATGAGCAAGTGAGAGCTCTCTCTCTCTCTCTCTCTCTCTCTCTCTCTCTCTCTCTCTCGTTTTGTCCACGTTGTAGTTAAAGGGGTTGTCAGTGACCAGGGTATCATCAAGCAAAGAGGGGATCATTGGAATTGCTAATTCAAGCTGTAGATTGGTAACCATGGTAATTAACAGATGGCTGATGAGTGTAGTGGGTCTTTTTGACAATGGGGCAGTGGTATACTGAGATTTTGTCTTTTAGGCCATCATTTTTTGATATTGTGTTTCACAAACCCGCCGACCCGACTGATTTCCTACTGAAAAATGACTTTGATCGTTTATTATTTTCCCTGCCGACTTCACATTTTTGGCACAAAGAAAAATTGCCAGTAAAGTATAGTACTCTAAGCACATCTGATTGGCTAATAATAGCTCCCTCAAGATTCTGCAGTCCTGTCATTCAGTACACTTTCGAACATGGCTACCGAGATTATTAGGCCTAGGTATGGCTATTTCTTGCCCACATTCTGCAAATTCACGGAAAAACTACTTCAAGTATTCGAAAGGTCCTGAAAACAGAAACCGATGATGATACCACCGTTATTAAACTGTGAAAATAAACTGCATTTTTTTGGTTATGCATGCCTCTTTGAGTGTTTTAGTTGTCCGTTTGTTTACTGTAAAAAAAAAAAAAAAAAAAAAAAAAAAAAAAACACCGGGGGGGGGGAGGAGTTTTGACAATTATCGCCGAAGTTTTCTTGTTTTTGAGTGGTTTGCAAGCACATTGGATTCGGGGTTTACTGAGTCAGTTGTGAAGCCCCTGGAAACGAGTCCAGTCCCTCAAGGTCTTGGATGGGGTCGAGTGGGGTGGTGCTGATCAGGTGCAGGTCTGTAAGCAGGGCTGTAGGTCATGCTGTGAAGATGAGCCCATCCCATTTGTTGGAAACCCCCCACTGTTGCCTTTCCTCTTTTTGTTTGGAACCTTGTCCACAAAGGCAGCATCACTTGTCACTCAGGTTCCCTGCCTGTGGTGGGCACTGTCTCTGGTGCTTATTTTATTAGTAATTGTATAATATCTTTTGGAAAGGTTAGAAAGGGCACCACACAATCCTCAGTCGCTTCCATAATTTAACTTGATAAAAGCTGGAAGTGAGATCATCTTCTAGAATAGGAAGTTGTTCTTTGTTCAAGGTGTAAGATCAACTTTCCTCTGTGTTCAGCCGTATCTCACATGTACTAATTTACTGTATTGTTAGATTGATTTTGCTCTCCAATGTTGTAGTAAGATTCAGCTTCTGAACATTCCCGTCAGTGATAAATCTTCTCAGTTTAATGTCAGTGGCATCGTGGCGTATAAGAACGTTCTGTCGGCCTGATGTCAGTGAGCCTCCATTTCAGTTTGTGCTGCCAGATCAGCCTGGGTGGTACCTCAGTGGAACAGCCTGGCTAACGATCTCATAACAGAAAACAGCCAGTGGTTAGGTTAATGGCTACTTGTGGCTCCAGCGGCTGGTCCTGCGTTCTCTTCATAGCCCAATGCTGTCAACACCAGTGGCATTCCCACCCCTGTGTGCTTGTTTGCGGAGTGTCGCTTTGCGTGGGGTCAGCTTTGTAAAAGAAGGTCAGCTTATGAATGCTGGGTGAGTGTTTATACAGGCTGTGAACAAAGGCCTACTCAGATTCTGTGCTGATCCATAAGTCCAGTGCTAACTTGTGTGGGGTGGGTACATTACAGCCGGGGCAAGGTTGGCAGTCACTGCAGTGTCACTTGATCTGAAGAAAATGTTTAAAAACAGCTGAAATGCTTCCCTTTGTCTCTTAAAGTGGGCCGGAGAACACTGAGTGCATATCTGCGAATGTACGTTTTGTTCTTGGGCAATGTCCCAGCTGCAAGCCTTGTAGAAAAGTCTTGTCATTTCACTACTGGAGTTGTGTTGTGTCTTTACTATGGCAAATAAAAATCAGGGGGTCTGCATGCTGGAAATCAAGTCTCTCTTGCCATGTGTCTTTTCTTAATCTTCTATAAGGAGTTCATGATGGCAGATGTGCCCCATGTATCTTGGAGGTTTCTTGTAGAATAATAGCTGCCTGTGTTTTGCTGTGGGGCTGTGCTGGCCACTATTAAGAGTTTGGGGGAACAGTAATCAAATTTGAGTTGTCAGATTGACCTATTTTAGTGTTCCTTTACGATATTGTATATATTACTATCTTAGTGAAATCGAAGTGGACACACAAGCTGGAATATGAAAAAAGATGCCTTTGTGTCTTGAAAAAGTTGGAATAGTGTAAAGTTGATGCAAGTCAGCGGTAAGGCCCAAGCCAGACCCTCTGACTGGGCTCAGTGTGACCCACAGCCATGTCAAACCCCTAACACGGATAGGTAACGTAAGCTAAAAGGCCATGATGGGCACGTGTCTGTCTTGCAGTATTTCAGTTACTCGCATCCATACCCACTGGCAGTATGGAGAGAATCCCCCATCCATTTATGTGATTAGAATGTGTTGCCATAGAGACAGGTTCCCATTGCAGTCCCAGTAAATAGGTTCACATAAACGTCTATCTGGAGAATTGTGACTTGTCATGTGAAAAACCAGTTCACTAGAACCTACCATGCTTACACCTTGTGAAATTGCGATTTATTTTGTTTTTATCGAGTGCCACCTCAAGATTTGGAGTCATCATTCCATTGCCATGCAGGCTGGTGGTTGGTTGGCGCAGTCCTTTCAGAGGAAATGTGCAGTGTTGATTATGAACTTCAGGCATTCACCTGCTGGACCAAAACCAAGGCTGTTTGCTAGACCTAAAGTTAACGCTGCAGAGTTTCTGGTTCACACTGCAGCACAGAATATTGCACTTAAATGTCATTTGACTGTGTATGTACCCTTCACGCCTTAGATCACAGAGCTTCTGGACGATGACAAGCTGGAGCCTTGCGAGGAACTACCCCCAGACAGTGTGGATGGCCCCCCAGTTGATGAAGTCCACCTCTCCCAGGTCAGCCCACCCTCCAGGTAAGGTGTGCTGACGACTTCCTCCTCCCACCTCTCAAATGGGTGTTCTTGCTTTATGAGATGCTATTACATGTTTTTAGTAAAGGGTAGATACTTCAGTATTCATTTTGGTTCCCTGGGTACCTGATTTAACTGTAGTTAAATCATGTTTTCTGATAATAAATTTGCAGCCTTATAATTAATAGATTAATTTGTAACTTTCAGTTTAAGTGGTTGCTTGGAACAAAAACAGCATATAAAAGGATCTCTGAAACCAGTAAAGACATGATCTGGTTTACAGGCTTTCAGAACTGCTCTGTTCTATTGGTAGATGTTTTTCGGTGGTCATATCATTCTGCTTGGTTGTATTGTCGTTGAGTTTCTTTTCAATGGAAGCAGGGAAGAAGTGGCCAGCTCCTGAGAGTCAGAGTCGCAGTCCTACACTGATTGTTACTGCAAAGGGCTCTATCGCCCATCTCTGTCACCTTTTCTCCATAAATTGGTTGAAACGCATTAATAAGATAAACGCGTGAATTGCTAATCCATGAATCGGCCGCACTGAGACAATGATGGCTGTTTCCCAGCATGCAGGTACGTAGTCTCTGGCAGATTGTAGCTGAAAGCCATCTGGTGTCTTTGTCACTGTGAGCAGGACTTCAGCCGAGCCTCCTCCAGAAGTGGAGCTCCTGTTCTAATGCCCTCGGTGGTGCCATCATAGTGTAACCAAGGAGACCGCTGCAGTTGACGGCATTATACAATTCCACTAGCTTTTTTGGGTCCGGCCTGTACAGTTTTAGCGACAGAGTTTGAATCATGACGACCAGCACCTAGTGCATCTTTACACTCTCTTTGTACCACAGTGCCCTTCAGGAGCCACCAGAAATTGAAAGCCGGTTTACAGCACTGTCTCAAAACTGTCATTTGCAATTTTCTGTTCAGAAAAACCCACATGAAACACTCATTTTAACCAGCTGCAAAGACCATGAGGTCACCTTGAGAAGATGATGTGCAGGTCCTGTACTCTTAGACTGAGTTTTCCTCTACTGACATGTTTCCTGTACGCGTTCTTAGCTCCTGAGAAAGAATTCAGTCATTTTGCTGATTGTTTCATACTTCTAAACTGAGCAGTCTTGCCTCCCTGAGATAAAGCGGGTATTGTTGCTGCCACACACCCCTCCTTCTATTGTCCTCAAGTCACACCCCATGTGAAATTTGCATGTTCTCCCTGTGTTTAATCTGGTTTACTCTTGTCCTCACGTAATCCATCATTCACTTTTGGCTGCTCTCATCAGGGGTTGCCACAGTGGATCAACCTTCGCCATCTCCTTCTGTCCTCCACATCCCACTCTGTCACACCCACCAACCGCATGTCCTCTCACCACATCCATAAACCTCCTCTTTGGCCTTCTCTTTTTCTCTTGCCTGGCAGTTCCATCCTCCGTATCCTTCTCCCAATATACCCAGCATCTCTCATCTGCAGATGTCCATACCAACGTAATCTCGCCTCTCTGACTTTGTCTTCAGACTGTCCAACCTGAGCTGACCCTCTAACATACTCATTCCTAATCCTGTCCATCCTCGTCACACCCAATGCAAATCTTGACATCATGTCCTCACATAATCCAAAGATACGCAGTTAGGCTAGTTATCTCTAAATTGCATGTAGAATGTGGATGTATGTGCTCAGCATTGGATTGGCATGTTGTCCTGGGTGTACACAAGCCCTTTGCATCCTGGGTTTGCTGACCCTGATCAGGATATTCGATGGATGGATGGCTGGAAAAGTGAGTCTTCCTCTCAGTATGTCAGTAAATGTCACCTATGTCTTGGCTTCCTTGTCAGAATTTCTTTTTTTTTTATTGTGACCTGTAAAAGTGCTCCATCTGCAAAGAGAGTGATCAGTGTATATCTTTAGCCTGGAGCTGCAGGGCCTAGGAAAGAAGGTGCAGCTGGTGAGCTGGGTCCAGACAAGTCAAGACAAGTCCTCAAATGAGACACACTACGCAGCTGTAAGGATTAGGGTACTAGGCCATTTACCTTGTGTCAGTATAGTTTTGCTCATACTTTTCCATGCTCCATCACAGTCTGCACACGGTGAGCGTGACGTAAAATCTGTTGTCAGTGGTGTGTGTGTGTGTGTGTGTGTGTGTGTGTGTACAGCCCAGATATTGTTCGTTAGATACATTTTGCGCATTGGTGCACCTTGACTGTGCATGTGCAAGGAATAGATTAGTGTGCTACTGGCGATTTCCAGTAGATGGCAGTGCTGAATTTTAAAGATATTGATGGATTGATAGTATTCATCATGCATGCCTTTGAGCAGCTATGTGAGGAAGTGTGGAAGTACTTGAGAAACGAGTTGTAAATATGCAAGAAGACAGGAGAGCAAAAGCAGATCACTCTCGGCCACAATTGTGTTGGTGTTGTGTGCTTCCGCCCTTGATTAAGCTTCATTCAAACTGCCTTCTGCTGGTCTGGTGGAATATCACTGCCAGCAACCACGAACGTACATGTGTACTGAGAAATATGATATGGACGCAAATCTGTCTTGTGGGTGGGGGGGGGGTGTCTGTTTTCTGTGGTATTTCTACCTGAAATGTCCTGGTGATGGTCTAAGACCGAATAATTTGTTTTGAAACCGGTGAATAGAACTAGACAGTGTAGCCTTAGGCTGGGCCTCTCCATACCATTTCCATTTGGTTTTGTGGTATCTTTTCTGTCTGAGGAGCAAATTGATTTATTGTTTGTATTGCTTTGATTAATAATGATTTTGTGGGTCTGACCATTGTGTTCGGTAATGTATTAATGTACAGTACAATTTATAATGTCATCTGAGGGCTGTAATTAATGTAACTTTAAATGTCTCCATTTCACATTCCTGTGAGCATCTGATGCATGATTGTACTGACCCAGATGCTGTAGGACCTGTCGCTAAACCGACTCTAAGGATGACAGGAAATGAGAACCGGGTTCTAGTGTTATGCACGTTTGTCATGTGTGCCTAGTCGCCTGGGAAGTCCACCGAGCCACGTGGAGGAGGCGCTAATGAGTCTTCAATCATTATGTCATACCAAGAGCACAGCAAGTGTACCAAGGGGTCTCACCTGTCCCTGCCTTCCTGGGCGGGATGCAGTGTTAGAAAGACCACCAGCCCCGGTCTAAATACAAGATCCACAGCACGCCTAGAAAACGACATTGTGTGCCTTATGAAATGCTGGCCAACAACCAAGAGGCCTGCTCAGGAATGAAGGGGAGAAAGCTTACCAGATGCCTGGCATGTTGTTAGCGACACCTGATGGCGCTCTCTGTCTGTCTGTCTGTTTGTTACCTTCAGTGATTTGGCCATGTTGCACATGGAGGTTTTCCCATGAACAGCATGTTGTTGGCTACATGACTTCTGCATGCCTTCTGAGGCCTTTGGAGTGGGTGCCTTTATATTTAGAAGCAGCCATAATCTGCGTCAGTTGTTCTGAAGCACCGCACCCCACCTGCTTTGTCAGCTGTGCCAATCTCAAGGCCAGACGTGCTTTGCTAGGGAGGAGCCATTTTGTCCCAGTTCTGATAATGTCATCTGGGTTTGGGATAAGTGCAGTTTGATAATGCAAACATTTTTTTGTTTCTTTTATAAACGACTATCGCTATTTATAAGGTATCTCAATAACACAAGTGCCTGGTTGTTGAAGGGTGTATAACAGGCATTTTATCAGCCTGTGTGTGGTTGCAGGGGGTCATGAAAAGGCCTTCAATGTGCCTTCATTTGGTTCACATGGTCCAGCCATGGGATTGTGTGCAGGGTTGTGTGCCCCCAGCAACCCAGCATGAGTCCCAGTCATTTGCTATTCTCATCCTTGGATGGCACACGTCCTATAAATGAAGCTTTGGGTAGTCTTTGTCTGGATGGGCTGTGGATAGGAAGGGGTGGAACCCTGAGAGGATGCCCACCCACAGAATGCTGTAATTGGCTGCTTGTGCAGTTGCGCAAGTCAGACGTGTATTTGAGCTGTGGTGCAGACAGTTCACTGCAGCACTTTGCAGAAGGGAGAGCAGAGCTGAGCACGCAGATCCAGCAGACTCAGGGTTCCACAACATGCACCTAAGTAGCCTCTCCCAGCCCCTGCACCACAGCACGCTCAGTCTGGATAACGGGGCCTCCTAGTGTGGCAGTGCCCAGGTCAACATGGCCTGTGACGTTATACTGCACAGGTAAAGCCGAGTGTGTCCTGTGTGTGCTGTCAGTGTGACGGACGCTCTGGGTGTATGTGTGGCTGCTGCTCCTCATCCACGCCGCCATCTTGCTGTAAGTGCTTGGCAATGCAGTATTTAAGTGTAAGGGGACTCAAATATGACTGGCTCTCCTTCCCTGGTGCCAACTGCTATCAACTTACCTGTTTGGTCGAACTAGCAGATAACGCGGTCTGAAGGCAGTGCTTTACAGCTGTTCCAACTCCATGTTCTGATCACTTTAGACGCTTGTAGGCTTACGTGGCCATCTGTGGGGCTGTTAGACACTGGGGACTCACGCTGACTATCGCTCAAGTCCAGGTTGTGTTGAACTGTAGAAGCCCCAGCTGCATTTAACCACGGCCTGGGCTGCTGACTAAGGGCTGAGTGGTGTGCCGTTATCGCTCCTGCACTCCTTTTGTAGCTCAGTGTAACCAGTTTCCCTAGTAAGTCCCCTACTGAGTGTGGGTGCATGGCTTTTACAGAGCTCAAGAGACAGGGTGAAATGAGGTACAAATGCTAGGAAAGGCAGGGATGCCTTGTAAAGGTTGGGGGGTCGTGTGTTTGTCTGAGCTGCTGCTGCTTCAGAGTTGCGAAGGACAGGGGAGCACAAGTGGTAAAAGATCATTGTGATATTGGCTTGATGTTCCTGTCATGCTGCTGTCCCACAGGCTCTGCTGTGCATGTCTGTCTAGCTGAGATTCAGTGAGCTGGCTTCTGTGTTAACAGCCCCTGATGCCCTTGAACTGGGCCCACAGTGCCCTGCAGTGCTGGGTGAAAGGAACCAGGGCTCAGTGCAACTTGTCATGCCTTTCAGTTCATCTCATATGCAGTGCATGTGGTTACCTAACACTACACGAACAGCAGTAAGCCCCAAGCTCCCTTCTTGAGCATTCCTGGAGTGCCACAGGTAGTTTCTAAAACCAGAGGGACTGCTGAGTCATGTGACCTCACCTTCCATCAGGCGTGCTGGGCACTCTCTCTCTGCTCCAACGCTAATACTTGCTACTTCTCTCTCCCTTGCAGCTTGCACGTCGGTTCCATGGGCATCCTGCCAGGATCTGCAGAGTAAGTGAAACTCTTGCCTTCTATAACCCAAAAATATGGTGGTGTTTCCAGTCCTCACCCAGGAGTGCCACCCTCTGACGGGGTGAGGATGTAATAATAGTATGTGGTACAGGGTATGTTCACGCAAGTCCTGGAGATGGGAAGCAGGCAGCTCAGGGTACAGAGTCAGTGAAATTACTGGTTCAGGTTTGGTGAGCTGCATCCTGACAGGCTGTCCTGTCGGTTTTCGTACAGGATCATACACAGGACCATCCGTGCTGCGGTCCAACAGCACCTCCTGGACCTGAAGAGCTCCATCAGTCAGGAGATCAGCAGCTATGACAGCCAGAGCTTGTCCAGTCAAGCGTGTCATGGGTACAAGAAACTAACACACACAGATTTGATGCTTTATTTGTCAATAGTAGGAGGAGGAATTAAGTGTAGAATTCATGAATTCTTTTGCACGCATCTTAATTTGCACTCCTGTCTCACTCACTCACTCACTCACTCTCTCTCACACACACACACACACACACACACACACACACACACACACACACACACACACACAGGTGAGAGCAAAACTTGGGCTTCGAGTGCAGGATGACCCCAGGAGTAGTTTTGGGGTTAAGGGCCTTGCTCAAGGGCTCAGCAGTAATATAATCACTCTGCCAGCCCCCAGATTCAAAACGGCAACCTTCTACACAGAGCACAATATCCTTAGCCACAGAGTAACACACCTCTCTGAGCATACACACACCAATGCATGCATGTATGTAGATCATATCTGGTGTGTGTGCCTGTCTGTCTTGGAGGTGGGGCTTCTTCTAACCCTTTGTGTTTTCAGGGAGGACCACCCAGTGCAGCCAGTGGCAGAGTCAGTACAGGGCGATGGTGAGCTCGTTCCATTATGTGCTGCTCAAGTGGGCCCAGAGGTGGACCAGCAGGTGGGTGTTGGCTTTGTAGCATGCTGGACTGGGACCTGGCATGGCATCGCGCTGCATAATCCAGCTCAGACACTCCCTGGTGGACTTTGATCCAGGGGAAATATGGAGGGTGGGTGGCACTTAGTCTGTCGTATTTCTGCCACTGCTCAGACCTCATCTAGCCTGCAGTGAGACCCTATGCTACAGCCATGTTGGCGGGAAGCCTAGATTTTTGAGTTTTCCTTAAGAAAACCTAAGAACATAAAAGTTACCTCTTTGCCTAGACTGGAACAGACCTCTAACCCTGGCCCCCCACTGAGACAGGTCACCCTCCTTTAATATGAGAGACATCATGGCTTTAGAGGTAAAACGGGAAGTGGGGGGGCTGCCTAAGACACTGGCTACAGAGCGACCATGTTGCCAGGGCAGGCTGTCCTGGCGTGTGCTAGAAGAGAAGAGTATCCCTTTGATTTTCTCTCTCTCCACAGGACGTACAGAGCTCTCAGTCACATGGCACCCCCCTGGATGAATGTGTGGGGATGGACTTGGATACCAGAGCTGTGGTAGATGCTGAAAACAATATCACCACAGGAAGGTGAGTGTGCCAGCAGGGGGGCACCTGGCTCTGCACCCATAAGCGACCAGTTGGCTAATCCCAGTGCTAAGCCTTTCACACACCAAAGCTCCATGTAAGGCTCCAACTGAGCTTGAGTCTGAGTCTCAAGATCATTATAGCGTGTCTAAACACATTGGTATTCATTTGTGTTCTGGTGTCAGTGTGAAGATGGCAGTTAGTGTGATACCTCTTGTGCCATGTTCCTATATGGGGTTTTGGCTTCTCTTCATGGTGTCATGCAGTCCTGTTTTAGACCAGGAAACAGCAGGAAGTGGGGTGCACCTACTGAGCTATAGGACAGACCAGGTAGAAGCAGATCTTCTGCAAAATAGCCCGCTAGAGAAACCTGATTCATCCATGCATGACATGTCAGTGGGTGGAGCCAGATGGTGCGTGACCCACTGAACTCCATGTGACTTTCCCTCTGCAGATGGGAGAACTGCCAGGTGTGTCACATGACGGATGGCATCAACATAAACACCTGCGTAAGTCACCCCCCTGATCAGTGTTTCATGGGCATGGCGTAATCACAACTGTGAGTCTCACTCTTTCCTCTTCTCACTCCCAGGCATTTGGACAAGAGGGGTGTGACCTGAACGCTAACTCCGAGCCGAGGGAGTGCCTCCCCCAGTCGGGCAGCACCACCACCCTGGACCTGCGGGGCATCTTGGTGGAGGGGGAATGGGAAGGTAACTACATTTTCGCGTGACTGTACCTGTTAGACTGGCCCAGTGGGTGTGGTGTGTGAGCCGTCCTGTTTAAGTGCACCTGGCCACGGCTCATGTCATTTCTGCTATCTCTCCCCCCCCCCCCCCCCCGTTCCATCAGCGCCATGCCCCTACTCTTTCCCCTACATTGACTTCACATGTATGCACCTGCAGAAAGAAGGGGAGGGTAAGTACATCATCAACAGCCCCTGAATGACCCCACCCTTGGCACTAATCCGACTTACACCCTAGAGGTTTGTCTTGCAGTGCATTGACTGACTGACTGCTCCTACTGCCTTTTTGCAGAGCAGCTGTAATGTAAATATGTAGGGGGAGCAAACTTGCCGTCGGCTCAGTTGACAGGTTGAGGAAAGTGAAGAACGTCATCCATATTTGCTTATTCATTCTACTTGCAGTGTCTTTACCAAAAACCAAGATTTCCCCCTTTGGTTCATTCTTACATCTCTGCCATTTTCATATAAGTTCATGTATCAGCTTGGAGCTGCTCTGCGGTATTTGACACATCGATCTCTGCTTTATTTTCACTTGTCCAGGCAAACAGTGCTTCAGGTTTAATCCGTGTTTCACTGCCATCTCACGTGGTGTATGCGACAAGCACTGTTTGAAGGTCATCCTTGCCTGTCGGTCCTTTGGCAAGCCTGACCATTAGTGTAAGCAGCTACTGTATATGTGAAGAACTGCATTAGAGTGCAGTGTGCTGGAAAACTGTACAGCACTGTTGTCCTGAGGCTTGAGAGGAAATGGAAGAGCACTGATGTGCCATTCATCTCCAGGAGATGGCTGTGCTTACATCACATGCTGGCCCGAGACTAGATGGCGAGAGCTTCCTTGATCAGAGTAAATCATATGAAAATGAGTGAAGGGCAGACGGAGGTACTGCATAACCATGAAGTCAATGGTCAAGGCAGCACATGGACACACTTCTCATGGTCTGGCTGCTTACAGTGTTTCCACGTTAATCGAGGCATCTGCGCATCGTGCTTTTAGGGCACTATGGCTGAGGGACAGGCTCTTTGGCACCACCATCATTGATGTGACACGGAACCCACATGGAGTCCTAACCCCTGGCCCCATCCGTAGAATTTCCTGTAGCGCCTTTCCTAGTGTGTATGTACCTTTCGCTCTCTGTCCCTCACTGGCTTCCCCCCCCAAGTCCTTCAACGTGCTGGGACTCGCTGTGGGAATCCCAGTGGCTGGTGCAGAATGGGTGGTACCTGAGGGGGTGTGGCCACATGTCAGTGCTCCTCAGGGTCTGTCTAACCCCACATCCCTCCCAGAAGTTCTGTCAGCATGTTGACCTGCTTCTTTGATCCAGAGGTGGTGTTTGTTTCATTACAGCCAAAGCAGGGTGTATTTCATGGCTGTTTCTGTCCCCCCAGACCCCGTGCCAGCCTTCATGTCCTGGCAGGAAGACGAGTCTGGGGAGGCCCAGCTGTCCCCCTTGGCAGGCCGCATGGTGCCTCCACCCCTGGAGGATGATGCGCCACAGCTGCAAGCTCGCCGCTTTCTCGATTTTGGCCATAGTCGGCGCTTCCTGCAGCAGGACCCAGATGGCACCTCGCTTACCAAGGCGCTGCCGTGTGGGAGGTGAGCTCCGATGCTCAAGGATGTGCCTTTACCGCACTTTGCTTGGGTTTGCTCATGACCAGCATGTCTGTCTGCAGCCACAGACCACGCCGCACCTCCCTCAACTCCAAGGAGAGCCTGAAAGGGGACGCTGTCTCTTACCAGCTCACCAGGAAGCTCCAGAACCTTAAGAAGAAGATCAAGCAGTTTGAAGAGCAGTTTGAGAAGGACAGGAACTACAAGGTAAGTTTCAGCTCTGCCGGACAACTCAGTTCTATAAGAGGCAAGTGTGGCTCGGAGTGAAACCAGCTCCCCCGCTTACTTTCTACTCACCCTGTCCCTTTTTTCCAGCCCTCTTATGGAGATAAGGCAGCTAACCCAAAGGTCTCCAAGTGGATGGCAGACCTCACTAAAATCCGCAAACAAGTTAAGGGTAAGGTTATTGTGTGTGTGTGTGTGTGTGTGTGTGTGTGTGTGTGTGTGTGTGTGTGTGTGTGTGTGTGTGTGTGTGTGTG